>CM070641.1:62344489-62819322 GCA_036346575.1 Dendrocalamus sinicus
TACCTACACAAATTGTCATTTACTCCTCCACAATTATTTTCATCGGATTATATAAAATAAAAAAAATTATTATTTAAATCGTCCAACCGTTGAACGACTAGAACTAAGTCGCTCAACCAAATTGAGTGACTAGGCACTAGTTGCCCCCACGGTTGGGCAACACGTGCTAATCGCCCAGCTGTTGGGCGACTTGGCCACGTGTCGCCCAACGGTTGAGCGACTAGCCCGTGTCGCCCAACCATGAAGCGACAGATGCCTATTATTGTAAAATAAAAAATGGTAGATACATTACTGTAATTCAAAATAAAAATAGATTATTTTTTAATAAAATCTTTGTTATTCACTGTTCACATGCTGAAATTACTATAGCACTGAGATTTTTCAGAATTTTGGGTTTTGATCTTCATAGCTTCTAATAGCTTTTGAAGTGAAGAATTGATGAATACTAAGAGAAAATTTGTAAACACCATTTACCCCTCTGTTGCAATATCAGTCTGACATCATGAAAATTCATACATCCAAACACATAACCCTGGAGAGCACTCACACTGGTAGGCATCACCGACATGCGCGCACAACTCTCTAGTCTTTGCACTTCAGCAGCAGAGAAATGGCAGCTCCTCACTGCTTCCAAAAGCAAATGATAAACGTTTAGGCCCTGCTCCCATAAGCTTCTGTTTCTATCTTCATAATTTTTTTTTACTTTTAGGGTTTTTTTTGTTTTTTGCTTTTTTCCTTTATTCCTTTGCATTGTTTGTAATAATATAACTTTCTTTATTTTTTTAAATTTTAATTACACAGATAAATCTAACAACATCTACAATATATTTTTAGCTGCTATGGTGCAAAAAAATACAAGAAATCTTAACTTATAAACCCAAATGAGCACTAACTTGATGAACACTGGTATAGCATTATATTAGTGGCTTCCGAATCGACACTAGATCACTAACTGTGCCCTGAACCCATAAATTAAGGGAGTGATTATATGCAGCTTAAGGCTGCTCATTTGAATTTTTTGTGGTTTATACCTTATTTTACACTATAGCTAGCTTATTTTGCATTATAGGTATTGATGGCTTTTTCACGTAATTAAATTTAAAAATTTAAAAATAAAAAACAGATTAACTCATTACAGGCAATGTAAACGAATATGGGAATAAAGAGAAAAGGAAAAAAATCCAAAAATCCAAAAAAAATTTAAAAAAATAGTGAACTAGAAGTCACCCAAAACAAACAGGTTTCTGTGTGTCTGCGGACTTCCAGCATCTAGTACTGGGACAAGTGACGTGTTTCTACTCATTTTGAATTTCAATTCATCAAATGTACTTGTAGCATTATCTAGTGAATGGTACGTAAGCCATGATGAATTAATATGTATAGAACAGAGCTGCGAAACCCAGACAGAAGCTATAATGGTATATACAATGTAATAGATAAGTGTTATATATAATATTCTTTATATTATCTATAAACAGTACTAAAAATAGCTTATATAATAAACTATCTTTTATATATTTTTATAAACATAGACAGTTTCTTCATGATACAACATGTCTTATTTCTCGTATTACAGTCAATTGTTGAATGAGAGAATAACTCAATTCTATATGCTCTCTCTTTCACATCATCTTATATTCTACGTTACAAAATTACATATAACTAACGTCGCACCATTATACATACTCTAACATACCCAAACAGCCACATCATCCGTTTCTCTTCTCCACACATCCCGATCTTGATTTTTCCGAGAAAATACAGCTTACCTCGGAACAAACAAATACTTCAATACACTGGCAGGCAGCTAAACGGGATTCTTGCATTGCATTCAGTATGCTCAGAAACATCTCCAGCATATTCCCAAGCAAATAAGAGCGAGCAAGTTTAATAAGGCTGACTGTGCTAATTATAAGGGAATCCATATCAGCATAATCCTATGTGGAGGGAAGAGAAAAGGAGAGAGAGAGACAAGCCGACTCCCATGCAAGAGTCAGGCTATAGCACAAGAAAAGAGACGTTATCCATACATGTACCAATAGGACTAATTGTTATACACATGCATGTATTAAATGATCACACTATTAAATGATTGAGAGCTCTTGTGAAGATAACTTATAGCCAGCTTATTGTATAAGTTGGCTGCATCATTATCTTTTGATGACATAGAAATGTATTGAAGGTAGCAACTATCTATACTATTAAACTTGCTCTAATACAGCCTTCAGCTGGCTGTATGAATACTTACAGCTCACTTATCAGCCTACTCATATAGTAGTTACAGCCAGCTGAAGCCTATAT
This sequence comes from Dendrocalamus sinicus, assembly GCA_036346575.1. NCBI lineage: Eukaryota > Viridiplantae > Streptophyta > Magnoliopsida > Poales > Poaceae > Dendrocalamus > Dendrocalamus sinicus. Next base: position 62,346,791 of record CM070641.1, read on the forward strand.
GACCTATTGACCTACCCCTTCCTCTCACAAAGTTTCTTGGTTCTTGTGCTTCAACTGGCTGTAAGCTTACAGCCTACCTCTCTTCTCTCTCCTCTCTCTCCTCCACCTCAACATACAGCCAGCTTACAGCCTCTTATAATACTTGCTCTAAGGCTCATTTCGAGTCCGAATATTATACGTGTCAGGCCAACAAACTTAACGTACTGAACAGTGTACATTCAAGAAAAGCACGCCGATACTACATACAACTGATACAAGTCAAAAAAATGCCATGGCCAGATCTTACAAATAGATATGGATGTAGCAGATCAAGAAACGTCTAGTTCCCATAACTAGCAAAATCAACAAAAATAAGCGTTTAGGAACTAAAGGCCTAGTAATGTAATTTGTATCACAGTGTGAATTTTTTCGGTGCCTAAGAGGCAAATATCCCTATGGTTCTCGAAACAAATAAATAAAAAACATCACAACAAGAGCAAACATGTCCAGATTCAGATCTGTACTCTGTACGATTTACCCCACATATGACAAAGCTCCCGATGCCATCTCAAGTATACATGTTCAGCGATAAAACAACTGTTCACAGAGCCAAAATGCTCTTGATGGGGGAGAAGTTCGATAGACACAACGGCATCTGAAGGTACAACTTGAAACAACGTTTATTGCTGGAAATGGTCCAACAATTTGTGCAACTTCGAAACATAATGCATCGAGAAGTTAGCAGCCTAATGAGTGCACTAGATATGATTCATCTAAGTTTACTGGGAAGCAGTGTGCAACCAAACCTGATCCCATACAAGAATTATCATACCCACAATAGCATAGAAGACCTCAAACAACAGAATGTAGTCAATTAGGAGTATCTACCAAAGATAAACAAGAGAAAAGGCATTCAGTCAGAAGTCATTCCAGCAAGCAACACATCTGGTCACCAGGATGGCAAAAAGTAGCACATCAACACGGTAACTGAACAACCACTTCCACATGTTCAAGAAAAGGAAGGCACCATATGATTTTCCTGTTAAGACGCAATGTCTCATTAAACAAGTGCCATCAACCATCACCATGAAAAGGGGTGATAGATATGTTTAATAACTCTTACCAAAACAAATCATATAGCGAGTACTTTCAAAAGAAAAGAATCTATATTCCTTTCTATACGTGCATCTGCATCAGCCAAACCTTAAAAGGAAACAGAAACACTAAAAAATGATTGCTAAACAACACACTAGACATGGTTATGATTAGAAACATCAGTATTAATGCAAGAAAAAAATGCCACTACAAGAAGCACACTACACGCACCTTAAACAGCTAAAAATAGTAAAACTCATCAAATGAAATTACCAAACATCAGTATTAATGCAAGAAAAAAATGCCACTACAAGAAGCACACTAAAGTGCCACATTTGCATTGATTTTAGTCCTGGAGAAAGGAAGTACATCGACGCTGGGTTTCATACACCCCCAATTTACAATAAAAAAACTTAAGTAGCTAGGGGAAAGCACCAATACTAATCATACAAGTACAAAGTACAACACTCCGTCTGGATGGTCTGGTGTCTATGCTTCCCCAAGTGCACAACTATATTCTTGCCGTTGCGACAAATAGGTTAGCAATCCTAACAATACAGCTCGTGAATATGAAAAGTCTCTCAATTTGATAAATTGAGCATGAGACCTCAGTTGATGCACAATTGATGTCACTAAGTACCTGTAACTTCGTAAGGCGGTTAACCAGTGAACAACAAATCCCAGTCCCCATTCCATAAATGTTGTATACCTATGCACACTGTGCCTTTTTTAGTTGCATTGTAAAATTACCTAAACTACCAAGATTGCCACACAAATGAAAATTAGAACATACCAAATTTGAAAATCCAAACTAATGTCAACAGATCTTAACAATCAGAAGTATAAACATTGATAATGCCATGCATGAGAAAGAATTTCAAAGCTTTTTTTTTGAGGAGAAAACCCTTTGCTTAAGTATTGCAAAGGATACATTAAAAATTCCAAAAAAAATTCACAAACTCACTATTGGCTTAAATTCTAGTTCAAATCATTTAATAAATAATTGAGATTAGAATCACGACACACAAGAATGTTTCAAACATAGCAACTAGGGAATAACAAATGTTGACAAATGAAAACTGGACCAGTCAATTGGATCACTGTCATCACAAAAGACAACAAACAGATGTCACACGCCGCATTTATTGTCCAAAAGAAAAGAGACGTAACAGAAGTTAGCAGGCTAAATAATACATGTGATGAATGTGCGCCTTCAAAATGCACATCCACACTGCAAACAAAACGATTGCCCCAATTATATGCCTGAACACATTCAGTCAGTTGAGCCAGTCTGTCAAGTAGAATACGTCTGTGCACAACGTATGCATGCATTTCAGTATTGCTAATATAAACATAAAAATGTCCAGGAGTGCAATCCTAAAGTCTGAATCGTGTGCAGTTATCCGGAACAAGAACAAAGGCTACCCAGAAAGTATGAATCATTAAATAGAAATAGCACGTTAGAAAGCAAAGAAGCAAGCTTTACACATTAGTCAAATGTTCGATTAGTCAAGCAGTAACACAATTCATGGAGTCAAGGCCTACGAATACGCCAATCATACTTTGTAGTTCATCAAATAAAGGAGCAAGTTGAACACTAACCGTGCTCCCAAAGGTTGGCAACAGTCGACATGGACCAATGCCATCATCACACACATGAGATAATAGCAGCTTTGATGATGACCAGATAGCCCAACAACATCAATCCCAAATTTAAAAGGTTCTTCACAGCTCATGACCGCCGATACGACCCATGTGCTGTTTACTCGTTACAGCGGCTTAAGCAAGCCGACCAAAAATTTCACTCATTGGACAAGCAAAGGAAAAACGAAGCATAGACGAACGAAATCAACCACGGCGTAAACCAAAAAGCATGTGTCTTTGCGCAACCAATACATGGCTATGCTTTTAACAGCACCTTTCTTTCTTTTCACATCTTGTCATCTCGATGGGATCCCGCACAAGGAATAAATATGGGGGCTTGCACAAAAAATAAGGTGAAGGGAGCAGGAAGCCACCATGATCCTGCCTCCCCTTCCTCTCTACATGTCAAAAAAAGAAGCAGCAGCAACGATCGGGCTAATGTAGTTTAAGCATTAAGATAGTCTATAATAAGCGCAAGAATACTCTCATCACATGCATTACACATTGGCCTCTAGGATACAAGTTCCAATGCATGTTGTAGAAAATGCTCTCTAGACAGCACAAAGCCAAGCCAAGAATCCATGCCTCCCTAGTCCCTACCAACCCGTAGAAAAACAGGAATACAAACAAAGAAAAGAGTGCCGTGCAGCTGAACAAGCGAAGCATTGCAGTCCAAATTAAGCACGCAAAGAGTGGGAGGCCAAGCAACAAGCGAAGCATTGCAGGCCAAATTAAGCACGCAAAGAGTGGGAGGCCAAGCAAGTGTTAAAAGAGTCAAACTTTTCAGCTCGAAATCTATCTATCAGGAGGCCGAACAGTGCACGCCTCTAGCTGCTCGAAGTGACCCCCGCGGCCTATACGGGCTTGCACTCCTAAACACATCCCCATATATGGAAAGACAAGCATCGGGATTCGGGAACATGAAAGCAAGAACCAACAGGCAAAATCTTACGCATAAAGAGATTTAATATTGCACTATCTTCTTTCGATCGAATTCCTAACAATTATTATTCTCGAGTAGAAAAAGAACTAGCAATACTATAGTACCAACTAGAAAGAACAATTCTTCATGTTATACAACGACGATAACACCTCCGAAGCTATAGATAAGTAGAACAAACACCATGCATCGATGCCCTCTAATGGTACGGGCAAGAAAGATTGAGAATTGTACTAGCCATGAAGTGATGAAGAGAAGAAGAAAAGAATGGTAATGATCGATGCAGCCTTACTCTTCTATTGTCTCAGTTCATGGTGTTACCATAGCTCGACCCGCCAAGAATGTGCGGGCCTCCGCCGCCGCCGCCGCCGCCGTACAAATCCGAGGGCACCATGGAGGACCCGCCTTCCCTCACGGCATTGCCACCGGGGCCGGAGACGGACGCCCCGCCGAGGTGGAGCTCGGAGATGTTGGGCACGCCGGCGGTCGAGTCGTCATTGCTCGTGGCCGCGAGGCGGCCGTCGTCGACTCCCTGGTCGTAGAGGAACCCCTTGAACACGTGGCCGTTGATGGTCACCATGGCCTGGTACGCGTACTCGTCCTCGCCGTCGTCGATGGACGTCACGCGCACGCACTTGAACACCGCCGGCGCGCGCACGTGCCTCGGCAGGCTCTCCCTGAACGACGCGTCTGCACAGATGCAAGCATAATTTGGTTAACAAACTGTATTGAATTACGCATGCGTATATACGTAGTATGTCGCCATCGGCGTTACCTTGATGACTGGAAGTGGTGTCGAAGCTGCGTGGGGTGGTTGCGTTGGAGGTGGACGTGTGCGAGGTGGTGGTTTGGGTCCTTCGGGAGGAAAGAAGGCGAGGCCTCTTCGAGGCGGAGGCGGATGCTGCAGCGGCGGCTGTGGAGGCAATTGCTGGGGAGGAGACGGAGCCGGAGACGGCGAGCTGCTGGCGCTCACGGCGGCGGGCGGCAGGGACCCAGGTGCTCTTGACGTGGGTCGAGCAGTCGAAGCCACGGCTCTGGCAGCACGTGCGGCACCGGTTGTGGCCGCAGTCCTTCTTCGCCTGGTTGCCGCAGTCCTGGCATGTGGTCGCGCCGGAGCCGGACGACCCGCCGCCGGAGTCCAGTATCGGGAGGGGCTTCTTGAGGTAGAAAGCGCTTGCGCTAGGGTTAGGGTTACCACCAGCCGCCGATGACGGCGACTGCGGCGGCGGCTGCGACTGCCAGAATTGGATTCCGCTGCTCGCCGCCGCCGCCGAGGCCGACTTGGCCGTGTCCGGATCAAGCACGCAGGGGCCTGCGGAGAGCAGCGGGAAGATGGGGTCGGCGGCCGCCGCCGCCGCGGCCTCGTGGTGGTGGTGATGGTGGTGGGTGTGGTGGAACGAGGCCGCGGGGGCGACGACGACCATCCCGACGTCGGCCATCCCGTAGTTCAGCGCCGCAGCCTGGCGCGACGCTGTCAGGGACGCGGCGGAGGAGGCCGGGCCCCAGAGGCCGGCCCCCAGCGAGGCGCCGGAGGCGGCCGTTGCCGCGGCGTCGGCGCTTGCATTGAATCCGAGAGAGAGGTCGTCCCCGCGGCCTGCGGCGGCGGCGGAGGAGACGACCCAGTCCGCGAACGCGCCGGTGTCGGATGGGAAGCGCCGTCCCGAAGCCACACTAGCCACGAATTTCGCAGCTGCGGAGATTTTAAAAATACGGCTAAAATCTCCGCGGTAGAGCCTAGATTTCGTTGAAGCAGCAGCACCAGCAGCTGCTACTGCTACACAAGCAGCAGCGCCCGAGAAAAAAGAATAATAAAAATCTCCGCTACTCACCCAGCTGAGCTGAGGTGAGCTTGAGCCTGCGGCTGCGGTCTTCTCTCCTCCCGTAGATGTTGCACTAGGCTGCCCTGACTCTACTAGCTATCTCGAGCGCTTCCAAGAGCCTAGCTATATACCTCACCTGGCGCTGTCAATCTAGTAGGACGACGACTTGTATTGCGCAACTAAGCCTCTGCTCTAACTTATCTTGGCCTCGTTTATATTAATTTTTAGTTTTAAAATTTAATATATAATTAATAACAGTTTATTAAAAAACTTATACTCTTATACAATTTTGATATATATAAATAAAATTATTGCAGTGTAACAGCTGCTAAATTTTTTGAAGTTATTTAATTAAAAGTAATAATAAAAAATAAAAATATTGGTATATCTTCACGAATAATACAAAGAAACAAGAGGAAAAAAGGGGGAAAGCCGGAAAAGATAAAAAAGACAAAAAAAAAACTAAAAATCGACCGCCGAAGTGTTTCAAGTAGTTTCTGACTTCTGAAAACCAAAAGCCCTAAACTTTTCTCTTTCTTTTTTCCTTCCTTTTTATCACTTATATTCTGTTATTTATGTTTATGTAGGAGAATGATGTTGAGTAAGATCTTTTGGGCTGTGACTTATGGTTTAAAATTTTGAATTCTGACTGTTCGCAAGAGAAAGTACGGAGAAACACACGTATGATTTTAACCGATATAAATGAAGTTGATATAATGTCTACTATAATTTATTTATAGACTCCGTTTTAAAAGACATAACGTTTAAAAGTTAGTTACTATAATATAAGACAAAATATATAAACTATATGTTTAAAAGAACTCAACTGTTATGGAAGGTTACTCGCTTATACAGAAGGAGAGAGAGTGGAAAGCAGTAGCGCTAGAATAGGGAAGTGGAGAGAGGAGCGCTAGAATAAGGAAGTGGAGAGAGGAGAGAGTGAAAAGAGGGATTTAGGGTGTGTTTCTTTTGGGCTGATGGTTTAAATATTTGAATTCTGTGTGTTCGTGAGAGGCAGTACGTAGAGAAAAAATGTCACATGCGATTTTGGTGGTACTGTTGAACTAAGTACACTGTTATTGTAGTGCAAGAAATTTTTTGAAAATTTTTGTGACGACAATTGAGATAGCAACTATTGGTAAGTACGAAGGTAAGTGATATTGACCACGTGAAGAATTGAATGTGAAAAGACGACGAGATTTGATGTTGCAAATTAAAATAGATTTTATAATAAAACTGGGAATAACACTGCGCACAAGGTTTGGTTACGTGCATAAGAAACAGCATCATGCACGATGCAACAAACCGAAATAATCCTACGATACATATGCGTCTTTCTGGAATGAAAATAAATTCAACCTTCGGGGGACTAATGCGGGATGGCCCGACCTACTGCATGGATCAGGGTCATTTTCCCTTCTTTGCGAGCTCAACGTTGAACTTCTCGGTGACCTCTTTGACCTTGGCTACCATTTTCCTCTTTTTCTCACGCTCCTTACGCGTGCACGCCTCAAGATGAGATTTTGTCTCCCGATGTATACGTTCGATTTGCTGGTCATTGCGGCGCTCCTCCTCCTAGATCTCATAGGCCCTTTTAACATTCCACTTGTAGTCGAGAGTCCACTGGTCATGTGGGTGGATCTCTAGATTGATCCAGTTGCAGTAGCCACATAGCGGTTTTAGGGACTACGAGAGGATGGGAGAGGTTATTAGTGCGTACTTTGAATGAGAAATAATAAGGGAACACACTGTAACTGGTCTTTACTGGCTGCCGATAGATGCTCGTGTCCCGGCGGCGGTCAGTATAGTCATAGGAGTAGCTTGCGCAACCCCAATAACGTATGCCCAGACTGAGCCACTGCTTAGAATTAAAGAATTTGCATGAGTCCATGCACCAACAGAGGGGGCGGCGTCTCCCCCTCGGGCGGGTGTTGTGGTAAACGCTCAGTTGGAACATTCAGAACAAACATGCTTCTACGAGGGTCGTCATTATGGGGGTGTGACCTCTTGGCACGCTCTAGTTGTTCGGTCCAGGCCACAGCAGCCTTTGTTTGTTTGTCGCGGGCCGCAGCATGCCTTGCTAGGTCGCGGGTCTCCTCGCATTGCTTCGTCATATTGTCACATTGCTTTTTCTGCCTCTTATTTATCCCGACGTGGTGAAGGAAGCTCTGTTGTAGTGTTTAGTTTGGTTGTGTAGTGTTTTCTTGTAGATCTATTCCACCTCATTTTATAAGCGTAAGGGTTGGCATGGTATAGTTAATTTCATGTGACTAGCTTGCGAGGCAGAGTGTTGCCTTGTCTTTTGGAAAAGTGTCTGGCGAGACAGAATGTTGTCACTGCGCAAAACTGCTCCCGTCAGGTCTTGTCACTGCACAAAACTGATCCCATCTGGTTTTATCACTATGCAAAGCTGCCCCCTTTGTCCTTGTCACTGCACAAAGCTGCCCTATCTAGTCTTATCACTGTGCAAATCTACACCCTTTAGTTGTCACTATGTAAAGCTGCCCAATTTGGTCCTTACACTGTGCAAAATTGTACCCTTTGGTATTGTCACTGTGAAAAGCTGCCCACTGTGGTCCTATCACTACGCATAGTTGCCCTCTTTGGTCGTATCCCCCGCTTCATGAGGTCAGATCCATATGGAATCTTCACGCGTGGATGGGGGCACCCACTTCTTGTGATCGAGGAGCACTAGTACCAAGTTATTCAAAAAAAATACTCAACGACTTAGCAAAAAAAAGCTAAAAGGTATGCCGTAGCATCTTTAAGGTTAAAAATGCAAGATTTACAGAGTTACAAGATATCTATTTCATCCAAAAGATATATCTGTCAGCCATATCAACATACACATCAATGTTGAAGTAGCATCTTTAAGATTAAAAATGGCACCATGAAAATATATCTCCGATTCTTGAACAAGCAACATCACTACAAGGGAATGATATGTTGAACATAGGGGTGGATATCGAGCTGGCTTGGCTCGGCTCGGGAAAGCTCGTTAGGGAAGAGGCTCGGCTTGGCTTGTTAAGCTAACGAGCTGAAAGAGAAGCTCGGCTCGGCTCGTTGAAAAGCTCGAGCTTGGCTTGTTAGGCTCGTTAGGTGGAATATGTAAATTGCATCAATCCTATGACTCGTTAGGCTCAGCTCGTTAGGCTCGGCTCATTAGGCTCGTTATGTTTCAGATTTGTTTTTCTGAATGATAACTTCTTTGATTCTCTAGAGTTACAGTGAAACCTATATAGTAGTAATCCTATGACTGAAATTACATCAAAAAAGAAAGAGCATCTAATGTAATAAGTTCGTAACAAAGTAAGAAAAACTTGTCAAGAAAACTCCAGTTCCAGTATGAGCAAATATGACATTTGATGGTCCCTTTCTATAGGTGAAATTAACATAGAAAAGAGTAATGTGTACTTTAATAATACCTCTCAGTGACTAAAGAGGTGTGAAAATTGGCATGCATACATACTACTACATCATAATGGGCCGAATACGTTGCCGAGCTGGGTCGACCGAGCCTACCGAGCTGACTCGGCTCGGCTCGTTTGTGCCACGAGCCGAGCCAAGCCGAGTCGAGCTAACTCACGAGCCTCGAGCTTTTTTGCCACCTCTAGTTGAAAACTACAATGCATTGCTAGAGTTGGGTCTATTTGGATACTTGTTGAGGGTGTGCCCAACTATTTTGTACAGTCTACATCTTGGCTACATTACCCGTTCGCTACACTGGCTTTCGTCCATATTATTATGGATGCAGTGGGACTGTCGTCTTCCATGACCAGCATGCTTCAGCGTGCTGTTCGGCACCCACCGTACCTCCCTTGGCCAAACGTCCCTGTAGTGCATATGTAGCCCATATGACTTGAACTGTGCACTCCAAGTGCTATACAGGTGGTGCATGTTGTAGTACTTCAAGATGTACGGCTTCGAGGCTTGCCGCCACACCATGCATGCCGCATACACATGGGAGCAAGGTTTGTAAAAAATCTGCGACATGTTGCACGTGCACGACACTTCATCATCGACCATGCACACTTGTTTGCGCTCCCCTCTAGCATGACCCATGATGTACTTTTTTCCTCAGATGAATCCCAAACTTCTTCCTTATACCATCCAAGGGCCTGGCAGTGTGTGAACGAGCCTTCATCATCTTTATATGCTTGCCCTCCTTTATATGTTTCTTGGCCATCAAGGCTCTGTTTATGAAGTATTCGACGGTGCGGTTCCAGCTCTCGTCAACGATCGTGGTGATCGGTAGAGAGCGCACACCCTTCAGGACATCGTTGTATGCCTATGTTGTCATGATTCCGTACCTTGCACCGCCAGTGTCATGCAGTAGAGGCCACTTCTCCAAATCAGACACATGTGTGTTCACCTACCGTGTGAACTCCCCAACTCTCATAGAATCACCCACCGCTACCCCTGGGTCGGCATCCTATAAGTGCGCGACATGCATGCTGGTGTCCTCATCAAGCTGTCTCCATACGATATCAAACTTCCGCCTCTGTATCTGTATGTAGAGCTTCCTGAAGGTATTCATCAGCTCCTCGCTTCAGAATTTTCTATGAAAATTCACCGCAAGATACCTCATGCAGCAACGGTTCCTTAGGTCGTTCTACACGAAAGAGGGCTGCATTCTGTTCTGCATTATTCTTATCACGGACAGCAACCCAGCGTTGCGGTCTGAGATGACACACACATCCACACGGTCCTGAACCACTGCCTGCTTTACATTGGCCAGGAACCATATCTAGCTCTCTTTGTTCTCACTTTGCATAATTACGAATGCCACTGAGAGTAACTAGTCGTTGGCATCGGCTGCAACCACAGTCAGGATGGTGCCCTTGTACTTTCCAGATAGAAAGGTGTTGTTCATCGTCAGCGCAGGACGACAAAACTTGAACCCGTCAATCGCCTGACCGAAGGTCCAAAACACTCTATCAAGAATGAAGCAATTTGGCCCCTTCGTGGGATGCGATCGCTCCACCTTGTTTATGTATGTCCCGGGATTTGATTATGCTATTTAGTGGACCAATATTGGGGTTAGGTCGTACGCCTCTTTGTATGTGTCGTACATACGATCTAGGATCTTCTCTTTAGCCGGCCAGACCTTCTTGTAGCTAATCTCGAAACCCACCATGTTGACAACATATGCCTAGAGAAGCTTCGGTGAAATGGAAACATTTGTGGTGACCAGATGGCTGATCAGGCTAGCAACATACGAGGACATCAAGTTGCAGTGCCTTCGGAGTGGCTCAGCAAGCTGCATGTGTGATCCATTAGCACCGAGATCCGGAAGTCCATGACCCCGCCCTTTGACCGCTGGGTGCGAACCTTTCCAGGGCAGGATTCATCCACACACTTCACAAGGCCTACTGGACAACGCTCTTGTTAAGGAAGTGCTGCCCTAAGAGTAGAGTATCTTCATTGAAGCCCAGTGTGCCTCCTCTGCTTGCGGCAGAACCAGTGATACCGCCACGACGTCGTCCAATCTATAGCTGACATACGTGCCATTGATGGTAACAACACCATCAACTACACCTCTCGTAGCAGCTCCTCCGTCTCTCTCATCTTCAGAATTAGATGTTTCCAAGTCCTCCTCACTCTCCATTTCTTCCACCTGGTCGGTCAGGTACTCGTGGTAATTAATACGGGCTATCCACTATCCCAGCATGCCTTTGCTTGGCTCAAAATTTTCAACACGCCTCCTTAGGTCTCCATCAGCCATCGCCTCACCTGCATCTCCACCAGCAGGCCCATCTACATCATTGCCGGAGACCAACCCAAGCACTACATCATCAGCGCCTGTACTAAAACCAGGCATGTCAGATGATTCTGATCGCTCCACAAACTAAACATACATCGTCGGTCTACCATATATTATAGTAGCAGGGTTGCACACAGCCTCTATGTAACTGGCACATGACTCGTCGCTTGTCACCTTTAGAAGTGCCATGAGGTCTCCCCTTGATCACCCTGCAAGGAGACGTACAACGCTTCAATGCACAGCTTGTTCCTTACAATGCCGTGATCGAGCGCGGAACGGACGCACCTCCTGAGCTCCAAGAGGCCTATGTCCTTCAGACTAGGTGCCTAGATTACGGTCCGATCACAGTTTGATAGATCCACCCCGTACAGTCCGTCATGTACGATACCATTCCCATGGAACATGAACCGATCCTGAATGCCCTCCATGGTAACGGTAGTTTACAAAAATACGCATAAAGCACAACAATGTAACCAAAAAATGACATGTCTAATAGTTTCTACACAACATTATACAAAATGGATACTAACTTTTTGTAAATGCAGAAAAAATACAATGTCGTTCCCATGCAAACAAAATAACCTACACATAAACTACGACATTCATATAATTACCATGGCTAATAAGCATTTAACGACACTAACAACGCTGCTTTTTCAACATCAACTAAGACCACTGTCTGATTACAAAAGCTTAACTACTGCATTTTCATACTAACAAACTACCATTTTTCTAATTGCATGCTAACCACGTTGTTAAATAACTTGCAGCATATCAACAAAAATTACCTCTTTCGGATGCTCCAAAGCCAATCTACAACCTTTCCAACTGCGCAAACTTCAAAATCAAATTCAAGACCGCTCAATAAGTTGATTCTTTCATTGCCTTCTTCCTCTCTTCTCAGTTGTCGCTCTTGGTCTTGCTCTTGGCTACACTCAAATAAAATGTCACTATTGTCTCCTCCAGAGAACGAAAATGTCAACCATTTTATCATGCAATCAACGGGATGGAAGGGGGCCCGATCGCGCAGGTGCTGCCACTTGGGATGTGCGCGCGGGGGGAGGGAGCCTGGTGGGAGGACGTTCGACACCTCACACGGTAATTGAAATTGCTACTAAGAATAAAAAACTTAAATTTCAATACCAATTTGCATTAAAAAGCCAAAATACTAGCGCGCACCACCTCGCTTCCGCGCTATGGCACTATACTAGGGATCTATTTTAGAAATTTCGCATGAGAAAGTCAAATATGTCCAACGCACGGGAGGATAGGGGTTCGGGATGGAGGTGTGGTGGCCAGAGCTGACGCGTGGGCGGGTCGGAGAAGATGCAGCGATGGAGCAGCAGCAGCGTTGCTGCGATGGTCCCAATGGAGGAAGAAGCAGCGCTTCCGTCTTGGTATTGGGAATGTGCGCCGGGATGTTGGGCCCAGTCACTTTTCGTTGGAGGGCTTGACATTGCCTTTGGGTTTGACTTTTGCTTTCGGCTGCCGAGGGTAGCACTAATAGACCGTAGGCCATCGTAGCAGCAAAAAAAAGAAGATTTGCACCTCTAAAAACGTAAATCTCCTTTATGACTTCGTATTTTATGACTTATGTTATCGTAAATAATATTTTAAACAGTATATTTTTTTAACATAAAGTTAATAGAAAAATTATAATAAAAAGTATACTAAATTTAGTTGTACCAGCTAAAATCACATACAACTATTTTCTTCAATCTCATAAATAATTAAAATTTAAAACATAAACTATAAATCATAGTACTAAAAAAAATACCTTATATGATATACACTCGAGCTCAAAGGAATAGCTCGAGCCCTACACACACTCCCTGCGCAGTGCACAGCTGCACTGCATACTGACGAGCTTCCTGCCGCAGCTGCTTCTGCGGCTCTGCCGCTGCGTTAAAAGCTATCGGTATCATTCAATGCATCCACACACATCCACACGCACAACTAATGACAAACCCTCTGCATCAATGGTATATACTACCGAAGTCTTTTTTTTCCCCATTTTCTGAGTCGTACGTCTAGTGGTACTACAGTCCTATACACAGGCAGCAGTAGTGGTGACTGGTGCATCAATGGTATTATATCTTTTGCTGAGGCCTGGTGCTTAGTTATCCGGCGCGGTCACGAGGCGCAGCGGGGAGGCCACGGTACGACGTCCGGGGTAAACGCTGCGGCACTGCATGTGCATCGTTTCAGCGGTAGTAGTAACTGTTTTTAACGAAAACAACCCTATTTACAAAAATTGCAATATGCTGATGGTATTACTAAAAATGTCATTTTTATTGTTTAGTAGCCAGACAACAACGCTGCAGAGTTGACGCGTATGAGTTAGAGCCTGGCTGTTGGCAACCAACCGCCCGGCCATCGGACGGCCAAGGCCTGCCGCCTGGCCACCGGGCACCAAGTGCCCTATCGCCCTACTACCGGATGGCAGGTAATAAAGCAGGCTTAATTACCTGCATTAATTATTTTATGTATACTATTTGTTCAAAATTTTAAATTAGCAAATCAACTCGAAAAATTACGAAATTTCATATGCAGCCTTCCGACACAACGTACTTGATTGTGTAATTATTTGACAATTTTATCCACTACGAATGTTGCTTAAAATTTGATAAATTTTGGAGCTCGTTTGCTACATGTAATAACTTCTACAAATATCATAATCGTATAAATTTTTAAGCAATATTCACAGTGGATAAAATTATCAAAAAAATACACAATCAAGAACGAGGGAGTGGGTGAGGCGGACGACATGTACATAACGATATTAGTGCAAATGAGAGAGCGCGTGAGGGAGGCATGACACACAGTGATAATTGTGCAAACCAGATAGTAGGAAAGAAAATATAGCACGATTGGTCAACACATGCGTGAAGCACAGAGGTCAGCCACTTCAAAAGATGCATGAACATCATTAAATTAATGATTAAATTAATCTGAATAAATATGATAAATTTGAACCATATAAAATTCTTAAAAACGATATGCGTATAAATAGTTTTATAAATACGATTTGTAATAACGCCAAACCCAACTTTGTCTCCCTAGCTTGCCCCCACTGCAACGATATGATAGCGCTACTGGTGGCACAATCAACGTGGCAGAAGCTGTGACCATGTCCAAACGTCCGAAGGCCCCAAGCCGGACAAAAATTGCAGTTGCACGGCGACACAGTTGGAGTTGCTAGATCTCAATTTTTTTTTTCTATTTAGGGTTTCTTTAGATTATAGGATTTTTGAAGAATTTTAAAGGAATTCAATCTTAGACCCTGTTTGGCACAGCTTCATCAACAGCTTCATGAGCTGTTGTGAGCTGTTTTTTGCCAAACACCCTTTTTGTAAACAGCTTCATGGATGAAGATTCTTAAATCATGCTCTCACAAGGGAATGGGGTGGGGTGAAACTGAAAATAATAGCTTTTCACAGCTCTCTCCCTCATGCTCGCAGTTCTAGGAACCCACTGCCCTTGTAGTTGACAGAAATTACAGCACTTTGCCACTGGGTCCCTACGCCTGTTTCCTCTCCTCCCGTTCGCACTTCTCTAATGATTTTAATTTTTTTATTTTAATTTTTAAGTCATACTCATTCAAATATATTATTTTTTAATTCATATGACCATATACAAACATACAAATATACAAACATATGACCATATACAGACAGGGGCATCTTGGACAATTGCCCTCTTTCAGCCATGCATGAAGCTGTTGGTGAAGCTGTTTTGCCAAACAGTTTTCCAAAACAGTTTTAGCTTCACCGGTGAAGCTGCTCGTGAAGCTGAAACAAAAAAAAAACAGCTTCACTAGTGAAGCTGAGCTGTGCCAAACGGGGCCTTATGGAGATTTTCCTATGTAGGCTTTTGGAATAAAGGATTGAGGCCCTAACTCCGTAGTGATGTAAGTTGCCATGCGCTGGCTAGATCCCCTCCGGAAAATACATCCCACTTCTGAGGTGCTTATTTGGGCTGAATAAGCCTGAGTTATGACTTATTTTTATTATAGCTGGCTTATTTTGCACTGTAACTTATGGTAGTTTATTTAACATAATTAAATTAAAAAAATTAAAAATAGAAAAAACATGTTAGCCCATCTTGTATAATGCAAACAAATAAGGGAAAAAGAAACGGCAAAAAAGCTTAAAAACTGAAAAGACAAAAAAGGTGAAATTTATAAATATATAAAAAAGCCAGAAAGCAGAAACTCAAACCGAAATGAGCGGGTCGTTCATCACCTGCTCACGTCTATACTTTTCGCGATGGTCCATTTTGTATTCGAATTCACCAACAGTGTAACGGCCTCTTTGGAAAGCATGGAGTGAAAAATACAGGAATAAGAAAAATATAGAAATGAATCCTACAGGAAAAAAAGAGAAATGGTTCAAAACCGGTGTTTGGATGATTCACATGAATTTTACAGGAATTTGATAAGTGAGGTTGTATGCAATACAGAAAGGAATTTTGTTCGTGAGGTTCAAACTCATGTTAGAATGGAATGGGCTCATTCAACAGGAATTTTGGGAGAATGCAAGACACAATGGAATGAGCTCATTCCATAGGAATTTAGAGGAATTCTACCGTGAGGGTGAGGTTGAACTTCATAAAAAATTCCCAGTGTCTTGCATGTACTCCCTCTTATCAAAATTCTATAAAATTCCAGTAAATCATCCAAACACAGCTTATGTTGATTTGTGATCCAAATTCTATACATTAGGCCAGCTTCTGGACGGAGCGTAGCGGAGGCCCGTCGCCGGAGGCTTAGGGCCGGAGCGGAGGTCGCTCACAGGTTATGTATTTACCATTGGAGGTTGTCTGTGAGTGGAAGGCACATTTGCAGGATGTTGTTGCTGCCACCCACCAGCAGAATATATGGCTATGTGTGAAGCAAGTAAAGTCATTTGGTGAAAGGTTTGTTTCTTGAGCTTCTGGAGTTGATTCTTGCATTAATCTGTTTTGTGACAATGAGTGCAATTTATCTCACTAAAGATCGGATGTTTCATGAGAGGACAAAGCACATTGAGATTAAATATAACTATGTCGAGATATTGTTGCAAAGGGTAAGCTAAAGGTATGCAAGATTAGCACTCATGAAAATCCTGCGATATGTTGACAAAGCAGTTCTGTTGCTAAGTTTGAGCTTTGCTCAAGCTTAGTTGGTATCTACTTAGCCCAAGAGTGTGGCGAAAGTATTTCTTTCTTTGTTGTGTTCGGTGAAGGATTGGTTTATGCTACAGGAAGGAATTTGTCTCAAGGTGGAGTATGTTGATTTGTGATCCAAATTCTATACATTAGGCACTTACGGACGGAGCGTAGCGGAATCCCTGTTATAGTGAAGATTGTTATATATATTTCCCTGTTATATATATTCCCTGTAAGCGCGTTTGGGATATGAGATTAGAGTTGTAAATCCCGGCATTGTAACCTCACCCGATATAGTGAAGATTGTTCTTGGTGGCGCCGTGGTTTTCCTCTCGCATTGGGAGGGTTTTCACGTTAAAATCTCGTGTCTCTGCGATTGATCTTGTTTACTTCGTCATTCCTCCGCCGTCGCGTGTAACAGCTTATGAATCATTCATTTGTTTTGTGTTCATGTAGGATTGCACCGGCATTCCTATATAATTTCTGTATTTTCTTATTTCTGCATTTTCATTTCATTTATTCCAAATAGGCCGTTACACTGTTGGTGAATTCGAATACAAAATGGACCATCGCGAAAGGTATAAACTTGAGTTAAATGACGAAGTGGGAAGTATTTTCCGGAGGCGATCCAGCCGATGCATGGCATCTCACGTCGCTACGGAGTTAGGGCCGGTTCGATTCACAGCCAACTTTACCATAATTAACTTTAGTCAAGTGCTGAGTGTCTGACACGTGGGAATAGAGTGTGCCGTAAGTTACAATTGTAGTAATCAACCAAATACTCCTCCGTCCAAATTTATAAGGTGCATTTTTTCAATATATAGATCAAGAAGATAGTAAAAATAGCTATATTATCTTTAATTATTATCTCTAAGCACTATATTCAATATAGGAATGTAGAGAATAATAAATAAAGCTACATATTTATTAGATATATAAAGGAAATATCATACTAATTTTATATTGAAATATGAAATACATTATATAGTTATGGATACGATTATTTAAAAAATACGTACTATAAATTTGGATGGAGAAAATACTTGCCAAAGAAAGTGAGGTATACCTAAGGAAACACCTATTGTATAGAACACGGCCGTTGAACCAGAGAGAACGAAAGACGAGAGAATGGGTCCATGATTAATTTCGGTATTGTTTGGAGCGCAGGAATTTACTTAGATTTCTACAAAATTAAAAATGTTTTATTTGAAATTTGTGCGTTCTAAATAGGTGCCTAGATTTTTTCCAATCCCCCGGGGCAGTAGATCATAGACTTATACGTCGACATGGTACAAATCATCAAAATTATTTGTTCATATGCTGCTGTTGCTAACTTACACAGACAGAGCCATTCAGCGAAACACTAATGGATTAGGCAGGATTGCGAGACCTTTTTTCTTCTTCTCTCGGCTTCCACGGATGATGAAAAAGTGACAAGGCGATCTCTTTAGTTATTTAGATACAGCAACACGTCATTGAGCGGTCCCCTATTCAAATTCAAACCAAAAGGAACATGCTATTCCGATTTCTTGAAGGAGATACTACTAGCATGCACATCACTCTGCCCTTGAGGAAGCTGGTCGCATGCACTACAATGATTGTGTAAAACGTCATTGAGTAGCCCTGATCAATATGGCTTCAGCTTCTGGCTTTAGCTTATTTTTGCACTATTCATAAATTTTATCTTTTTCTGAACTTTTGGTTTTTTTTTGAGTTTTTTTACTGGTTCTTTTTTTCCTCGTATTTGTTTACATTATACGTGATGGGCTAATATATTTTTTTTCTATTTTTAAATTTTTTAAATTTAATTATGGTAAATAAGCCTCTGTCAGCTACAGTACTTTTTTCAGTCAACTACAGTATTTTCAACCATAAGCTATGAGGTTTTCAGCCGAACCGATCACCACCTAAGCCGCAAAGCTACCCATCGATCGAGATCATCGAGTACATGTGTGCCCACACGGCAACAGGACCATTCCCTGTTCTGATGATCGATCGGACAGCGCGGCGCCACTACTTTGCTCACAACCAAGGTGGTGATTCGGGTGGGGGTTTTTAGCTGTGACTTATATCTTTTAGTTATAAATTTTAAATTCTAGATTGTTCGTGAGAAACAGTATATAGAAAAAAAAAATAGCCGCATGTGATTTTAGCTGATATAGCTGAACTCGGTACAAACATAAGCCAAAACCAAAGCAAATTCTTACTGAATCCACCCTTTAACTAGCTGTTGACTTAGGCCTTGTTCTTTTTAGCTTCTAAAAACTGTTTTTCGTCTTTTCTACAGTAACTGGCTTTTAAACGGAGTATCTTTTCAAGATAGAGTATACTAGTTAATTATAGTACATACTGTACCGACTTCATTTATATTGGTAAAAACCGCACGTGAGTTTCTGTTACTCTGTAATCTCTCGCACGAATAGCCCACAAGCCGCAGCCAAAAGCTATAAGCTTCAGCCAAAAAGAACAGGCTCTTAAACTTCTGGCTGTGGCTTTTAGTTGAAATGGCACTGTAGTAGCTGTTAGTTTTTTAAAAAAAATGAGAAAACTTTTAAAAATTGAAATTAATTTTGAAAACCGTGACATTATCACAGATAATGTAAAGGAATAAAGAGGAAAATAAAATACAAAAAAGCTAACATAAACTAAACTTAAAAATCAATGTATTCTAAGTAATTTTTAATTTAAATAAATAGAAAAAAATAGAAACTGAAAATATTTAGAGCGGAGCCTAAAATGTCCCGTTCAATAGAAAGGCAGCAGCACGCAACGCAAAGAATACCACGTTTAGCATCCGGCAAAAAGGTTACGCCTAACCGCTTGTATTTCACACGCTAAGCGGACATGCCAACCTTACCCACGCCTAACTGTTTGGAACTCGCCTAGTGCTACGAACAAAGTTGTCAAAGTGCCAACACGGGCGATGGGGCCGGGCTCCCCAAAGAGCTTTTCGTCAGAACGCAGATCTCGGATGCCTCAGCTTTTGTTGCTTGCGAGCAAACAAGCTAAACGTGCCGGTTTGCACCCTTTCCACTTGCGTAATGCCCCGGTAATCGGTCACCTGCACGTTTATCTCCCTTCCCTGTAACATCAGTTTGCAGCAGCTGTAATATGTTACTCCAGCCGTGTAGAAGAACTCTAATCTTACAGGCCCTAAACATCAATTATTACAAATTAAGATGTTGCACATGCTCTAGTAAAAATACAAGTACATATAGCATAGTTCTTTTCAGCTTATGACTACTCTCGAACAAACAAACATGATAACTTTTAGAGTAATTTATCGGGGTAGTCTTTCGAAATAGCTTATCGATTTATCAACACTCGATTCATTCGAATAAGTGTTCATGCTAAGGTCGAAAGCTATCAACCACATTTGAAAAAAGTCATCCTCAAATACTAACACATGATTAATTAGTTGAGGGGATAATCTCACCAAACTATGGATGGTGACAGTTTTAGGACGTGTGTGTAGTGATAGTTTTTTAGGCACTATGTATAGTTGCTATATACATAAATATTAGATTGGATTTTAGTTTGTAACAAAAATTCCTTAATAAAATCTCAAAATAAATGTAATTTGGAATAAAAATTAAAAACAAATTAGATTGGATTTCTATGCAAACTTCAACAAAAAAACTAAATTCAGAAAAAAATAAAAAAGAAATTTGACTTCGATACGAATTACAAACTAAACTCCCTAAATAACAATAAACTGGAATATAAATTACAAAAATTAGCAATAGGATTTGTATGCGAATTTTAAAAAATGAATTTCAAAATAAAAATAAAATAAAATTAGAAAAACAAATCTGATACTAGTTCTGAAGCAAACACCCTAAATAATAGTAATTCAAAATAAAAATAAAATAAAAAATAGCAATTGGATTTGTACGCGAATTTCAACAAAAATTAACCAAAATTTTGAATAAAAATAAAAAATTAGAAAATTGATTTGATACAATTCAATTGTAAACTCACTAAATATCTGTATTTCACTAGATGACAACCCGATTATAAGTATATATGAACTACACAAGCTATATATACTCAAGGGATATGTTTCAAACTAAAAATCCTTAATATATGGAAATAGAATTTGGATTAATACTAATGAAAGCAGAAAACATAAAAGTGAACTCCTCTAAATGTACGCATACACGAATGTATTGTGAAAGCATATACACATATTCAAGTTTGACTTATTTGGTGAAGTTCATTCTATATTTTGGATCCGAAGAATGCAATAAGATAAAAATGTGATATTGAATGCATACCTCTTATGTTTTTTCACCTTTTCATTCAAATGAGACTAAGCAATATCATAATCAATAAACATATTAGTGTCATAATTGTATTTTCATTATCATCAAAACCAACTTAATGGAGCATGAACTTACACCATTGCCGACCTTGCTGCCACCTTACCGTGCTCAAGTGCCATTGGGCTTACACCTGAGCCGAATAGGTTTCAAGCCAAGCATGCCAAAGCTAATAGGCCGGTCACTGGGCCAAATGGAATAGAAGCCCAATAAATTAAATAGGTCGAGCCCAGTAGCTAAAGTTCATCACTATTCAAACCTAGTACATTACTATTTAACCCGATCCAGTATCCTGTGCCCAACACTGTCTAGCATAATTAGCCAGTTGAAATCCATTACTATGCACTCAACCGACCCGTTAGGAATAGTACCAACCTATTACAATTTATGCAACTTGTTACTATTCATCCAAAACCCATTAAACATATTTATAATCATTTCAATCATCTCGAGTCGGTATAACCCATTTTCAACTCTGTTTAACCCAACCAAACACCGCTTAAACCCTGTCCATCTAAACTCACTTTCTTTTATATCTCTTCCAAATATTTTATTATATTTTATTTCTAGCTTGCATTCTGCAAAGTAGAAACTCATTTGTTTTTGTTCTTTTACGCTAGTATCTGGATTTAACTAGTTGGCCAATGGAGAAGCTACTAGAGCAATTAAGTTGGATGGTGTAAACTTGAAGCCTTCAAAGAAATAATCAAGGACACTCAGTAGAAAAGCAAGTTACATGTTTTTATCATATTGATTTTACATTATTTAATTATGAGTAGTTTCATCATTATTATTTGTGCACTGTTATTTAAAATAACTGTTTAGAATGACATGATAATTAGCTAAGTCCTACCACTTAAAAACCCATGTTTCACTTGAAGGTTATATTCACCTTGACAATCTTAATAATAATAAATTACTGCATAATTAATCATTAATAGATTAGACAATCAAAAGTTTTACACTACTAAGTAATTTCGGCATCCTTGCGATATATTTTAAAATGGTACTAGGTTAAAGATGACTCGTGAAAAGTCACTAGTTGATTGGAGTCCACAACCTTATCCTAGGGTAGAGGTTTTGGTATGACTTGGTAGTAGTGTCGTAATGCACTAAATTTGTGATTAATTCTCTTACTTGTGAAAAGTAAGAATTAGAACATTATACTAAGTAAAGAACATATAAATCGCTCAACCCCAAATTTTGACTTGTCAGACCTGGTTTAGTAGATGCTTGATTCAATTGAATATCTACAGGAGCGTTAGCTTTTCTATTGCAATGGAACGGTCTGCGTACAATGGGGTCGTATGAAAGTCAGACTTGAAAAGTATCTTCCATATTTCACAACGGTATATCCACTCAACGTTGGTTCGCGTTTTCCGCTTTAGCTAGTGGATTACCATAATGTGTGGCCATAAGTCTACTGGGTAGAATCTATAAAGAGGATAGCAGTGAACGTCATTGTTATTTCAGCTCAATTGTATGCTACCATGTTGCGTATCTACAGTTTGATATTATGAGTTTGAGATTCTTGTGGGTAAAGTTGGGCAACTCTACAGAGTATAATAAATGGTATTCGAATAAACCGTGCTTCCAGTTAATGGAGTTGCGTTTCATGGGTGATTTCAATAACAAGGCATAAATAAAATTTGGATGATTTTAATATGGTAGTTGCAAATGACAAACCTCTTATTAATTAAGTATTATTTTACTATTTTAAATGAAATGAATAGTTCTTCAACAGTAGCTTGCATATATTATTGTCATATTATAATGAGATTCTATTCACTTGAACTCATTGCATATTTGTTATATAGTCTTCCCATGTGGTTTGCGGAGTATCCAGTGTAATCAATCTTGTTTAATTTTATTAGAATAGACATAAGAAGAAGAAACGATGCTTCAGCATTTGTGTTAGGGTTACGACCACACTCAACCATTTCTGTGGGATTTTTCGGATCTTCTTAGTTAGATCATATTGTGTTAGATCATATTATTTCAACCATTTGTGTTAGATCATATTATTTCAACCATTTCCTTACACATGCCACCGCAACGCCGCGGTGTACATGTACAAGTACTACTACACTGTTCTTCCGCGGAAGAGCACACGCACATGCCCCCACAACGTCAAGTTGTATAGCAGTACGCCAAACCTGGCAAGAAGAGAAGTGATGCCTGTGCGGCTCACGCGTGTTATTTGCTCGCTCGCTGGATTGTTCGCATTGCGCTTCGCTTTGGTAGGGGATTTGGAATGGATGGCAATTATTGGTGGTGGGGCATCGGCATCAGCATCAGCGTACAGGCCCCGCGCCACCAACCTCCGTCAATTTAGTCCGGCTTGTCGCCACCTCTCCACGCTCGCTCCCCAGCTCCATGGCGCTGGCTCTGCCATTTCTCTCTCCACATCAACTTCTATCCCGTGATATGTTTGGTCGCTTAGACCAAGGTTAGCAGGCAGCTGGTGAAGCTACAGCCTCTCTCTCTCTCTCTCTCTCTCTCTCTCTCTCTCTCCAGACTTGTGGCTCGATCACTGCAGGATGCGTTGCGTTTGCGGTTGCGAATTGCGATGGTGTTCCAGAGCACCGTGCCGCTGCCGCCGCCTGATGAGCCGCGTCTGAATCCGTGGTCCTTGCCAGCACGTTTGTCTGCTGCCATCAACCGCTTGCCCTCTCCTTTCGCATCAGCTTCTTTTCGACTCTCCCACTAGAAAATTGATTGCGTGTGCTGGCCCGCTCATTCGAACTTCGGCTTCTGTTTTTTCAAAAACAAGAAGCCAAATGAACACAACGATTTTTTAATTTTGTGTTTATACTTTTTTGGTTTTTCTTTTTATTGTTTATAGAGATAGAATAGTGTTTTTTCTTATTTTTGTTTATTTTTTAAATTGAATGACTCAAAAAAACCAAACAGCTGCTATAGTGTAATTTTAACCAAAATTTAACAGTTAAAAGTCTGAAGACACTAAAAAAACCAGATTGAATAAGTCCTAAGCATCGAACTAAAGTGCTTCTTCGTCCGTGCTTTCCTGAATCAGGTTGGACTTTGGAGGACTCGATATCATATTAGAAATATTTGATCTTTCGCTTACATAATTAGTGTGTACTTGATGATTTATCTTATGATATAGTGCACATGAACTATAGGGCAAATAATCAAATCCCCCCAATATTATGATATTCTTGCAGATCTTGTTCCTCTACGAGGTATTGTTTATATTGACTTCTGTTAAAAAAAATAAAAATCAATATAAATATCTGGTTTCTCGAAGTAGTAAAACTTTAACACGCGACAAGGGTTCACCATAGTAAAAATTTCCAGTTGATGAGGTTGGACAGCTTGGCCTGATTAAATATATGTAGTAGCGGTATCTCTAACCAGCTTGGTTCTGTGCGGCTGTAGTCATTCCCGTGGAATGATCTAAGGCCGGAATATTGATATTCCGTTGTCTAAAAAAGCCAGTGGTACAGTACTCATAACCCTAAATTCACAATTTGTGTGCGAGTGGTGCTTCTATTCGATACAAATTATACAAATCTTGAAGTAAAGAAAAAGATAAATAATTAACATTTACCTTTTATTTATATTTTAATATTTATACAACTTTAAAATAACAACGCATAAAAACACCTCGTTTGCCTGCACTGTGGATGGTACGGCTGAGGTGGTGCTGGCAAAGCGTGGTTAGCAAAAAATTCAGATCAAGGTAGACAAATTGGAAGCATGGTCAGACGAAAATGATTCATGAGTTGTGACAAAAGAATAGAAGCTTTCGCTTTCTCTTTTGCAGAGCTCTTTTTGCTACCCTCCATTGAACTTTAACACGCGACAGACTTCACCTCGATTGCAGCGATTTCATTTCTGTTGGCTGGGATATGACATCTCTTCGATCGCCAACGCATCTTATACGAACACTTTTACTAATGGATGAGCAAGAAACACACAGGTAAGGGTTTGTTTGAAATGCTGAAATTTCACAAAAACAGTTCGATTGTAGTGGAGCCTTACCGTTTCTATAAATAGGAATAAACTGAGACGCGCTGTGGTTGCATGAACATTGATGCTAGTTTGTTTAATTTAAAAACGAAATGGAAATTGATTTTAACATAGCAAAAAAAATGGCCAAAACCAATTCTTATTATTTCCAAACAATCAGTTGTAATATAACTGTATGAACACCGTACTATCTAAACAAAGGTACACGTTCCACAACCGAAAAAGAGAACGACGAAGCCGACGAAGAAGGAAAAGTGAGCACATATGCATCAATGCATGGGACGTACTGTCGATGTCGTGTGTGTTGCTCGTATGCATTGCACGATTGCCTTGTGGGTCAGCGTGTAACACCCTATTTCAGTGTAAACTTAGATTTTTGGGATAAAGTTGATATTTGAGCATAATCCAAACTTTTGACAAAATAACATTTGAATTCAAATTTAAAACCAAAACCAAAATACAAACTCAAATCAAAAAGAAAATACAAATAAAAATCAGAAATTCGTTTTGGGTCGGTCCCCTTCTTCTCTCCCTTCTTTTTCCTCCTCGCGGCCTAACATCGTTTGGCCAAGCCCACCTCTCCCACTTTCTCCCACTCTTTCTCTGCTCTCGGTCAACTCGGCTTACTCACGTCACACCGCGCCCGAGTTGCCCACATCGCACCGCACCATGCCCCCTAGCCTGTGCTTGCTTAGCTGCCTGCATGCATCCTTGCGGTCGCACTGCACGCCCTTAGCCCGTGGCCATGACTAGCCATCCCTGCCCTCAACCGCCACGTTTGCCGTCCGTCCGTGCCTATACCATGCGCACACTCGCGCATACGCCGAGTACTTGGCCCCATCGCTGCCCTGCACCCCTCCGCTTGACTATAAAAGCCGTCTGAGCTCTATCTTGCTTCCTCACCCGTCCTTTATCCTGCCATCACCATGCATTTGGCAACATCGATCCCGCCCTCCTCACCGCCATGCTCCGTCGTGCACCACCTCCACTCCGGTGTGGCCCTTCCCTTTCCTTCAGCGTCATGACGCATTCCTGAGCCACCTGTTACCTTCCCCTCAACCGATTGGGTTTTCGTCCATAGAAACTCACTAGCACCATCTTCTTACTTTTCGGACCGAATCATCTCCTGCACCACCATTCCCTCCCCGGTGAGCCCCAGCTCAATTCCTTCTGACCTAAGCACCTCCTCACCCTCCTCTCACTTCCCCTGTTGCCAAATTAGGTCGTTATCGTCTCCAGCTTGCCATTTGTCATTGAAGACGGCCGCACCACCTTAAGTCACCATCGCCAGCACACGACAGCACCTCGCGACCTCGCCGTCCTCTCCATTGAGTTCCCTATGCCTCGTAGATGCTCATCGTGCCTTCCTTTTCCCTCCGCACCATCAGGAGCCCGGTCGCCATGGCGGCCGAGCCTCTATTGTCACCGTGCACCGCCACGCAGTCGCTGTAGTTCGTTGCTAGGCATGCTGTCAAAAGGACCGAGAAGGTGACTAAAAAGAGGATTGAATAGAAGCCACATGGATAATAATTTCCGCAAAATCTTTACCCCAAGAATCTTAGCGTTTTTCACTAAAATGCCTATTATAAGCTATGAAGATTAGAGCCTACACACCCACAAAAAATCTCCAAGAAAAATCGAGAAAAATTATACTTTACCCCTCAGAGCGGTACTTCCACCATGTAAGGTGTGGTAGGACCTTTAGGGTGCGGTACTACCTCTCCTTAATTGGTGGTACTATATTTCTCTCAAATCAGCACTAAAAATTCAGCCCGAGCAAATCTAAAAACCACACAACTTTTACAAAGGATGGTCCAAATAACATGAAATTTCAACCAAGGCAAGATAACAATCTTAAGAACATAGCCCAATAAAATATCTTGAAAGAACATAATAAAATTGGGATCTTTTGGCTCTTGAAGTTCTATTGCATCAAAACTAGACTAAAAGTATACATTGGGCCAACTCTCAAACCAAGACTCTAAATTACTTTAAATTTGGTGTACATCTTCCCTGGGATGTTAGGAACCTATTCCAATTAACGATCAAGAAAGTCATTGCCAAAGTTTTGACTTTTTTCCATTTGAAGGAAGGTTGCATCAAAATCGAGTAAAAAAAAAAAACTCAATTTACTCTTGCTCGTTAGTCTTTGATGACCTAGATGACATTGGATGTGTTCTCACATATCATTGCAAGCTAGATCACAGTACGATCTCAAGCTAAATTGCCATTGACGAGGATATAATAATCCTCAAATGATTACATCATTATATTCCTTGAGTATACCCTTTATCGGTAAGGGAGAGGTCCCTTTATCGATAAGGGAGAGGTTTCACATGGTTGTCATAACTCTTTCTACGACCACTCCTTAGTCGTAAGCTTTTTCATGACTGTATAGTCGTAAGACCTTTTATGATCAGGTAGTCGTAAATTCTTCTACGACCAGGTAGTCGTAAGTAGTCATAAGTTATTCTATGACCATATAGTCGTAAGTTGTCTTCGACTGGCTTGTCTATAACAATTTACTATATCGTGGGTCTATCTGACAAGGTGGTTAGAATGTGCACTTATCCTTAATAACCGTACATGATCTCTCTCTAACAATAACGACCGCATGATGAACGGGCCATCATGTCTCTCTGACAATAACTTCAGTCGGACTATTATTACCCGAAGTGTTAAGGCGCCTTTTGGTTTGGGACAACAGCCGCCGCTTCACCAACTATATAATGAATAGTATGATTAGATCTATGGTTTGATTAGATGTATGCGTATGATTCTGCAATATATCTATATGCACTAGCTACTGATCCAATGAATAGTACGATAAAAACACAGAGAGTTTTGAATTGTAAGTCCGGGGTCTGACACAGCGAACAACCACGTTGAGGGGCACAAGAAGATCCCATGTATGCAAGAAATCAGCGGGATCAAGATATCCATAGTGCAAGAATGTGTCGGGACGAAGTGCTAGCAAACAGCTAGGGTGCGTTCTTTTCGGCTATAATTTATGGTTTTTAATCATAGCGTGAGGTTATGTGTGAACGAACCGAATGCCGATAACCCCTTCAAGAGGTTATTCCGATAAGCCGTTTCAAAATGACAGTAAAAAACTATTCTATCTATTTATTTAAAAAATTATGAATTATAAGTTATAAACTATAAACTGAAAAAAAACTTATTTTGAAACCAGGAGACATTCAAGAGACGCAAGCACGAACGACAATTTAGAGTTGCACGGTTGCTGTTCTCCCTTAATTGCCGTCGCTTTCCTCCACCTGTTCGTCGCGGTGATGCAGACAGGGTGCCTTCCTCCTGTACTTTTCAACGTTGCCGCCGATGCGAGTGCTTACGTTGCGGCCGAAACCTCCGATCTATCGATTCACGCTCAAAAAGGTCTGAGAATCATATGCAATATTCAACAGGCAGCAACGTTGTGAAATGATATGCTCTCGCCCAGCCGCACCCTGCTCGGCTCGTCGTTTGTTTCTGCCGCAGAAGGCCAACGCGAGCCGAATAGCTCAGGACGCGCGGTGCGCGCAGCTCGTAGTTTACTCTCCTCCACTCGTGAACGTTTTGACGGAGCAAGGCGATGTTACGATGCTGCGGCGGGAGAGTTGCTTTGTCGAGAAGGCAGCGCCGAGGTAAGGGGTGCTTATGCTTCCCTCCCCGCGTTGCCTCCTCTGATTTGGGCATATCATATGGGCCATGGGGTGCTGCACTGCATGCATTGCTCTTTGATTTTGTCTTTTGGCATTGTCTGGTTCATGATGGCGAGGTTGCTGCCCAGGAAAGCTGCAGGACGGAAGCCACTGATCAGGTCCATCGGTGGAAACGCGGGGCCAGCTAGCCTGCACACTTGGGCTTAGTAAGAGAAACATCCCTGATCATTTTGACTTGAGTTTCTGATTTTTTTATTTATTTTTTGTTATTCTTAATTTTTATTTTTATTTTTGATTTTTTAGCTTTTTTGGCGGGTTTTTTTCGTATTTATTTGTGTTGTCCGTGATGGGCTAAAATATTTTTTCTATTTCAAAAATTTTTAATTTAGTTACGCTAAATAAGCTACCATACAGTGTAATTTCAGCCAGTTACAATGCAATTTCAGTTATAAACCAGCTTATTTTAGCCCAACCGAGCGCACCAAAGTCGATATTTTGTTCTAGTTTTTGCACACCAAAAAACGTTGCAGCTATATGAGCCACACTTCTTCAATTTCGAGAAACTAAGGCTCCTATCCTTCTTGCTGAACATGCTTTTAGATTAAAAGGAATATGCGATCTGCTGCATTCTAAGTGCATAAACTAACCAACGGTTGGCAGTTCAAGGCAAGGCTGATCCAACGACCAAGGAAAAACTTGGATCAGCTGGCTCATCTTATTAGCATGAGATTGGGTAAGTAACGGTCGGCCCATTTCGACTTGAGCTTCTGTTTTCTGACTTATTTTTTTACAATTCATAAATTTTTGTCTTTTTATGATTTTTTAGCATTTTTGAGCTTTTTTGCATTGCCTGTGATGACCTAACATATTTTTATTTTTAAATTTATTTAAATTTAATTAAGCCAAATAAAACACCTTCAGCTATAGTATAATTTCAGTCAGCTACACTATAATTTCAACCATAAACCACTATTTTCAGTCCAAATGAGTAGCACCATTGATACACGACTTACAAAAAAGTAACTAGTGGTACAGTGTAGAGTACTTTTAATAAGATCACGAGCCCACCAGCTGCCTACAACGCAAATCGCGAGCCTTTCTTCCCAGATAATCCCATCATTTCGCTGCTCATCTATTTATTATTAAAAGTCGATGATTGATATTTTAGAGCCGCTTATTAGAAAAGAATATACTATAAATTCTCACAAAAAGCAAAACATCCAGCTCTTAATTTAGTGGCCACGTGTCATAACAACTCATATTAAAAAAAGAGTCCATGTCAAATACAATTTAAATTAAAAACAAAGAACATTTAGTAATTTGATTTTCATACAACTTCTAAAGTAACATCTACACATAACTAAAATTTAGAATAACAATTAAATAAAAATTAGCTAATTAAAATAAAGAGTTCATATTAAGTACAATCCAAATCAACTAAAATTCAGAATTAAAAATAAAAAATATACTAAAATTCAATGACAAGCCTTTTAGAGTTGTTAAGAAACAAGAGAATATGCGAGAAATTCTCAAAAACATCTATCTCTTAATTTATTGGATTATAGTTATAACGGCTAAGATTAAAAGAAAGAGTTTGTATCAAGTATAATCCAAAAAAAAATCAAAATTAACAATAGAGAAAATTTTATTACTAAAAGTTGATGACAGATGTTTTTGTGCTGCTTAGGAAAGAAGTAATATACTATAAATTCTCACAAAAAAAGTAAAACATCTAAGTCTTAATTTAGTGGACCCGAGTTACAATGGCTCAGATGAAAAGAAAGAGTCCATGCAAATACAATCCAAATTAAAAATACCAAAATCAACTAAAATTTAGAATTAAAAATATAAATATACTAAAATTCAATGATAGGCCTTTTAGAGTTGTTAAGAAGCAAGATAATATACGAGAAATTCTGAAAAACTTCTAGCCTTTAAGTTAGTGGATCTGAGTTATAATGGTGGAGACTAAAAGAAAGAGTTCGCATCAAGTACAATCCAAATTAAGAGAAAATAAGAATTAAAAATAAAGAAAAATTAGTAGTTTGATTTCCATACCACTTCCAAAGTAACATCCATAAATAACTAAAATTTCTAATAATATTTAAATGAATATTAGCAAATTAAAATAAAGAGTTCATGTCAAGTACAATCCAAAATAACTAAAATTTAGAATTAACAATAAAATAAAATTACCAATTTAATTTCCATATAAATTCTAAAGTAAACCTAAAAATAAATTTGGAAAATAACTAAAAGAAAATATAAATTGGTTATTTTGTATGAATTCCAACCTATCAGTAAAAAGAAATCCGCACATGTACGATCCAAACACATGCAAATTCTGAATACAAATTAAAGACTGATCAAACATTTGATTTGTAAATGACTTTGATACTTAAATTATAAAAATATTAAAATTTGTAAACCTATGCTAATTTGACACTCCGAGGAAGCTCCTGTATTAACCTAAAAAAATCTAGCCATCTCTCTCACGAAACTAAGTTAGAATAGCTCAGATTAAAGGAATGAATACCATGTCAAGTATAATTCAAATTAACAGCAATTCAGAATAATAAATAAATGAAATTGACAATTTGATTTGTATACAGCATCTAAAGTAACATCCATAAATAACTAAAGTTTGAAATAATAATTAAATAAAATTAGAATTTTTAAAAATAGTACATCTCCAATACAATCCAAAATAACTAAAATACGGGTTAGAAAATAAAACTAAGCAATTTGATTTTCATATGAATTCCAAAGTAAATCCACAAAAAAACAAAATCAATCTATTATATACTAAAGGTTGATTGCATGAGATTTACAGTTGCTAAAATAGAGAAATAAGCTAGAAATTCTCGAAAAAAGAAAAATGTCCGTCCCTTGATTTAGTGGACCCTTATTATGGTCAATAAATGATCACCAGTGGATGTTTTAAATAAAACAAGAAATCTAATAAGCCAAGGCTATCCATTATAGATTCTAAATAAACACAATAAATAAAAAGAATTCTTGATGATCAACAGTAAAATCCATGTACCAGAGGAAAAGAAGGATATGGATGTGCAAAATAATTATGTAAAAGCAATCTATGAGAGAGACAAATAGCACTTAGCAAGAAAAAAATAAGATCTATTCTATTGCACGCTTCCCAACCATGTGTGTTGTACAACTTTAAAGTTTTTTTTCTAGAATTGCCATCGATGTGGTGGATTCTAATCAAAGTCAAATCATATCAATCATTGAGTGTTATCTATCGATACAATAAAAGTTGTGGGTGGTTGATTACATTGGTTGTGAAAAGACAAAATATTGTAGAAATTCTCCCAAAAATAAAAAAGAAACATTTGACCCATAATTTGGTGGACCCTAATTATGTTTAGCAATTCATAGCCGATGGATGTTACCTGATAAATGAGAATATTGCTAGAAATTCAAAAAAAGAGGACAACATCTAGCTTAATTAGGTAGACTCTTCTTAGATTAACAAATCATAACCAATAATTTTTCTTGATATGTGGAAGTGCGCATAAAATTGATTTATACTGTGATATGCATGCATATGCACGTATAGTTGGAGAACTATTAAGATGTGAGATGTTAAAGATAGAATTAAACTCAAACGATCCACAAGTATAAAGATAGAATTAAACTCAAACTCAAACTATTTATTGTAATTTGCATGCTTTTAAGTTTATTAATATGGATACAACTATTGTCTATGATTGAAAATGACGATTAAAAATTATAAAGCACAAGTATTTCCTACCAAAGATATAATCCGTATTCTTTGTTTTAACATATATTACTGTACATTAATATCACAAATGAAACCAATCTTACAAATATGGAAATTAAATTGAATTGATAATGTTGTGGTTACAGACCAGAGAGAGTATAGTAGTGGAGAGTTAGGTGATTAATGCTTGGGGGTTTTTTCCCCATTGCCTGGATGGCTTATATATTCACATGGGGAGCATTTTACATTTATGACCTTACACCTAAGTATCCCTCTTAATGACAATTATGTCATTATACATGTCCCATTTTGGATTTTACAACCTCCTAACAGGCCGGCTGGGTTTAGGTGAGGGCCTCCCCTACAACAGATAACATTCTAAAATTATAATATTTGAATTTTTTTATGTGACCTGTAACTCTTTATTTTTGTATTTAATTCCTTTAGAATGATGCACAGGCAACCATGCTAGATGGTCCCTAAGGGCATCTCCAATGGTCTAAGTCAGCTAGCTATATGCATGCACACATCAGCATATATCCTATGTGGAGGAAAGAGAGTATGCAAAAAAAATCGAGCTAGCTCTTCCTTAGAGCAAGTACAATAGTATAACCCACTAGTGGTTATAACACTTGTCTATTTCATCTATAGCCTTCAAAAAAATAGTTCATACAATAAGGTAGCTATTACAATAACTATTTGGCCCCACATGTAAGAGAGTGAAATGCATATTTTTACGTGCTATAGCTAGCTGTAATTTTGTAGCCAGCTTCCTTCTCTTTCTTCCTTTCTCTCTCTGCCACGTAAGATTTTGTTGATATTATATTTGCTATAGCCTGCTGACTAAGTCTTATTGTACCTGTTCTTTAGAATGCTAGCTTTAGTATGTACTATATAAATAATGTGGAAGTTTTATAGTTAGTTGCTAGTTATAACTATTGAAGATGCCCTAACAATCTGATACGGAAAAGACAGAGGCGATCATTGTCGTACTCGGAAGCAGGGCCATTACAGTGAACTCGTCACGTTCCGGGGTCATGAGAGCCGCTGTAAAAACACCAGAATAGCTGAGCTGGTGCATCGATCGGGCCAGAACAGCCCTTGTACGACTCAACTCAATTAATCGGCTACTTATTGCGTCTCCTCCGTCGTTAATGGAGCACTATTCCTGCATGTCCACGGAGCGCATCCGTCGTTCCCGGTGTGCAGCAGCCAGTCGATCGGCACCTTTTTTTTTTCTTCTCTCTCTCTCTCTCTCGAACGGATGCCTGAAATGAATTTTGGTTCAGACTTGGGAGTAAAAGATGGCGCACAAGTGTCTCCCATCCGTGCTAAGGTTGCTGAAAGCTGTTCGAGATGTCATCGCTTTCATGCATGTGGCAGGCCTGCCTGCCAGGTCACCTTTTAATTGGCCAAACGAGGCGCATCCATCAGCCGTGACATCGTTAGCGGAATAAGGTGCTCTGATTTTAGTGGGTGTATTTCAATCGTTGGATCTAGATTTAAATGGTTAAGATTGATGTGGAAAAGACATTATGATTATATCGTTAGCGGGTAAGCGTATGTGGAGTGTGGCCGCATCTCCTCGATGTGAGTATGACATTGTTCTGCATTTCTTCCCGGACCTGTTCTTTTTTGCTATAGCTTATAGTTTTTGGCTGTTTACGGTACAGATTATGGAGAAATAGATACTCACTTGTAATTTTAGCTGGCACAAATGTTGAACTTTTAACGTGTAGACCCCGTCTTAAGAAAATACTCTATTTAAAAGTTAGATACTTTAGTAAAAACTAAAAACCGTCAACTTTTGGCTCAAAGAACAGGTCCTCAATCCTTTGCCTCTTCGGTGTGCTCCTCCTCTTGCAGCTGGATCGTAGAGGAGCATGCAAGATTCGTCTCGGCCAGTATATACAGGCAGCACGTAGTACTACAATTGTAGCAGGTAGTATCACTTGCTCACAGCAATCATTCGGTAACATAAGTCCTAAATGTCAAATTTTCTTATCGGATCGACGACAAAGGGTCTAGATGTCTCTCAGGGGTTGGAATATCTTCTTCCCAGTAATAACCAAAGACGTCTTACAATTATGGCCAGTGATTAGTTGGGCTTAAAAACTCATGGTTTATGGCTGTAGTTGACAGAGGCTTCTTTAGCATAATTAAATTTTAAAAAATTTAAAAATAAAAAATATTAGCCAATTACGTATAATACAAACACATACGGGGAAAAAAGAACCGACAAAAAATCTCAACAAAAAGCCAAAAGTTTAGAGAAAGACGAAATTTATAAATAATAAAAAATAAGTCGGAAACCAGAAACTGAAGCCTAATCGATCGGGGGCCGGCTTAAACCTGCAACATGAGCTATTTTTTCTAGCAAAGAGATTGTTACTGTCACCAATGATTTCGTAGGTTGAGCAAGTGGAGCGATGACAAGACAAAAGGTACTCTGGGCCGAACAAAGAAAATGATGGAGGAAGACTAAGTGGAGATCTTTTTCCATATCTGTTGCGAGGATTTCACCATCACCAACGCCACCGAACAAGGGCACTCGGAAGCAGTGTAGGACACGGCAAGAAGCGGCGATGGAGAGGAGAGCAGCAATTATTGGGTGCATCATCTCCTCCACTGAACCTTCCATGGCATCGGATCCTTTGCTTCGTCTGCACTGGAACCGGCAGTACTACTGCCGGCTGTGCACCATGGATGATGCACTGCACATGGATACGAGGTCCTTGCCGTAGCAACAATTATTTTGCTGTTTATTTGCGCATTCATGGGAATGGGTCGGTGCAGTCGGAAAGATCCTTTCCCACTGCATCTCGCGTGACCCCACTTGCAAATTCGTCTGTGATCAAAAGCTCTACTTTGATCAACAGTATTGTGGACATTCGCATAGTAGTAGTAGTAGTATTCAGCATAAGTAGTACTCCTACCAAGTAGTATACATTGCATACGAATGGAGTAATTTTCCTGACACGTACTAGAAAGAATACAAAAATTGGAATGTGGGAGAGTGAAATTCTACTGTAGTACGTACATGTTCTTCAGGTGGTAAAGCCGGCCAACCCTTTTTTCTGTACGAGTTGAGAAACAAGTCTTTTTAATTTCTCGCATAAAATAACGACGAACTAATTCACAGTGGTAGTACTCGTACACCATATGATGATGTACTGGTGTTGGTGTACTAGCATGCAATAACACTTGGATCGATGGTACCGTGCGTACGTGACGCTGCTCCAAGAACAACCAGCTCGCGGTCGGTCGATCAAGCTTGCGATATTTCACTCCTAGAGCAGTAGCATTTCACTCTCTTACACGTGGAGCCAAATAGTTATTATAATAGCTATCTTATTGTATGAACTATTTTTTTAAAGCTATAGATGAAATAAACAAGTATTATAATCACTAGTTGACTATACTATTGTACTTGCTTTTAGAAAGCCAAAAACTGTCAGTACCGTTAAAAGGGGCGGAGGGCAGACCATCTGCATTTGGACACGATTCCGGCGAGGCGAGAGAGAGAGAGAGAGGCGTGCAGTGCAGGCAAGCCTGCAGCGAGAGGGGAGGAGTCGTCTGCTTTGGCGGCGCGGTTTCCAAGGAGGGAGAGGGGGGGGGGGTGCGTGGCGTGGTGAGTGAGGCTGGAGGCGGGCGGGCATATGGCGTGGT
Organism: Dendrocalamus sinicus; assembly: GCA_036346575.1. Lineage (NCBI taxonomy): Eukaryota > Viridiplantae > Streptophyta > Magnoliopsida > Poales > Poaceae > Dendrocalamus > Dendrocalamus sinicus. The sequence continues at coordinate 62,382,575 of CM070641.1, forward strand.
GAGTGAGGCGCGCGGCGGATGGCCGCCTCGAGCCCCGCGCGGGCAGGCGAAAGAGGGGACCTGACGCATCCGCAGCCTGGCGCTCTCTCCTCCGTTTCTTTTGTTTTGTTTCGTGTTATGTCTGCGCGCGCGTCCTGACAAAGACCACAATAACTAAACCCTGCGGAGCCAGTGGACGGACGCACAGGCCCCCAGCCGAGGCCGTGATACAACTTAGCTACTGGTTTGTTAAAGCCTGCTCTGCGTTGGCCATGGCCTCTTGGTCCAACCGCAGGCAACTCTCCGTGTTATCCCTATACGCCGACACGTCCGTCCCGTCCCCCACTTGCTCGATCGGTTGCTCCGTCGCGCTGCCATAGCATCGTTTACGTGCATGCTTTTGGATTAGTTAAGAAACCAGGCCGTCGCTCTAACGAACAACGCTGCAGCGCCTGACGTACCAACCAACGTGCATTCCAAAAATTACTGCACTCAGCTAGCTCTATCTTGCCGAGTCATAGGATCCACTTGTGCACGGTTAAAGACGATGCACGAGAGCTTGCGGTGGTGGGACGGGTCCAGGTGAAGCGCACCCGATCCGACGCCTCCGGCGAGTCCAGTCCAGGCTTTGCTCGGCACGCGTGCGCGTGAGATGCCGCTCGGTGCGGCCGGCGAACTTAAAGCAGGTGCACGGAAAGGCAGCAGGGAGGCTCAGGGTGTCAGTGGACCAGGCCTGCGCGACCCGGCGGGCTGGTTTGACACCTGGGGCTCGAACGGACTACTCTGCGCTGCCTCCGTCGGCCTGCTTCGCCGTACGGTACGGCGAGCTTGCCCCCGTTTCCTTCATCATCCGCCGTAGCCCTGCCTCAGTGCCTGTCACGTGGCAACGGTCTTACTACTGCTTCTCGTGCTGGCTGAGAGAGCGTCGCCTCGTTGCGATGAAGTTTACCAGCAGAGGAGGTCGGAAAGAGGAATGAAGTTTTTGTTCCTTTCTGTATTCTCCTTTCTATTTCGCTTTCACATGGCAGCATACTATTAGTTTCATTATTGATTCTACCAGCTGTTTTTATGCTGATATGCGACACGTGGAAAGGAAAATACAGAAGGGAACAGGGAAGCCATTTTCCGGAAAGAGTTGGACGGCAACTCGGTTTGGTATAGTTAGCAGGAGTCGGTGTTCAACACAGCAGAAGGGCCGGCCGGCCGGCCAGGTCCCCTCATCCCCCGGTGGAGCGGGTGCCATGACCAACGTTTCCTGCTCTCAGAAAAGGGCGCATTCTATTGTCATGTCTGAATAAAAATTTCTTGGTGGGCTTGATCTTTTGTTATTGGGAGGCCCAGCAAATCTGGACCAGCCCAATTCTGACCCATCCCACGACGTTGGCCCGTTGGCACAGCGTACTACATCGTCACTCTGTTTCGGGCCTAAAAACCTTCCTCGACTTAATTACCAGGCCTTTTTCGGCCTGTATGTTCATAAGTAGAGGGAAGACCCCTAAAAAAAAGTAGAGGGAAGAAGCATAGCTGCATAGGAAACAAATGCTAGACGCAAAAGTTGTTATTCTAGATTTTTCAATGTAAAAGTTTGGCACCTATGTGTGTTAATCTATCGGTAGTGTTAACATAGACTGCAGCATTTTCTCAAAAAATGAAAATAACAAAATAGCAACTCTCCGCCCACCGTGGGGCTCGAACCCACGACCACAAGGTTAAGAGCCTTGCGCTCTACCGACTGAGCTAGACGGGCACCAGTTGTTCATTTTCTGTAATAGTACTACTAGTAGTATTTTTATTAGTGTGAACTGAGGCCACGCAACCAAAATCACGACGGGAAGTTCGCATCAGAATGCCTATGCACCTCATCACCAGAAGAACAGGAGATAATTCCACGTTGCACTAACGAAGGTCCCACGAACGCGTCGTCGTTGCATTCTTAGGTGCCAAAGCTCCAAAAGGCAACATCAAACTCTAGAAATGACCAAACACCCAAATCCGAATTAAACATGTCAGTCTAAGCACAAAAGCGCACACCTAATCACCAATTCCATGCCTTAATTAACTCCACCGTGGCATAACGGAGACAGACATAGATAGTGGCATAAACACATGGATGCTAAACTAAAAGTCCGAACCCGCGATGACACATGCTAGTATACACCCCACGCTGATCAGGCCGTGCAAAGCCATTTTCAGTTACAGCATAAAAAAGCCACAAGCCTAAATGAGTGCTACTAACCAGCGCGAGGAAATAACAACTGAAATTCAGGAGGGAATCACTGGAGGACATCACTACAGATAATATAAACATACACGGCTGCCAAGTTAAGAAATGAATGAATAAACTATGTATTAACACCCTACACCAATCGAGTGACGAACTGATCAGCAACTATACATATATCCAGCCCCAGCAAGAACAAGTTGACAAATGAATGAAGAAACTATGTATAAACACCTATACCAATCATGTGAACTAATAAACAAGTACAGTCCCTTGATCGAGGCTTCAGGCGTTCATCATGATCTTGAACTCGTCGAAGCTGAGCACGCCATCCCCGTTGAGATCGAACCTGCAGATCATGGCGCGGCACTCGTCGATGTCCTGCTCCGACCCCAGCCTGCCCAGCATCCGCTTCAGGCTCGTCGGCGTGATGCACCCTTCCCCTTCCATCTCGTACATCCCGAACGCGTCCTTGAGCCCCCTGTACCTCTCCTCCTCCTCCTCCACCTCCGCCTGCACCAGCCTCACGAACTCCGCGTCGCACAGCAGCCCGTCGCCGTCCGCGTCCACCGACGCCACCAGCGCCTCGGCCTCCTCGGCTGACACGTCCTCGCCGAGCGTCGCCTTCATGCAGAGCTGCAGCTCCGCGGCGGAGATCTTGCCGTCCGCGTCCCTGTCGAAGGCGGCAAACAGCGTCCTGAACTCGCTCGACGACGCAACCATTCTCGATCGATCGATCTCCTTGCCTACCGGCTAACTGGTTCAGTAGTCTCGGCGGATTGGCTATTTGGAGCTTGCTGAATTCTGTTCCTTCTTCTTTGCTTGCTAATGCTACGTTGCTGCAGATGTTGGTGCGCGGTCGTGTGTGTATATATACTCGCCTCAAACGCGACTTTCGAAGCTTCACGGCAAGGCGGGAAGATGCTGGAAGGCTGGTCGTCAGAAGTATGCCGTGTTGTAGGTTGGATCAAGAAAGAGAGGCGATTTTTATCCAGTCCACTATGCTGCCCCAAAAAAAAGTCGCGAGGTACTTGAATGGGAACTTGGAACTTCCGTGGCGTGTGATGGTACGTCCTGCCTGGCGTGACGGCTGGGCGGTGTTGGTTTCGTGGAGGAGAAAAGCAAGGGAAGAGACGGGGAATCTGCTGTGCTGGGAAGACGTGTTCGGTCCGACATGGCCAACGGGTAGGTAGTACGCTGGAGGAGGCGCTCGTCTCGTCTGATTGGCTGGGAAGCTTCGGCCGCTCCGCGCGCGCGTGGTTCCTAAGCAGTTGACCCAGCTACGGCGTGTGGCTATACGCATGCCATGTCGCTATTGTGTCACTGTTCTTGAGAGTAATTGCCAACAGTTTATTTGAAAGGGATAAAGGAAAGCAGGCATGCAAGTTTCTGAAGAAGTACTAGTCATATTCTATCCAACCATTCGTGGCTGGAATTTCACTCGTAAAACTGGCCAATCTGAATTAGTCCCCATGGCAATTTTTACATGTATGTGAAGTTGAGTGCGGTTCTCATGCCCTGCTGATGCAGACGTCAGATATATTGTTAGGTGCGGTTGGCTCAAGTTGGGCCGCCGGAAATGCTAGTTGCTTTTGCACCTGTTAATTCAGACTTGCACCAGCGCTTTTGGCATGTTACGCCAGGCATAATAGGATATATCAGGGCTAGCCGACTGGGTCAATCGCGTACGCACACGTTTGCCGAACAATCACGTGTCCTTATTGTATCTAGACATTATTATCTAATCTAATTGGTGAATGGCGTACGTGCAGACATCCAGCGCGCTAACCGTGTTATTTTGAGCTGTGAGGAATGGCTTTTGATCATGTCTAATAACTTTCATTTGTAATTTTTAAAATGACAATAGATGATGAAGACATCGATATAAATAACGCACATAGTTTTTGATTTAGGAAGCTGTTTGAAGAACTCATTTCATAAAACAGTCTCATTTATCTGTACTTTCGGGTCATCCGCAAGGAAGTCGTTCATGTCCAATAGGAGATCCTCGTGGGGGATAGCTGAATTCCTGGCCGGTGCATCGTACCTGCAGGACAAGTAGTGTTTATTCCTACAATATATTGACGTGAAAAAAAACCTCAAGAGACGAAACATACCTCCCACGTGGGCCATGGCCTGCAGCCAACTGTCGTACCTGCTAGGTAGGGGTTCACAGACAACGACAGCGCTGGTGTGTAGGTACATACTCACCCTGACCCTCTAACCTGGCCCGACGATAGTAGTGCCCAAGGGTAGGCAGGCGCTGGTCAGGCGCTAGCGAGGCCCGTGCACATGGCCCTCTGGACCCTCTTACCTGAGCTGTAGGACGTGGTGGCCTCAGCGTACGTGTTGACGTGGCGTCCTACACGACGAGAGGGCAAGGGCACACCTCGCGCAGCATAGACCCGATGGACAATGTGCAGCAGCTCATTGTGCGTCACCTCCAAATCATGGGTAACCCTATCCACGATTGACCCGATGTCTCTCATAATCTCGATGGTTGTATCTGTCTGCAAAAAGTGATTGCGGTAACTGTACCCAAAACTTCCAAACATGAGAATACCTACCGCGAGGGCGAAGTTCCGCTCTAAGTGCATGGGGTACGCGTCGATCGGTGTTGGTACGTGAGCGGGGGGAGGGTCAACGATGCACACCAGCATGATGCGTGTCAGCGAAGTGTACCAGCATAGGTACTCGTCATATATGCTAGGCCATACACGGTGCCCTCTTGCACGAAGTCCTCAAGTGCCTCCGCCCACTCTGCCACCCACATCACCATCTTCGCAGCCTAGCTCATCCTGCTACTACCTCTCCTATTGTGCCTACTAAACGTACACCTGCAATTAGAAGGCATCGTAACAGAACTATGAAAAAAATCTAGGGACATGTGCTATGTGTAACTCACACATGGATCGAGTGAGGCACCTAATGCCCGACGAGGACAGGAACAACCTGATGGAGGTCAAACTAACGCATCACCCTGTGCACCGTGTAGTCCTCGACGAACACGCCGAACACATGCTTCTTCCTCGTGAGCCAGTACGCCTGGTCGTGCAAACACAGCGACGAGAGCCCAGTAGGGGCGCAGCCTGCCATCTCCTGACCAGAGTACGGCTCCCAGTGCACGACATCAGCGGTGAAGCAATTGAGGTGCTCGACAAATTTGTCGTACACACGGGTGACCTACAGGTGTGCAAACTGTGCCTGCGAGCCAGAATAGTGGTTAGACAAGATGACCCGTAATACATGTATAATAAATATTCAGGAGAGTACGTACCCGTCTATGGTACTAAAGGGACATGCGGTTGGCCGGTCCATGGCGCCCCCGTGGTACATGTTCGAGTGGTACGGATCGCTGTCGAGCAGCATCAGCCGTCCGAGGGGGAAGCACTCGAACGACCACAGCTGCAACAGAAGGGGACATCCTATAAGGACAGAGGCCATCCTCGTCCTGCGGTAAGCGTCACACATGCCGCGGTAAATTGCAGCAAGTATGGTTGATCTCCAGCTGACATGCACCTCCTCCCCGTCAGGGATGGCCCTCACATACCACACGAGGTGGACGTTGACGAAGTCACCATGGCTGCTGGTAAATAGTACCCAGCCGAACAGGCATAGTAAGTACTCCTCAAGGTGCTATGACACCTGGTACTCATTGGCATTCAGGTCCACTGCTCGACCCATGTACAAATGAAAATTTAGTAAGCTCGCAATATGGCAAGGATAGTGCATCGCTAAACAGGGAAATGGATAGCATATGTACTTAGAACTACGAAAGCCACCACATGGGTGGACCATGCTTCTGTCATGTCGGGAAGACGTGGTACACTGGTATGGCCTTAGCCGGAAGAACCCTGTCAAACCTGCCTAACAGGTCATCGTACCAATTGGCAGGTGTATCCCGCGAGGAGGCAGCCTCTCCCATGATAAGCAAGCCAAGCAGCATCACGATGTCTTGCTGAGTGGGGGCCATCTCTCCAAATGAGAGGTAGAAGGTGTATGTCTCGGGCCGCCACCGGTCCAGCAGAGCTGCCAGCAGCAATCTATCGAATGGGAACTATCATGACTGCTTTGGGCCGGCCTGGACCTCCTCAATCTCCTTGACTAGAGCGTCGTCCTCGTCGATGGCCTCCACCATCCACGCAAGAGGTAGAAGGCTAGCATCGCTCAGCCTGCAAAGCACGAAGAAATAAGTACATAGCGAAAATATCATAAAAAGATATGCCATAGTTTGTACATAAACCCGTTTCTCCAATGTGGATCTAGTCTCCAAGCCCGTTAGAGTGTTCGCGTATGGACCACTCCTAATTGGGTTGCCTCATCCCTGCCCTCAAGATGCAAGACAGGACGGCTCGTGCGGTGCTGCGCATCAACTTGCTGGTCCAGCAGGCCGAAAGGCCAGTCCGAACCACCAAGGTCGTGAGCCATACCTGTAAATAAATTTGAAGTTTTAGGGAGCTAGGGTTTAGGGTTTTTTAGGGTTTCAGGGTTTACGGTTCACGCAACTATTTATAACTATTAACAATATGCGACGTACCCGAAGTAACTGTACTATGTATAAATATTAACAATATATGATGTACCCGACACAACTACACATATAATGATTTTACTTGCTAACCTAACATAGCTTTGAATGTACAATTATTAACAACTAAATTGGCGTTAGTTCTACGACTACACTAGTTACAACTATTAACAATATGCGATGTACCAAACACATCTACATATCTGATAATTTTAATTACTAACCTACCTTTGTTTCAAAACTACATATCTAATGATTTTAGTTACAATTGTACCATGTTTCAAAAGTAAACCTACAAAGAAATGTAGGAGACTCACCGTTGTTTATGCATAGATCTCTCCTCCTCCTTTTTTTTCCTCCTCTCCTCCTCTCTTCTCTTTCTCTTCTCCCTTTCTCTCTTTTTTCTCGGCCGAACCGAAATGACTATGGCTCGGTCGGCCGCGTGTGGCGTGGCAATATACCCCTTAGTCACCCAACGGTTAGACAACTTGGCTATGTGTTATCCAACGGTTGGGCGACTAGCCCAAGTCGCCCAACCGTGGAGTGACATATGGTCAAAACTGTGAAAAATTAAAAAAATAGGTATAATATTATAATTCAAAATAAAACATTGATTATTTCAAAAATTCATGGAACAGGCGAACAGCCGAAACATGACTTCGTCATCGCCAGCTGCGCAACGAGTTTATTATATGATCAGCGGCAACTGACGAGGTCCCTTTCTGTTGGAAGAGGCAGGCGTTGTAATATTACTGTCGCAAAGAAAGACGAATGTATAATACTACTACTAATACGTACTCGTTCAAATGTCGACTTCCCTGTTCGATATCACCTACAAACTTCTACTAGGAGTAGACATTATCAACAGACTCATTCCTCATCCTCCACTCATTGATTGTGCCTTGAATTCATCAATACAACTCCCTGCTTGTATGCACCCTGTATATATACATGCACCTAACTAAGCACAGAAGCATTGCAGCATTCCAATCCAAGGCAAAACTCCCCCTGCACCCACTACATCAATACTCAACAGCCAACGATCTCTGAACCTTTTTAGGTGATCATAGAAAAGATGGTGGCCGCGACAGGCGAGTTCAGCCGTGTGTTCTCGGCGTTCGACCGCGACGACGACAGCAAGATCTCGGCAGCCGAGCTGCGGCTCTGCATGAGGGCGGCGCTCGGCGAGGACATATCGGCCGAGGACGCCGAGGTTCTCGTGGCGTCGGCGGACACCGACGGCGACGGGCTGCTGGACGAAGAGGAGTTCATGAAGCTGGTACAACTAGAAATGGAGGAGGAGGACAGGGGCAGGGGACTAAAGGAAGCGTTTGGGATGTACGAGATGGAAGGGGAAGGCTGCATCACTCCGTTGAGCCTGAAACGGATGCTGAGCAGGCTAGGCTCGCATCAGGACATTGAGGAGTGCCAGGCCATGATCTGCAGGTTCGATTTGAATGGAGATGGAGTGCTTAGCTTCGATGAGTTCAAGGTCATGATGGATGCGTAGCAGATTGATTATGCTAATATGATGTATGTTCTTTCATACGTGAATCTGTTTGTGTACTCACATGTATGCACGATGAAATATTTTGCATGTATTGTGTGGACATGTATTGTTGGTCATTGGTGGCAATGACAGGAGCTATGGTAGGAACAATCACTTATATTCGGTGTGAAACTTTCATCCTCAATGGATTATGATAGGTACCATAAGTTCATTTGGATGAAATTGAGGTATCAAAATGAAATTGAGTGCAATACACGTGGAATATATTTTTATGCGTCCTAGATCCAAGTTGGTATGAATGTTTATCCACGACACATTGGGTACTACATGCTCTATACAGACAAAATCGGATCACAAAAAGGAAATTAAGTGCCAAACACCTCAAATAGACTTCTTATATGTCCTTGATCATTTTGACATGCATTTGGAATTCGTTTAAGTCGGTGTAAAACTTTACCCCCACAATGGATTGCGACGGTGCCATAAGCTCATTTAGACGAAATTGATGTATAAAATAAAATTGAGTGACATACACCTTGAATGAATTTTGTATGTGCCTAGATCATTTCAGCGTGCATTTAGAATATATCTGATTCTGATGTGAAACTTTCATCCACAACACATTGAGATGGTACTATATGATCTATGTGGATGAAATTGGGTCACAAAAGGAAATTAAGTGCCCAACACATCGAGTGAACTTTTTTATATACCCTTGGTTATTTCGGTATGGAATTAGAATTCATTTGAGTCCGTATTAGAATTTATCTGAGTCAGTATGAAACTTTCATCCACAAGGTATTGAGGATTACCTAAACTGATGTAGTAATGTAACAGACTAAAACATGAACAAAACTATAAAACTCAAATGAATTGTAAGGAGGATGGCACAGTGAATTTGGTGAAGACACTGGAGGTAAAGACTGAATTGAGCTTACAATTGGTTAGTCTGCAGTTCGCTAAACCCAATGTTGCACTTTTGAATGACGACTCTTTTGGGTTCACTTCTCTACGGTGCAATTGGTTAACAAACTTATCCTTAAGGCCTAATAATGCAGAGGCAATGAGATTAAATCCTAGAAATTCCATCAATAACCCACATGTCTGTTTGATTGGCTTAAGCTTAGGCTTAAAAGAAAAAAAGCCAAAGCAGAAACAAAGAAGAGGCTTTTTAACAGGGATTTTAAAATGCCTAAGCCATCCATATAACTAAAAGCCAAAAGCCAGCCTAGAGATGTTTTTTTTTTGCTTTTGCAAGATAGAAATAGTCTTTGCCACTGAACTTTGAAGAAATTATCTACACGTACCGGGTATAAATGCTTCCATCTCACCCTCCCCATCCGCATTTCTCTCCCTTCCTCCTAGATCATGGACCCAATTGCCTCCAGGGCGATTAGGGTTCTTCCGCCGCCACCGCCGGGTCCTCCCCGACATCAAGGCACAGCTGTTGCATTGTTTGTCAGACTTGCATGTTTAGGTCCTCTCATCTTACCTTTAAGTTAGACTGCCATTTGGATCAGAACCCCTTTCGAAGGCTGGTTTGAGTTAGAATTTCCACCATCACAGATTCGCGGCTAGCATGTGTGCTGCTCGAGCGAACGCTAAGACGATGTGTGTTCTTTTAAGTACCAGTAAGTGCGTTGGAATTAGAAAAGTCGGCTGCACATAGTATTAGCATTTGCATTAGTACTAGAAAAGTTGGTTGCATCGGTTATTGGAATTTGCATTAGCATTAGAAAGGTCGGCTGTATAGTGTTTAACATCCATGGCATTAGGGGGTGATCGGTTCGGCTGAAAAGCTCATGACTTATGGCTGAAAACACTGTAGCTGGCTGAAAAAAGCACTATAGCTGACAGAGGCTTATTTAGCATAATTAAATTTAAAAAATATAAAAATATAAAAAATATGTTAGCCCATTACGTATAATACAAACAAATACAGGAAAAAAAGAACCGGCAAAAAAGCTCAACAAAAAGCCAAAAATTCAGAAAAAGACGAAACTTATGAATAGTGCCAAATAAGCCCGCAGCACTGTAGCGCAGCCATGTTGATCGCGCCCTTAATCTTCAGGTGTCGGCTGCATATAGATTGATGCATGTGTACTGTAGTATTAATTTCGCATTGAGCATGTGGATAAAAATTTAGTGCAGACCTAAATAATTGGAGCAACCTTAGGTTAGACCGCACCATCAAACGTAAAGAAAAATAGTGAACTAGACTTTCACCGTGAGTGATGATACGCTTTTAACTTCGTGCATATTGTGGGCATCGGCGAGTGATGGGTTAACTAGGGAGCAGGGTACGAGTTAGGGCTATAATTACATAGCTCTATAGCTAATAGCTAGTAGTAAGAGCATCTTTAATAGTGACTTAGAGCATCTCCAATAGTGATTTATGAGCTAGCTCTAAGCATATTATTTCATATTTTAATAGAAGAGAGAGAAAAGCTAGCTCTTGATCAAGAGCTAGTCTCATACACACATTTCAAGATTATATGAGAGTGTCATGTGAGACTATTTATGTTATGAGCTATGTGCTAAAAGTTAGTACTATTGGAGAAGTTGTCTTAGAGCTAGTAACTAGCTCATACTGTTGGAGATGCTCTTATGAACTAGCTCTAAACATATTATTTCATATTTTAATAGAAGAGAGAGAAAAGCTATCTCTTGATCAAGAGCTAGTCTCATACACACATTTCAAGATTATGTGAGAGTGTCATATGAGGCTATTTATGTTATGAGCTATGTGCTAAAAGTTAGTACTATTGGAGAAGTTGTCTTAGAGCTAATAACTAGCTAATACTGTTGGAGATGCTCTTTAAATAAAACTCTAGCATGGGCCTTATTGCTATCGGCTGAAAAGGGCACGATGCTCACTCACCTCTTCCTCTTCCTCTTTATAACTAAACAAACTAGTCAACCATTAAAATAAAATTGAAATACCTAAAGTAAATTAAAAAGAGCATGAGCTCTAATGATGGCAGATAAGAGCAAGTACAATAATGCTGACTAGGTCGCCTCTAGCGAAATTCACGTCAACACAATTCTAAGTGGAAGAGAGAGAAAAGAGGAGAGAGAGGCAAGCTGCCCCTCATGCAAGAGGTGACCTCTAGCACATTATACGAGGAGTTATGGACAGCTTGGAGGCGATGCTAGTTCTTAGAGCAAGTATAATAATGCTGACTAGGTCGCCTCTGATATATTTATGCAAGTATTAAATGTTTGAGTGCTTTAGTAGAGGTAACCTTTACTCAATTTATTGTATTAGCTATCTTCACCATGAACCACTTGTACTCTTTTTGCTTATTTAGCTAGTCTTAGAGGTGGCAGCCATCTCTTCTATTAAACTTGCTCTAACCTGAAACGTCTTATCCCATTTATGCAGAAAAGATTTTCTAGAGGCCCGTGGCGTTCTCAGACACGTTATACGGGTGTACTAAGGAGCGAAGCTCTAATGATGGTGTCACAGCATTTACTTTTCTTTTTGAGGGGACGGAAAAAATACATTGGAATTGGATATTGAGAAGTCATTGAGGAAAAGTTATATAATATGAAATTTCTAAGCCTTGTTGGAAACTTGCCTTCGCTCTCTCCCCAAATGCTTGCAATGCAGCTAGAGAATATCGTGTGGGCTAAAACAAAGGTTACCAGATTCATGTCCTCAGGCTCTTTTTGCTGCCTTCTGGCCTTGCTTCCTGTCGAGGCAATTCCATTGTCATGTCCTACACAAGGAACATGGTTAACAGTCTGACATGAATATATGTACTACTAGCAGTCCTATAATCACAAGGAAACCAATCAACTTCCAGATTGTCAACGAAAAGGATGGAATAGGATACTACTGAGGCGAAGCAAGGTATGCCGAACCATTTTGGTTACCTTCATTTTTGACTTGCTTAGATTGGAACAACTGATGTGTGCGCATGCTGATAATTATTTGTATTGTCAAATTGTCATCATGGTTGAGCACTCGATCGCCTTTTGCTGAAATGTTTATGCTCTTTTGAACTGCCAAAAGATCTAGGATTGAGTTTTATGCGATATAGCTTATGAATGGAAGTACTGATGTTTTGATTTAATAGTTGGAGATCAGAGCCAGACCGAGCAGAAGAGCGAGAAGGCTGAACCAAAACATAGTGATGCGCAGACCACCCAGAAGAGTGAGAAGGCTGAGCCAAAACATAGTGATGGAAAAAGCTTATTCAGTTCATGGACAGCAACTATGAGCCGTATGTTAACAATGTGCAATCCTTTGACGAATTCTACCACGCCATCTTTGAACTCATCGAGTAAGTTTGGTAACCTATAGTCTCAACTATAACTCTGGTTTAATTTCTTGGCTGCACGACGGAATTCTGACATCGTTTTTTCAAAGTTTATTCAGTTCAATTGCATTCATTGCTACTGAACATTTTGAACTGTTCGATTAGGTTCCAAAAAAGTATATATCTTATCTTCATTGTTTGCACTTAAAGCAACTTAGTATCTGACCTAATGTTTCTTCTTCAGAATGTTTTGCGAGGAACGTGGGCAGTTACAGTACAAGATACCAGAGAAATAAAAACTTCTGGAAGCATATGTAGTGAGTAACAACCATCTCTTCCCTCCGTCTTCTTGAAAGTGCTTAAACTAGAAGGTCGTGCTGCCCTGCCTGGAAATCTTCCACGAGCATCATGTCATCACTTACTTTGACTTCCTCACAAAACATTCTTAGGCCATTCTCAGTGGAGAGTTTCATGACGTTGTTTTCAAAACTGCCATATCATGTAAAATGAAATGAAACATAGATGAAATATCCATCCTCAATGCATAGTTTCCTTCTATTATTTCATAGACATTTAATTTCATGACTCATATAGAGTTGGTAATCGTGCCAAGAGAGTTTCATCTAGATGAAACTCACTTCTTCTCTCTCTTCTTAAAAACGTTGCCATATCATCAAAAATGTCTATGTGGCAGCCTATTAAATGCAGATGAAACTCCCACTGAGACTGGCCTTAAAGCAAGTATAATAATAGTCTTATAGCCAAGCTAGTCAGCATTTTTACTGATGTGGAGGAGAGAAGAGAGGAGAGAGATGAGAGCTTGATTCTCATGCAAGCAACAAGCTGGGCACGGGAGTCTATGCAGCGGTGGGCCAAGATAATAAATGTATGTGAGGAGGAATAGGAAAGAGAATGTGAGACATTGTACCACATAATAATAAAAAAAACCTTTTGTAGACAAATTATTGTATAACTTGGCTCTTATAACTTGACTTATAGCCAAACACTTGGCTCTATTATTGGACTTGCTCTTAGGGAAAAAGGAAGGATTAATGCTATTTCTTTGCACTAACGAATTTTTAGGGTGTTACAAAATCTTCCACAAGCATCATACCAAATACCATCACTTACTTTGACTTCCTCACGAAAACAAAACGAACTAAACAAGCTGACGTGAACATGTTTTTTAAAGAGCATCCTTGTTCCATTCCGATCACTGTAAATAGATCTGTTGTTTGATTTAAACATCTGACAATAAAGGTGTAAATGGTGAAGAATAAAATGGAAACTTGTCTTAAATTCAGTGTCAACTCGAGTACAGCAGGCTAAGAAGAATAGGTTGGGACTTTGAAGAGATTAAGGCACTGAGTTCAGTTGATTCTTGTCCGGTGCAGAAGCATCACACGGTGGAGGGCGAGTTCAGGAGGGACGAGTTCATCTAGATCAGCAAGGAGGTGATTAGGCCGAGCAGCTTCACCATTGGCAAAGCGACGAAGGAGTTTCTGCTGTTCCTCTTCGGTGCTCCGTTCTGCGAGCTTGCCGCGAAGAGGATCGTGCCCGGCCTGGGTTGGTTGTCGGACGACGTCGTCATCCCTCTGGCCACCTCTGGTTCCGTTGCATATCCCGTCAAAACGAAGCAGCTCTGAACCAACTGCACAGTGGCACTCACTCCCACCCAGGTTGGCCGCAAAACAATATCGTAGTGAAGTCAAAATAGCATGATGTGCTTGTCAAACAAAATAGAATTATAGATGTTCATCACCGAAACACTTTTTCAATGTACATGTTTGCATCTACTCCCTAACATGTTTTTAATGTAAAATAATTCAATATGCTTTCCCTTATATGCTTTATTTACCACTTTTGCTTAAAACTCGATATCTATTGCGTACCTAATAAACATTGCATAATTCATTATAAATAATGTTTTATTACTATTTATTTATTTTTATGCATAATGAATATGTTTTGGAACTCCCGAGAACCGAAGGATGATGCAAGGAGTCATGTTTGGGCAAAATCGTGAGAAATATTGGGTGCCGAAAATACTCTTCAGATTTTTGGACGTATTTTTGGGCAATTAAATAGACTCAAATGAAAATATTCACATTTACAAATTTGTAGATCTTGTCGAGAGCTACAATTTAGCCAACACATTTGCCTAATTTGGACTCCGAACAAAAAAGGTATGGTCTTCGGAAGATATTGTGCATGCATCCTCAAACAGTACTTCCAGATATTCGGACTTATGTATCTTCGTATATACGAAGCTATATTCGTATTTGATGGATAGTGTACTATTGAATTCGTACCTATTTCTGACAAAAAAAATCTATACTTGTTTCTGATTCGACATTGTTTGATAAATACTTGAGCCGATAGTATACATGATTGCCGAAGCCAAAAACCTCAAAAGGGAATGCATGGTCGTGGCATGCTTCCCTTCAGTACATGTTGGCTCCCAACCAGCCCATGTGGCCATATACTGCTACAAAAGAGAAAAACTATACAACGCTATAGCATTGCAACAGTATAGGCTGTTACTATCAGATCCCTATCTACTTGACACACCTGACGATTTTCCCCCAGCCTACATGACCCATCACAAACCTTCTTCCCCAAATCGCTTCCTCCCACGCCTTGTCTATCTCCCCCCCTCTCTCTTCCATCCTCATCTCGTTGAATGATTCGCTGCCACCACTAGCGAATCTCCATGGTGAGTCACCTTGAGATGGCGGTGGAGGGGTCCCACTGTTGTGGGCATGTAGAACAGGCACGACGGCGGCCACAACAAGCATGTGAGGGGCGTGGTGGCCATGGGTGTGTGTCAGGAAGTGGGCAGGTGACGCTAGCAGCAAGCGGGCAAGGCGGCGCCAACGGCAATCGCAGGTAGAGGTGCCGTGAGAGGTAGGAAAGCGCAGTGGGCAAGGCAATGCTAGTGGTGTCTATGGGCAAAGGAGCCGATGAGAGGCGGAAGAGTGCAGTGGGTTGATGTTGAGCCCAGGTGCATCCTAGAAGTTGTGTGATTTTTTATGGGTTTTGGTTGAAATCTAGGGTAATTTTTTGAAATTATGTTGAAACTTGCTTGAAACATGAAAATCATGGTTGAAATTTGTTTGATTTCTTAAAACTTTTGGCAAAATCTTTTACTGAAGCACTGCAAAACTTTTTCTAAAACTTCTTGAAATATGTAGAAACTTACTTGAAACTTTTTTAAAAACTTCTTAAAACGTGTTGAGATTTGCATGGAAGTTTTCATGAAATGCATTAAAACCTTCTGAAACATCTTTGAAACTTTTCATGAAATGCACTGATACATGAAACCCCGTGAAACTGCTATGACTTCTTGAAATTTCTGAAACATGTTTGAAACTTGATTGTTATTTTGTGAATCTTGCATGAAACTTTATCGAGCCTCTCCTGCATTTTTGAAACTCTGCCAAAACTTGTTTGAAACTTGTGTTTCTGTTGTGAAACTTGTATGAAACTCTCTTGATTTTTTTGAAACTTTGTTGAAATTGTGTTTTTGTTGTGAAACTTGAATGAATTTTGATTTGAAACGTGATGCATCCATGAACTTTGTTGAAACTTTGTTGAAATATTATATTTTTAAACTTGAAATTAGGTAAAACTTACTGAAATATAATATTTTGAAACTTAATTTTTATTGAAACTTTGCAGAAACTTAGGTTATGAACTTTGAAACTTATTGAAACCTTATAACATATGGAACTTCAAACTCATTGGAACGTGTCAAAACATGCAAACATGAATTCTAAGACTTGTGCAAACATATAAAACATACATTATGCAAATAAAACGTCATAAAACTTCATAAAGCTGGTATATCATTAGAAATACGTTCTAGCGGTATAGTGTGAGCTAGTAGCTCCCAATACAAACATACTAAAAAGCCCAAAAGAACACTCGCTATTCTTTGTCTTCCAGATAAGGATATAGAACTGAGTGATGGCTCAGTGGCGACAAGTTTTGCCATCGTGTAGCTCACCCACCTTGGTTTAATGCTCGGGATCGACCTCACACATGTGTATGCTTTTAGTGGAAAAGCATGTACCTGCACTCTGTGAGATACTGAATTTATCCAACGACTTTTGCTCTAGACCTAGCATGTGTTTCGGTAGAACATGCACACGTGTGTGCGTGTGATATGTGATGTAAGTGGAGTGTGCGTCATCCATTGTAATATTAGAAAAAGGGATATTTAAGCAAGGAAAAATTATTCAATGATCAGTACTACAATTAGGGGTGGAAAATGGTAACGGATAATCCGTTTTATCCGATGTGGTAAGCAAAATTTGTATTCGAAGATATTCGTATTCATATTCAAGAATATTCATATCCGTATTTGAGAATATTCGTATTTAAGACTATTCAATTCGTATTTGATCTGTTTTCTATGCCTATCGGCCGGTCGGCCCAGCCTAGTTGCCAAGCGAAAATCCTGGGAAAAACTCGGACGAATTTTGTGATTTGAAATTTGAAATTGGATGATTTGAAACCAATCGGTAACCGTTTCGGTAACGGTCAAAAACTGGTGAAAACCGACAAAACCGTTAGGAATTTGTTCTACCGAGATTTGTTACAGAAGTTGTATGAGGATATTCGTATTCGACCGAATTAAGTACGTATTCGACCGAATTAAGTACGTATTCGACCGAATTAAGTACATATTTTTTATTTGAGTTTGTATCCGTTACGACATTCTATTTGTATTCGTATTTGAGAATATTTGAATTTATATTCATTTTAAAAATATAGATTTGTATTCATATTTGAGACTATTTGATCATATCCGTCTGTTTCCATCCCTAACTATAATAAGTTGCAGTCAACGTTGACTTGATATGCTAATTGAAAGCCTAAAGATCTTAGATGGAGTAATTGGTTTTACTACTCAACTCATTGGTGTTGAGTAGTAGTTTTTTAATGGGCCTTTTTTTTACTTTAGTTTGCGATTTTTGACTGTAATTTATAACTTTTAGGTTGTTTGTGAGAGATAGTATAGAATAACAGAAACTTATATGTGATTTTAGCTGCTATAAATAAAATTACTACAGTATATACTAAGTTAACTTATAGATCCGTCTCAAAAGGACACCCTGTATGAAAATTAATTATTATAGAAAAAATCGAAAACCAATCTCTTCGAAGCTGAGAGGATGCGAGGAAGCTGCGGAGAATCGTAGAATAACTGAGAAAGGACAAGACACAGCCGAGCGGGGCCCAGGAGAGAGAGAGAGAGACGTATCGCACTGCCCACTCGGAAAACGCACGCCTCCCAACACGTCGCGACGACGGGCGGCAATGGATAGCGAGAGATGATGAGATGAGGCGAGTGGGCTGCCCATCCTAATTGGCTTCTGGCTGCCGTGCCGCTCTCGTCCCACGAGATAGCCGCTGCCGCCTCGCTCGTGCCTCTCCCTCTCGACCAAAAGATGCGCGGGCCCGACTCTGGATCTTCTCTGTTGACCATCTCTATGGTCCGTGCTCTAGACCTGGCCCGTCTCATCTTATGCACTGTTAGAGCAAGTTTAATAGAAGATATGACTGCTACCTTTAGGACTAGCTAAATAAGCAAAAAGAGTACACATGACTCATAGTGGAGATAGCTAATATAATAAGTTGAGTAGAGGTTACCTCTACTAAAGCACTCAAACATTTAATACTTGCATAAATATATCAAGGGTCACCTCTTGCATGAGAGGCACCTTGCCTCTCTCTCCTCGTATGATGTGTTAGAGGTTATCTCTTATATAAGGGGCAGCTTGCCTCTCTCTCCTCTTTTCTCTCTCTTCCACATAGGATTGTGTTGACGTGGATTTCGCTAGAGGCGACCTAGTCAGCATTATTGTACTTGCTCTTAGTGGGTACCTTGCCTGGCTAGCCAGCTTTAACTCTTTTCGAGAAAGCGACGACCTTGCCGATTTCCTACTTAGGGGGGACAACCAGGGTAAAACGGATCAGATATTGAATGGATAGTGGTTTAATCATATTTATATCTAATTTTTTTAATTCAAATACGAATGGCTAAATGTTGGACATGAATATAGATCGGACAAATATCAGATACAAATTCAGATCGGATTATACTCAAAATCAGATGAAATTCGACTATTTTTGGATTCTAACAATTATTCGTGACCTCTCCTATTTAAAACATGGCACTGGATTATTTTAATATTTTAAATTAATATATTATAAATAAATCGGTTATAAAACATATCAAATTTAGCTAAAAAGAGCATGCAAAAGACTTTATTGGGAGATGTGCCAAAATAAAAATATCAAATTAGTGTCCACCATGTCGACGGGCTCATCGAGATAATCAAAATGCATATATAATATGCCCAATTCGAGGTCAAATGCAAAAGATATATATTAGCTAGCTGATGGTATTATATCCGCCAAATTCTGATATTATCCGGATATCCGACTCGAATCCGTTTCAAGTCATACCTGATTCATATTTGATATCCACGACTGCGCTAGGTAAATACCCGCATTCAAATTCGATTCTCTATTCGGATTCGGATATTTAGTATCTGAATTTAAAAATCCGAATTATCTGACCGAATTTGGCTCCGCTTTCACTATCATAACCTAATCCTTGCCCCACCTGGTCTACGCAGGTATTATGTAAAAAAGGTTCTCGTACCTACCCTTGTAGAGTTGCATACCACGGTGGAGACGCTACGGCACCATAGCTACGATGCTTTCCGGTACAGTACCTGCTACAGTCGTTTTACTACACTCCAAACCAATCTCAGCCTTTGTCTTTTAATCCGATGGCTAGCGAGCGAAGTCACCGTACTCTTGAGGGAGTCAGACGACGATGCGGGTCCCTCCGAGCGCCGCGAGCCACCAAAGCAAAAGCAAAGGCGAAACGCAAAAGTTAGCAGAGGCGAAGCAAAACAGCACTAGCGGTAGCACGAATCTTCCTCTCTCCATCCCAAGTCCCAACACCCGAACACCGGCACATATAAAATAGCAGCAGCAGCAACAATTCAAGCGGCCACACCAACGAAACGAGCAGGTATTCCTAAATTTTCGTCGATGGCGTCGTCGCCCATGCCGTGCCGCCCCTCCACGGCGCGGCAGCCGCTGCAGCTCCGCCTCGCCGCGGGGCGCGCCAATGGAGCGGCGGCGGCGCCAGGGCTTGGGCTGGGGCTGCCGAGGAGGGAGGCGCGGGTGGCGCTGCGGGCGCACGTGCGGCGGATCGAGGCGGCGGTGGGGGTGGGGTTGAGGAGGAGAAGCAGGAGGGAGGAGGCGGCGAGGTGCGCCGCAGCGGGGGAGGTGGCGGGGAGCGCTGGGGTGGGGAGGAGTGCTGGGATGGAGGTAGCCTTGGCCGTGGCGGCGGTCGTGGCGATGGGCACGGGGAACCGTGTCCTCTACAAGCTGGCCCTCGTGCCGCTCCGCGAGTACCCCTTCTTCCTCGCTCAGTTCGCCACGTTCGGGTACGTGTGCTCTTCTTCTCTTCTTCTCCCTCTGCTCCAGCAGTCGATTGATCAGAGATGCTTCGACAGCTTCGTGTTGCCGTGTGTGATCGAATCGAGGAGAGCCGGTTCGACTTCGAACAGTAGAGATTCCATGATGAGAGGTGTCGTGAATCATTTCACGCTTCGGCCTCTGCGATGCGTGCCACCCGGTGGGGTCCACGTGTCTGAGAATAATTGGACGAGATTTTTGGATGCTGTACGGTTGTGCGTTTTTTTCTGGCGCCTGATTTACCTCATGAGCTGGCCTTCAAATCCACTCGAGTTTTGGGTTCCTCGTGCGTTGTTGAAGCATGTGAGTTGCGGTCAATGAATTACAGGAAATTGTAATGCAATAATAGGTAGTAACATGCATCGGCCGTATATTACTCTTAGTGTCAACACTTGCACAGGGTATAGCGCTAGGAACTTAAAAATATTCTATTTGATTAGAAGAAAATTGAGTGTATATACTTTTTGTTTGCTAAAGTTTAAATGGCGGGTCCTTAAAAAAAGTTTAAATGGCGGGTAGCACGTGCAGGTGAACTGCTGTAATGTCATTTGTCATATTATTGTTTCTGTTATAACTGATGGAGATATCGTGCAGAAGCGGGACAGCTACTTGCAGGATTAGTCGTCAGTTGTCACCATTTGTTTTAGCGACCACACACAATCAAATATTGAATGCAGAAGAATTATGTGATAGTAATCAGATACGGATAGTAATCAAATATGGAGTGTAGAAGAATTCTTTTTTCGAGTCAAACATATTTTGGCAGATATTTTTTGAAGATAAAAGTTACTCATGTGCTCCATAATAAATTCCACTGGTCTAATCTTAATTGTATTATTGTTTCACCATATTCGTGATTGACTCCATGCCTTCCCTAACATTTCAACTCCCTATTCTCATTAAGTCAAAAAGGCATATTTTGACCAGTGTTGAGTAAATGCTAGTTTTTATTTTATTTTTTTACTGAATGTTCTTTACGGTTTTGAGCATGTTGCCTTCTGCCATTAGATCCTATCGAAACAAAGGAATTAGTTCGATATCAAGAACATAACATTGGGTTGTTTATGCTTTATGCCTTTTTAAAGTGATATCGCACAACCATCATATTCGTTTAGCCATTTTCTGAGTGATCCTTTTTTCCAGAAAAATGTTTGAAAAGTATGATAGTTTTTTTCTTTCGTTGAACATTTCTTGGACGCTAATAATATGTTGTGAATGTTTTAACTTTGTCAGCTATGTGGTTGTCTATTTCTCGATCCTGTTTCTTCGTTATCATGCTGGCATTATCACCGATGAGATGCTGTCTCTACCACAGAAACCTTTTCTAGCTGTTGGCCTCGTAGAGGCTTTAGCAGCAGCATCAGGGATGGCTGCTGGAGGTAAATTTTTAAACCAAATACAGCATCTTCCTCCGACTCAGTACAGATTGAAGCAAACACAGTTACCAAAGACACTTGTACCATTGTTGTTATAGATTTTCAGTTCAAGCCTATGTGTAACAACATCTCGTGTACATGAAAAACTGGGGACAATTGTCTTAGTTGTTTTTAGGTTCATAACTGTACAATATACTTCTTATTTACTGAAGAGATTGAGTTGACAGCTGTTTTTTAAAGTAAAATGTACCTGTTATCTGATACATGATGCTTACACTCACAGCGTTATTTGTTTGCTTTTTGTTGGAGTAGTGGTTCTTTCTGGGGCTTCAATACCAATATTGTCACAGGTTAGAGAGCTATCAGTGTTATATGGAAATCTTGATTTTATCACATGTAAGCACATCTATATATTTTTTCTACTTTTCTGCAGACCTATCTTGTATGGCAGCTTCTTTTGTCTGCTATTTTTTTGAAGAGGCGCTATAAAGTTAATGAGATAACTGGATGCTTCCTAGTGACAGTTGGTGTGATAATAACTGTAGCAAGGTATGTTCTTTCTTGATAAGCTCACTTTAGGTTTCAAAGCACCTAGTAAGCCATCGAATTTATTTGTACAGCTGTAATCCATGGAGTTTGTTTTCTGAATTTCTATCATGCTGTCTTACAATGATCCTTGAAAAAAAACTTATGGTTAAACCGAGAAGACGAGAAACTTGAGTGTTGGGAGATGGACATGTAAAGTACAAGGAAACAGTAATGGGAATTTTATTAGTACTTGGGATGTGTGCAATATGACTCGCATGCTTCAGAAATCCTCAATATAGTTCACAGTGACATCTTTACAACCTGGGGCATGCATGCGTGGGAATACTAATGAATTGCCACTGCTAGAAAATGTGCTTTACTGACAGTTTGAAAAATGATTCATGGACGGTTCCCAATCATGGAATGTTAGGCAGAAACCGCCTAATGTTTCAGCATATTATTGCTTTGACATATTCAGCATTATTTTGTTTGTCCTTGCAATGCATGGGTGGGAGATGATAGCATAGGGGATTAAGGAACTCTTTTACAGCAACATGAGCAAACTATGTCAAAGTTATAATGTCCAACTGGAAGGCTTGCTTTTGATTGAGATATTTATTACCTTAATGTGAATAAAAATTAACATGAACCTTACTTTGACATGTATAGTGGATCTGGTGCTGGTGCTTCATTAAAAAGTACTGGAATTTTGTGGCCACTACTAATGATAATATCATTCTTTCTCCAAGCTGCTGATACGGTATTGAAGGTAGCAAGTCTATTTTTAATCAATCAATGAACCAATTGTTGTGCTTTAGCAATCAATTTTACCTGATACAACTAAAGTCTAACTGTTGCAGGAGGTAATATTTCTAAATGCTGCCAAGAAATTGAAGGTACTTCTTTCCTCCCATGGTTGTCATTTTGCACCATACTTTTTTATATGAACAGCTTTGATTAAAGCGTGATTACTGATAACCATTGTCTGTTGATTTGTGTTTGCTGGATGCTTTTCTTATTCCAATATTCTTCTTTTGTTTCTAGGGTGGCTCAGTTGATCTTTTTGTCGTCAACTCATATGGCTCTGCTTATCAAGTATGGTCCTGCTGTCTACTACTTTGCGTGAACTATACAGCAACTACCCATCATAATTAATAAAACTATGATTTCAGGCTCTTTTTATGTGTCTCCTGCTGCCATTCGTGTCCAAGTTATGGGGGGTCCCATTCCATCTACTACCGACATACATCAGAGATGGTGCAGCCTGCTTTCTAAATATGGGATCACTATCTTCTGGTAATTTTCCTAATTTCTTAGGGACATCTCTTCTTTCTGTCTCTCGTTAGCTTGTTTTGATCTTTGTTGTACATGCAACAGTTTTCTGATTGGATTTCTTTATCACTTGGCTCCTTTGTGATGATACTAGGAGGTTAAATGCAGATCTTAATCAATCACTGATATATCTTAAAAAAGAAATAAATCGCTGATGATTAATTACCATAGACATTGTATTAGTACTTAACTAGTCTAGTTTTCCTCTTTGAGTTGAGCTTTTAAGCACTGCAAGACTTATTCGTAGTTGCAATGGTATGGCTTAAAGCCATGGATTCATAGTAGCGATCTTCAATAAAGGTAATTTGCCAGGAAAAAGGGCAGCTCAGTGGGCATACTACCACGTTGCACTTGGGAATGTTAACACGTTTTGGATTTAAAGAACATATCGACATTAAGTTTTCTTTTCCTGATATGTTTCGGATTTACCTTTTCTTAATAAAAACAGCCATGTAGGCATGCTGCATAATCATCTTATACTTGTTAAACTGTTTGAGTTGTGCAGGCTGTGAAGGGGCACCACTGCTACCACTACTATTTGTGTTGGTTAATATGGGATTCAATATATCGTTACTACACCTACTAAAAATCTCTTCGGCTGTTGTATCTTCTCTGGCCTCTACATTCTCAGGTTTACATATTTTTTCTGCACACCATGTTATTTCAACCAATAAAGAGCATAGCCAATCTTTTGCTTTCATTTATACTTCACGATGTGTCATCTTTGGTGCTGAAGTGCCACATCGGAACTAGTTTTGATGAAAGATGGGATTCAGTTAAATTTGATCCTGTGGGATAGCATTAGTATATCAAGTATAGTTTAAAGACTGATAAAAAACCGCCCTACACAATTCATTGCATGTCATCCAACCTTAAAATTGGGAAGCCTTATTATGACCATACACATGCTGGGATTTCTATTCTATTCACATCTTGCCTCCCAAGTCTCAAAAAATTCTT
Source organism: Dendrocalamus sinicus (assembly GCA_036346575.1). Taxonomy (NCBI): domain Eukaryota; kingdom Viridiplantae; phylum Streptophyta; class Magnoliopsida; order Poales; family Poaceae; genus Dendrocalamus; species Dendrocalamus sinicus. The sequence goes on from CM070641.1 coordinate 62,406,780, forward strand.
CCAAGAACTAAATCTAGAAATCCTAAGGCAATGTGGTTAGCAGTGGGTGGTCACAAACAGGGTTCGAAAAATTGGTGGTTACCGGCCGGTAACTGCCAGTTACCAGAAAAACCAGTCGGTACTAGGATAAAAAATCGGTCAGGATTACTCTAATGTAAATTTATATTTATGACTATATAATGCACTTTCTAGGTTGGTTTTAATTTTTTGTAGTGCTAGATTACCTATTGTATGAAGTAAATACGCATCAATTATTTTTCTCACATGTTTTCTCTGCCTTTTTCTGGTTTCCCTAACGGTTTTGTCAGTTTTCACCGGTTACCAGAACGATTACTGGTTTGAAACCACCCAAATTCAAATTTCAAATCATGAAATTTGTCTGAATTTTTCTTGAGATTTTCGGTAACCGGCCGGTTATCGTTATCAACCATCGGTCGGGATTAGCCCCGATTCCGGGTTTTGGAACCTTGGGTCACAAATCATACCAAGTTGTTTCGATTACCTTTTTTTTACAGCAGGAAAGGAAAATACTAGGGATCACATGATTCCAAATATTCTTGCACAGGGAGTTAGCCTGTTAGGGTCCCCAGCTTGTGTTGAAGAGGGAAGATGGCTGGGTACTTTATGAAACGCAAGATGGAACAATAACTAATCCTAATCATTGTAACTAACTAACCAAATTGCCTGTGCAATTGCATAGCTTGATTTGAGTAGTTTGGTTTATTTGTCAAAAATTATTATTTAGTTTGATATTGAAAATAAGATAGTATGATTTATCTTCTATTGTAACCTAATCTACAAAAAATTCTAATCTACAACTACTATATGATTGCCATATTTTCTCTCTCTTGTTTCTTAATTAATCTGAGAATTATGTAGCAGGAGTATATTAGAGTAGCTTGGAGAAATTCCATGACACTACTTTTATACTGCTCCTTGATCTCCTCTTGTACAACATCCTTGCTTAGCCCATCGGGGCATCTTCTCATGCCTTGCACGTATCCATTAGCATGTGTGTACTGTTCACATGGTACTGTAGCGGGTAATGTAGCATGCATCGCGATTACTATAGCAACCGCACGCGCTATTCATGTGTTTACTGTAGCGTAGTGTATATTAGGCATGGCTTATTATTTAGAAATCTATCTATTAGGTGTTTAGTATTATCTATTAGCTAGGCAAATTATTATTAAATTAGATTGTTAGAGATAAGTTTCCTTATAGATTATTTCTTATGAGTCAAGTTAGGTATCCCTATAAAAGGGATATATGTATCCATTATAAAGCAAGCAAAAATGAATAAATAAATCCCTAATTCCTAAAGTCCAGCTATGGTCGTTCTCCTGACCGGCTATTCTAGATTTATTACTTCTCCAATCGGTGCCCTCCTTCACCTAGCGCCATTCTATTTCAAGTCATCACCGTCCGACCTCTCTCCGACAGATGATCACCCCCTTGTTGTGCTAGTTCACAACAGTGGCTCACAAGTTTCTTTTTTCTGTGGCCTTTTTATTTGGATAAAGATTATCTTCTTGTTTAGTTTTTAAATTACAAAGTAACACATGTCTCTGAGTACTAATATCTAATAGCTACTATACTTAAGCTTAATCAGAGTCCACCAAATTAATGGCTGGATGTTTTGCTTTTTAAAAGAATTTTGAACATATTTTTCTTTTTCTTTTTAAAATAACATACAACATTCATTTTTTAAGTAGGGTCCACCTAATTAAGGGCTAGATGTTTTTCTTTTTTTTGTGAGAATTTCTAGTAAATTTATCTTTTTTCTTAGCAGCTGTAAATCACCTATCATTAGTTTTTATTATATAATAGATTTTCCAAACATGCACTGTAGAGCAAGATGGAAAATAGTGACTATATTGCTATGCGGAATCTAACATCTATGGATAGGAAAATCGAAACCAGTTTGCAATTTCTTTTGTACTATTTAGCATCCAATTTCGAGGAACACAAATCTTTTGGATTGAAGAAGTTATTAGGATATTCCACATCATGTGGCTCTGAGATATTTGTTTCTAGCATTTTCTTCTCTTTGAAGATTGTTGCGTGCCTACTATTATTAGCTTCTGTCTTCTCTTTTACAGATTGATAGATGTGTTTTCTGAAAATCAATGAGCTCAAAGATCAACTTTACCTAATAACGAAAATCTTAAGAAATACCTCTCACCACTTATTAGAGCGCAGAAGATTTTTTTCAGGTCAAAAGATCGATTTCTTCCCGTTAATGCTAATATTGCCATTCGTTAGATGCATGATGTTCCCCATGTATGTCATAGTGAACATTCTCAGGGTTAGTTGGAATCATCAAGATTTTCGGTAAAATAAATAAGCAGCAATTAACCGCATCTTAATATATCATACTGGGTGTACAAGGCAGAGTTGTGATGATTTATTTCCCAAAGGAACTCGGCCCTGCTCAGTGACTTCAATCTGATGACTGTGCTGTTGTGGTCCAGGCTATCAATGAAAACCAGAAAGGACAATAATAGGGATGTTAGAAGTTTATATCTCACTTTGCTTCTCTCCTTATCCCTATTCTGCAACTTTCAAGCTTTTGAGGTGTATGTTGGTCGGTTTTGAAATTCGGAGCCTGTGTTAAAATGATGGATTATGGAGAAAGTAGTATTCCCTCCGTTGATTTTTTATAAGATTTCAAGATTTAAGCTGTGCAAATTTTTTACCAACAAATTAATCCAATAATATGTATGTTATGTGATACAAAAGTGGTACCGTTGGATTCGTATTTGAAAAATACTTTCTTATGATCATGATTTCGTAGTTATGCACAATATATTGTAAAAGAAATTTATTATCAAATTTCAATTTGTGGGACCACACCAAGTCAATCATGCCTTATAAAAATCAACGGAGGGAGTAATATTTAGCAAGGATGTAAAACCTATTAAAGTTGCTTATGAACATTTCCTACCATGTCAATATACCCCATGTTCAACCATCATAGCCTTCTAGAGCATAAGCCTAGGGAAGGGAAAAAGAAACGCACGCTTGGAAGTGAATCCAATAAAGGAGGTAGCCTTTATTCCCGAATGTGGACAGAAAGTGGTGGCTATGTTGGGTGACCATGATCCCACATAACTGAGTTGCACCATGTCAATTCAAAACTAAGTGTACTAATATTAAGTAGTGGAAATATAGGGAAACAAACACAAAGATTCAGCTGTTACTTCTTCCATCACCATTTTCTGCATGCTTTTTATATGGTTCCTACATAACGACTTCACAAGCCTTATCCATTGTCATTTTCCAATTTCCACTCTGCTTGATGGCCGCTTCCTCTTTTATCTTCACGTGTGCAAGAGGCTCGCTAGGTTTGTACATCTGTTAGTGGTTTTGAAACCTGTGCGCTCTTTAACGAAGGACTATCATACAGACTAACCTGTGTCAACAATCCTTGGGCCTGCTTTTCTCCCCTACCAATCAGATACCGGTGAATAGTTTAGCGTCCCCGTCATTGTTAGGTATCTCCTGTTCATGTTGCTAGCAGTCACGGATGAATCATACAGTTCAGGAGAAAGAAAAGGCTAAAAGCTCTAAGTTTTTGACGAGTCAGAGGATGAGGAAGACCGCAATTAACATTCTTTTTTCTCATTCTTTGTCGCTGCCTTGTACAAGAAGATGCGGAGTAAATCGTGCAGGGTGAACTGATCACTAATGATGGTTTTCTTGGTGCAGTTCCGCTGTCCATCTACGCTTTCACGCTACCGCTGCCGTACATTGGTGTGGCATCGTCCCTCCCTCCTGGCTTCGTTGCAGGTGCAGCGGTACTCACCGCTGGCTTACTACTCTACAGCCTTCCACAGGCACAGAATTATGGAAATTCCTTCAAAAGCAGGAATGCCTAGCTAAAACATTCATTTCTTCATTTTTCTCCCCATTCTACACAACCATGGTTCTTCATCTGGGCTGAAAGGTAGAGCAGAAGTTCTCCTGAGGCCCGCCTGACTGTTGTATGTTGTATGATATATATCCAACAAAAGCGAGAAAATGCCGCATGGATACGGAATTAAACCCGAGAGAAGAAAGTACTGACCATCAGACATATTCTTTCTGTCAGTGATGTATTCTAGAGATAATCATAAATATGATTGTATCACTGTTATATTTATAATCTTTTAAATAATATATTATTTTATTTCTGAATAAATATCTTTCATATTGATCAACAAGTATGTGACTTGTTTTGTGGAATTATTTATTCATATTTTAATCTCATTTTAAATCATTCCTGACCTAAGATCGTCGTGGTTTTCTACATGTGTAATAATTTACCTAGTGGTTGCCAAACACTACTTCATAACTGGGTGGTCATAAAAATAGTTTTTGAGATTACTGTAAAACACGCGGAGGAATGCAAGTGATCAAGATGGAACTTACTCTAATGTAATAGGAGAGATATCTCTAGACTCCTGAATTTGCCCCTTCAATATAACGGGAGAGATATCTCTATGCCCTCTTGATATGAGTGAGTTAAGAAAATACATGGTTATATTGAATGTGGTTGAGTCAACCTAACTGAGTAATTCACTATAGATTCGAGTGAAGGATCGAGCTATTATAGGATGATATGTTTCTCGTCTTGAATTTGATATTGTATTATGAGGCGAAGGGATCGGTACATAAACATTACATAGGTTCGTCTGATATGATCTTTATGTATATTTGAGAATCGTTATGTCCTATTAGGAACTGCTATTGACTTATGGACTGGAAATGAGTTTTCATTCTATGGCCAAATATATATGAACTTATAGTATCACACATTTAATGGATCGAAACAATAAGAGTCTAGATGATAGATTTTGAGTGAGATATTTCTACTTGAATTGGATAAAAATCCAGCCTGAGCCTTTTTGAGTTGGATACAATATCTGATCGTATTGGATAAGGATCCGATTAAAGACTATATAAAGGGAGGTGGGGGGGGGGGGGCTAAGGGAGGCAGCCTAAGATACTCATTGAAACCTTAATTGTCACCTCTCATAACTCCTGCCGTGCACACTGGTGCTAGCACACCAACACACGGCGTTCTATCGCTGGACGTGTGGACCTCGGTAGAGGTGTAGCTGTGACTGCGGCGCTGATCGACTACTTTCACTACACTAACGCATGTTTCGTTGAAGTAGCTGCTTCAACTCTACTGTAGCTGTGACTATGGCGCTGATCGACTACTTTCACTACACTAACGTATGCTTCGTTGAAGTAACTGCTTCAACTCTACTTACTCTGTATTGCGCGTCTAGTAGTAATGATTTATGATCTCTTATTTGTATGACTTTTTGGTTTACGCGGTAAAATTTTTTAATCTACGCTAGTGTAGCCTATCCGTATCCAAAACACTTTCTTATTACTGAGTGATGGTCGGAGATGGGTATGCACAGTTATTAGACGGGACAGGAGCCAGGGAGAAAAGCAGGAGCATCATCACCACAGGGATGAAGACCAAGAGCGGTGGCAGCACAGGAGGATCGCCGCCGCCGCTAGCAACATCATCAGGACGCCTTTGTGGCTTTGTCCATCTTGGCCGTCATGCAGTAGGAAACTCTGCCTTCTGCTCCGGCGGCTCGCCGGCTCCGGTCGGTGTTAGACATTTATCTTTGTGTTTGAGTAAGTGTTGTATGACTGTATTCAGTGGAACTGAGAAGTTGACAAGCTATACATATGGCCAGCTAGCCACTACACGTGAATCAAGCAGCAGGGTGAGATGATGCTGTGTTCTGTGTGAGCTAGACTGCATCTTTGATTCTTTGTTGTTCGTACTTCGTAGTATATATACTACACCTACTGTGATCAGGGCCCTTTTCTGGGGGGCTGAGGATGTAGGTGGGCCCCCACGGCTGCGGCGGGACCCCGACTGACATCGCGCGCTCGGAGGATGAGAGGACATGGGGCAATGGGTCTGTTCTTTACCTCATAAATTGGCGGTTTTTGTTTTTTGCTACAGTACAACAAAGTATTTTCTTAAGACGGGGTCTACAAGTTAAACGATCTATACGTTAAAAGTTCAATACTTGTATCAGTCAAAATTGCAAGTGAGTATCTGTCTCTCCGTAATCTGTACCATAAACAGTCAAAATTCAAAAATTTCAGCCAAAGCCATAAGCCGCAGCCGAAAAGAACATGCCCAATACCTGTTTGGCACTTTTCCAAAACCAGCGGTAATCCGGTTACTGGATTTCAGTTAGTCGAATTATTATACTTTGATAAATCCCGAACAATCCATACTAATGTCTCTTCCAAACTCGGGTTCGAGGTGTTGTTTGTGTATACTGTATGCTTGCAGGGTCAGCTTATCTTCTCCATGAATATGAAGTCCCAGCTCTAAGCTTCCGTAGGACCGAGAATGACTAGTTAGAAAACATGAATGACTCTTTTAATTTTTTTCTAAATATCAATAACAACATACAGTGAAACTATAAATTCATAACATCATTAAAACCCTGAACTAAGAAATGCAAAAACCCAAAAATCCAAACCCTCACCGATCAGAGCTCAAACCAAAATCGATTAAACCTCTATCTAAAACCGGTCAGGACTCTACATGGGAGTGGTCATACTAGAATGAATAGTAACACCGGTCAGACCTCAAGGCCTTTGGCGATCAGATCGGAATGAACAATAAAATCTGGCAAATGAACAGTAAAATCAACGCTGTTTTAAATTCTAAAATCTTTGTAACTTTTGATTCGATGATCCAAATGACTTGAAACTTAGCATGTAACTTCTCTAGGATGTTACAAATATACTCCTATCAATGATAGAGAGAATCCTTATCAAAGTTGTGACATTTTTTATATGAGTGAAGGGTGCACCAAAACCAGGCAAAAGCTGAAAATCTGGATCTGCTCTTGCTCGTGAGTCCTAGATGATCTAGGTGACCTTGGATGGGCTCTCACATGTCATAGCAAGTTAGATCACAGTAAAAATTCGATCCAAATCACCCACAAGAGTAAAACCCCAAAATCACCCTCTCTTGAGTTAAAACCAGACAAACGCAAGAACGTGAAAATAACAAGTGGCTAGATAGATGAGATCTGGTCTTGAAAAGACATCATTATCATATACACATCCTTAGCACAACATGATCAAGAAGGTACGGAGAAGCACAAAAAACAAAGATAAATCAAGATTTTATCACTTGAACATAAGAGGAAAATAGTTGGACAAAATTTAATCTCTATTGATACTTGAAGATGAATATTTACAACCACTTCGTAGCCACACACAAGGTGTAAGAATAACAAAGAGCTCAGTCATAAGTGCTTCTCACATCGCGCACAAGGTTCCCTCCATGAACCCTAACTCTCCTCTCTACTTGGCATGGATGACTAACCCTAAGCCATCCCTCTCCACCCTTTTATAATGGAGGCACATGAGAAACCCTAACCAGCACCTCTAGTTAGGTTTCATCTATTTATATAGGCTAATCCGTTAATTCAACACATGCACGTTTCTCAAAACACTTACACCCACTAACCTACTAGTGAATCAACATTTAATCCACTTCACATTTTCAGCGCATATAAGATCTAAACCACTTAGTCCAACGCCGCGATTTCGCACATCACCACTTTTCTGGTATTGGAGAGTTTACCAAAATGCTCCTTTATCGTCTTCCACAAAGTTTTCTGCTTTCTTTGCCGTGAAGCATTATTCATGCTTCGCCATCTTCCATGTGGCCCCAGTGACTTGCTGCCAAGCCTTTCACGCATCTATATCCCATCGAACCATCCTCGCTTACAAACGACCCATATCACTTGACACACCACATGCTTCTCCTCATACATGATGGCAATCGGCTTTTGTTCGGGCTCCTTGTCGTCTCAGCTTGTAATCACCCCGCAAGCCTCGGTCATTTTCAGCAGGTCCTTGATCGTCTGGACCTCGGTTCCTCCTAAGCGTAGTCTAGATCTCTTGATCACTTGGGGTCTAAGTTCTCCTAGCTTACTTCCGGTCCTATCTGTCTCACCATAACATAGCTCCAGAGTCCTACAACTAACACAAACAAGTAAACTGTCATGTGGCACCGCACGAGACTATCACCAATATATCTAATATATGACAGCGAGAACACTTACCTCAAAGCTTTCATCCTAGAAGCATCATCACAAAGCATGACGTGCATCTTCAATGCATCATGGTCTTTGCTCAAACTTCACCTCTCAATGTCCTTGTCTATTTTGTGTCTTACTTGAGCTCAACTATCCTACAAGGCATCCAAGTCTGTTCTGGACCTCAGTTATCCCCAACCTAGTCCTGGTCTCCCCGCTGTTGACCATAGTCGCCTCCAAGTCACCTGCATAACAATAGACTAAGCAACCATTTTTGGGTACAAGTTCTTCACAATTTGACCAACATTAGTCCATGAATGCACCATGCAACACATATGCAATGACCTAGGTCAACCAAACTCACCTAGAAATTAATACTCCAAACATCACAAACTCCAATTGAACGGGAACAAACTTGCCAGTCAAACCACCTGCCCTGAACGGTCTGACCGCTGGTGATGGCCGGTCAGATTGCCAGAGGAGGCCGGTCTGACCGCTACTAAGGGGTGATCTGACTGCCACCTCTGGGCAGTCTGACCATCAGGTCTGCAGATCGTTCAAAAAATCCGACAAATTTGCAAACTCTAAAACTTCAAATTCAAACTCAGCAAACTCTCTGAAGCAAAAGTCAATTACTCATCATAACTATGGGGTGACCTCCACATAGTCTCACAATCTTCCTCATGATGAGTATATTGACAAACACTAAAAAGGAAAGAAATTGATTTTGTTTTTGAAAAGAAAAGCAAGAAATTGTAAAACCCACACATGGTCCATTTGAAAGAGAAAGAAGAGCTTATGACCATGTTAGCAAAGTGTGGAATGGGGCTAACACCAAGGGAGATCAAGCTTCCAACAAAAGCTCCAAAACTCACACAAAAACCTCACATAAGCTCAGTCTTGCTCATAGTTCGAAGAAAAGAGCAATTGCTCATCATGGCCATTTTCATAGCAAGAGAAGAAACCAAAAATATAAAAGAAAGCAAATGATATGCAATGAAGCTTCGCCTCACTCAAATATCTCATTTTGGTATGTTTTATGTTCTAATTAGCAAGTTTTATAACTAATATCACTTATATCACTAAAAATGCATATTTCTCAATTTATGCAATTTTTCACCCCTTAATGCATTTTTCTCAATCATTATTCTCCTTTTGGCAATAGTGACATCAAGGGCTAAAACTCAGGCTCAAAATATGCATTACACTATTTGAAGCACAAGAAGCATAGAGAGAGAGAGAGAGAGCACATATGCATGTATGAAAATAAAAACCTAAAGAGTTTTAAAAATTATTCAAAGTGAGATTCAAATTAAATTGATACCATTTGAAGCAATAGAATGCATAGAAAGTTATCTAAATCATGATAAGACACATATAACGAATCTAAGCAAGATAGCATAATTTAAAGCATTTAAATTAATTTCAAGTTAAGCAAGACTTCAAAATTGATAAGTTTATCTAAAGGAATCCAAATATGAGCTGTGCCATGTTAAGAAGGCTAAATAGAATCAAGAAACTCAAATTGAATTAATTAGAGTGCTATAAGTTTAATATTGAATTATTTTATTCAAGCACTTGGAATTGAGTACAATTAGCACAATTGGTACTTTTGAAAACATATTTTGATCTTATCTTAGTAAAGCAAGTCCTGAACTAGAAGGCATCCACAATTACCTTCTAAGCTTGAACCATTCTTCATATTTTTGCTTTATTAGCCATATGCTTGATCTCAAGCCTTACACGACCATCACGTGCAAGAAACTTAAAAGAGTGGTCTTGGTCATCCAAAACTCCCTTAAGTTCATGCTTAGTGCAATGGCAAGTCATTTCATGCAAAAGATTTTGTGAGATCAGTTTTTTCACACAAAAATATTTCATTTTTCATTTTAGTTTCTAGTCAAAAAACAATGAGGTACTCTTGAGTCTGTAAGCAATACCCGACCATAGCCGCAAAAGCCTAGGGGAAGTGAATTCTTGCTTCAACAAAAAAACTAGCTTAGCTCAATCTAAAACTTAATTTAGATTCTAGATTCAAAAAAGCATTTTTGACATGGTATATATATATATATATTATAAAAGAATCATTAGAGAGCAAACTAGTCAAAAGATCCAACCTTGCAAATTTAAAAGATACCAATTGTAATAATTGATATCACTTGTGAATTTTAGTTTAAGTTTATAAATTAAGCTAGTATGACAAATATTTAATCATATATGCAAAAGCATGACAGAGTTAGCTAAGTAAGCATAACATAGTAATGAGAAATATCAAATTAGAATTATATCACAATTAAGTAATAGTCAAAACTCATATCTAAATGCATATTTCACAATACAATGCCATGGATGCATGATGTAAAAAGGAACAAAAAGATAAAATTTCCTAACTACAAGAAGATACCAATTGCAAGATACCACCTGAAGAAATAAAGATGATCAAGGTTTCCTTAAGAACAAGGTGCAAGATAAAACAACTAAAAACACTTGCAAGTTGCAAGGGAAGAAGTAGCTCAAAGAGATTCAAACTTGCAAAAGATGTGTCCCAAACTCTCTCCTCACAACGAAGGACTAGAATAGCTAAAAGAAGAGAGAGCTAGACTATACTTCACATAGTCTCTAGGAGAGAGATGACTCACAGCTAAGGAGAGAATCTAAAACACTATAAATCCCTACTATTGCAAACTAGTGACTGAAGAAGCAAGCTTGACCTAGACTAGAGAAAAACTCAAATCTAGAAGACCCAAAAAGTACCTAAGAGGAACTTATGCAAGAAGTGATTCTATCCTTAGCCCAACCACCCTTCCAACTATAAAGCCATGAATGATATGCAAAGCACGAATAAAGGGCAAAGGTAAAGTGTAGAAAATAAAACCAGCATTGCACCGTTTGGTGGTGAGATGTAGTCAAAGGAGTAGAAGCTAAGCCAAGTTACAACCTAAAAGTGGTCGTTATCATGAGATACTGGAATGAGAAAGATGAAGACCTAGAAGCTCCAGAACTAAGGAGTATGCATCCAGACAGTCAAACCGCCAACATGTGGCCGATCAGACCGCTGGGGGCCGGTCTTATCGCCAGGTGAAGGGCAATTTGACCACTCCCCTAGTATCCAGCTACAATATTGCACACCTGGCCTCTCCTCTCTCATGTAAAGCCTATATCACTAGAAAAAAATCATTTATGCCTTGGAACTAGGCTTAGTGAAAATTGACATGTAAATCCACTTCCAAGACACATGACAATAAAGAATGCTATAATCCAATGTGAGAGATAGGTAATAAACATTCAATACTCGCATAAACATAAGCAAACAATTTAGATCATGGACATGAATGGATAAGACATGGTAATGAGAAAATCATGAACACTACATGCTAGAGAAATAAAACAAGCTCAATGTATATCCATGGAAGCCAATGAAGCAAATGAGCAACAAAACACATAGCGTGGGAAGTACACAATCAAGAACAAAGCATGTAAGAAATGCTACGACAGTGCTCATCTATCCATAATTTGCAATACCACTTGTATTACCAATATAATGTAAACATAAAACATGTCATTGAATAAAACATGCCTAAATTATGTTAACATAGATCAAGAGTAAGGTATGCTAACATAGATATCTAATAGATACATGAATATCTAGAATAAGATACAACAAAAGCATGATTGTGAGTATATCAAGATAACACAAACTCATAATGAAAAGGCAAGCTCAAGAATACATGAAATTCATGATCAAAGTTCTAGCCTATGCATGTACAAGCATGAAAAAGAATAGCATGGTATAGGATAAATTGAGAATAACACATGCTAATAACAATATGACAAATCTCATGTATCCACAATTGATACATTAAAATACTAAGTATATAAAAAATATGACATGGAACAAATCATGTAAATACATGGTACAATGATATCAAGCAAATGCATGAAGCACAAACACGAGCATGATACATAATATTGCAAGAATAACGCATGATCATGAACAGTGGCGAAGCTAGAGCAAATGGGTGGGGGGTGCACAACTTCTGAAACGTGGTGGCGCAGTGGGCTTGTTGGGCTGCCGGCCTGGTGGGGGTGCCTCGTCTTGGGCCATGCGGGGTGCCTATAGGGCCAAAATTTTCCAATCCTTAAGAAATTCTGGAAGTGAGGGGGGTGCCTGAGCACCCACGGGCCTCTATTGGGCTTCGCCCCTGATCATGAAGATAAAACTCATATATCCACAAAATAAGAACAATTAGCTTTCTCACAAATATACAAGCAAAATACACGTAAAGACATGACAAGTATGCAGTAAAAGTAAAACATACCAACGTAGTATAAGTGAGCACGTAGATAAGCAAAACATGCTAAGAGTGATCAAATATGTATGTAAAGGTATGATGGTATAAGATAGCTCATAAAGTAGGTGAAAATATCATTCATGAAAGCACATGCCTCTTGTAGGCCATAAAGAGAATGGATACCCATCAAGTATTACAATCACGCAATGAAGCAAAAAGCCAGAATCCATCAATCCATGTCCTTCATCCCATGTACCAGATACCTATACATGAGAAAAGCAAGGTACCCAAGTCTTGGATCCTGAATAGTTAGTACGTAAGTACTTGGGAACTCAAAAGTTGGACACAACACCACTAGAAGCAATTGAATTCTTATGCGAGTTAGCATGATGCATTAGATAGTTCATGCAATAAGTAGTTAGCATGATGCATTGGATAGTTCATACAATAAGATCCATTCTTGGAGGCGTGCCATGAGTGAACTACTCGATGAGGAAAACAAACGCCATCTCTAGAAAAGCAGTGAGAACCTTTCTTAAAAAAACCATGATGAGAACCAATGAATGCACTAAAAGAACTCACAATTCCTTGCCGTGGATGCACACCTTGATGGAAAAAACGAGGTCCTCTACTTGAGAAATGATGGAAATATTTCCTCGGAACATCACATGGACTAAAACCAAAATCATGATAATCAAGTCTACGACGCCGTCTAACACCTCTAGAAAAGGTGTCAAAGAAGCCATTAACAAAGTGAGATTTCATGCTAGACTCAGTGTTAATGTCATGAGAAGGACTATGAACACTTGGAGGTTTAGAAGCATGGGTTTGACGCATACGTTTGGCACATTAAAAGCAAAAGTGTAAATGATGCCTATCTTTTTCATAAAATAAGTAATGGTGTAAAGATCTACTAGGAGACATAGTCCAGGAGGACAAAGCACTATTCTTACTCAAAAAAGAAGTTCCTTGAGACAAGTATGAATATCTCATGTCAGCACTAGGTCCACACATACCATAAGATAGACGATGTGTGTTCCTAAAAGTTTGATGATGGACTTGACGCTAGTGCTTAACATGTAAAAAATAAATTTCAACAATGTGTCCATCCTTCTAACAAAAGGTGCAATGGCACTTCTCTTTAAGAGATGTTGTATCATGTGAGGAAGACACACCATTGTCTTTGAAAGTCCCTTGGACAATACCGAAAGAACCACAAAAAGCATCATTAGCCAAGCAAGATCTATCCAAAACAATGGTACAAGTACCAACATCAAGTAACTAAAGAGAAATATGAGAATAATCCAAATTCAATTGCAAAGAGGTAAGATCAATTTTTAAAACATCAATCTCAGATTGAAAAGCAACACAGGAGCAATAAGACTTAGTGCTCATATCCTCGCACACCCTCTTCGAAGAATCAAACTCATTTTTCAATGCAATGTAAAATATGCAAGAGATTGAAAATGCATTGATAATATGCATGGAATGCAAAGCATCAACATTATTTAATAAGCTAGCAAAATTCTTGTAAGAGAGTAAATCATTATCAAGTAATGTCTTAGTTTCTAAGCACATGCTAAGAGGACTAGACTTAAGCACATCAATTTCAACCCTAGCATTATCTAATTGCTCAAGATAATAGGATAAATTCAAATTCTATTTTTCATTTTCTGCTCTAGCAAGTTCAAGCTGTTCTACACATGTGAAATAAGCTAATTTTAGCTTCTCAATTCAGCAAGCATGCTACCACAAAAATCGTGTTCAGTTTTCAGATTTTTAGCCATAGACTTAACATTGCCTATTTTCAATCTAGCACAATGAAAATCATGATGTAAGGCAACACAAGAATCACATGGCATAGAAGCATTTGATGCAATAATTCATTTTCAAATTTCAACATGCAAGATAAGTTCTTAATCTATCATTATCCACAAGCAATGACTTAAATGACTCACATGGCAAATGAGCTACCAACTTAGCTACTTCATCATACAAATTATTCTTTTCTTTCACTAGGTTTGTCATCTCAAATTTAAGAGCATGTAATTTTGAGATGAGTTTCTCCTTACTCACCTTGCTTAGCTTGAGTTGGTAATCATTCTCGGAAGGTGTCATGATTATTTTCTATGGTCACTCCACACACACTATTGGGTTCCTTCTCCTCCTTGAGCTCTAAAAGCTTCTCACCCATGTCATTAGAACAAGACCAATAGAAATAGCCAACCATTCTACACACAGTGCAAATAATTCCTAACCTCTTCGCCAAGGAGTCACAAGAAGAAGAATCAAAAGACCCACAAGACCTCACACTAGTCATCATGCTCCTGATCGGTTAAGATAAATCAAAGAGTAAACCTCAACTAATACTACTTGTAGGATCGAGAACGGCGAGTCAGAGGGGGTGAATGACCCTTTCAAAATTTGCGCATATGTATGGAGGACATCTGTGCGGTTGAAGGCCAAGCCCAAGCCGCTACCCGCCGAGGAGGCTGAGTGAAGGAGCGGATCTATGTGGCTGGAATCCGAGCTGTCGCACATTGAGCGGTCACACCATCACTGGTGACTAGTGAGGCCATCGCGTGGAGGCGCCTGGCGGAGATGGAGAAGGCGAGGACAAAGGAGTGAGGAGTCGGAGTCTCACCGTCTTGGTCTCTTAGAGATGAAGGTGAGGCACCGGCCGCTGGGAACTGAGTGGAGGGAGTGGAGGCGTGTAGCTGTGGAGGTGGAGACCAACTAACTGAGACAACCCGACTAATGGCGAGGGCGTGAGGGTGAGTGGGCAACCGACCGACTAACTGAGGACTCCTAAAGAGGTACTATATATAGTTAGAACAATATAACTAGAAGACTGGTATTGTTTACCCAATTATTCTTCTTGTCTTGTTGATGTTGTATACTTGTATATTTGCATAGACAATTACACACTAAAATCTACACTATCTAGTTGTATTGTGCAGTGACATAATGTACAATTTATTCATAGATTTTGAATAATTGAGAAACAAACTTTGTGTAACTATTTTACAAACAATTTAAGTAGTATTCTCTAAACCGATGATATCACAACTCAACTAAAGAGGCTTCGATTAGAATTTAATCCTAATGAAATTATTGTCCATCCGGCATATTGCATACCAATAGAAGATTATACCGATAAAATTAGAGATCAAGTGAGGATAACATATTTATTGAGTGGTCCAACTTGAATAATTGAACATACCTTTTCAAAGATATTGGATGGTAAAATGTGGAGATTCTTTCAAGAATCATGGTTTAATAAGTTCGATTGGTTGAAATATAATGTAAAAATGGATGTTGTTTTCTGTTTCTTTTGTTTTCTTTTGAAGAAACTGTGACATGCCAATATATTTGGGAATGATGCATTTACAAAAGTTGGATTTTCTCATTGAAAGACGGCTATAAATGCTTTTAATAAATACGCTGGTGGTACAAATAGTTTCTACAACATTTCATGGGGGTGAGTGTGATGACTTTAAGAATTAGCGGTCAAGTGTGTCTAGTAAAATAAATACTTATACAAAGGATGTCGAAATTGCATACAAAATTCATTTAACCGTATGTTTAGATTGTGCAAGGTATCTCATAGCTATTTTGAATGTTCATCATCATTTATAATTTACTATTGTATCACTAATTTTTCTAATTTTGATGTATAAATGACAGATCATTATCCACTGAAACAATATTTATATGTTTTAGAGATACAATTTGTATCAACGAGGTACCTTTATTGTATTTCTCTTTTTTCCCATCCCTTTTTTATTTATATACGAATTTAGATTGTAGTACAACAACAACAACAATAAAGTCTTTTGTCACAAACAAGTTGGGGTAGGCTAATGTATGATCGAGGAGGCCGACTAGAGGAGGAGTGAATAGGCGGTCTAAAAATTTTCTCCAAAATTAATGCTATCAATTAAAGACTTACTTTATTTGCCTAAACCAAGTAAATCAATGCGGAAACTAAATTCAAGTTGGTTTAGCTCAAATAGTGACTAGCAATTAAATTCGCCTAAGTGCAACGACAATTCTAGCCTAGGTCAAGATTTGCAATTCTATGTATACAAGCAATCAAAATAATTCTAAGAATGTAAATTGCTTGAAAGTAAAGGGAGTACAAGAAAGCAAACTACAAATGACACGATCACTTTTTACCGTGGTGTTCGGAGACTTGCTGGTCTCCCCTAATCCACGTTGAGGTAAGCCCGAACAAATTAGACTAGCTCCACAAATTAAGCTGAAACACCTCGATCACTAGTGGTAGCTCTTCCCCTCTCCGGGTAGGCGAGCTCCAACCTTCACAATCTTGCCAGGCCTTCTCACAATCTTCTTGAGAAGCTCATCGGTCATTCTCTGCTAAGCCGTCTAGGTGTCGGCAAACATCAAGAGTAATGAATCATAGCGTTGCTTGACCACTTTCAAGTGCCGATGATCAATCTACAGATGAATGCACTTGAATTCACTCAACTACCTCAAATGAATGCACAAGAGATGAAATGAGGTGTAAGAGGTTGTTCTATGCTCAAGGATGCTCAATAATGGTTCAACAACATGTCCTTGTGTTGGTGGGGTCGAATTTATACCCCCACCAACCAAAACTAGCCGTTGCAAAACTTAATTCAGAAAATTCAGGGAAACCGGAAGTTCCGCAGTGCAAAGTCTGGAACTTCCGTTTTTCTACAGAAGCTTCAGAATGGCTATGTCAGAGCGTCAGAAGTATCCATTGACATTTAATGCGGTACTTCCGCCATTGAAAATGTGGTACTTCCGATTTTCTGGTAGTTCCGATAGAGGCCTGGAACTTCCGATATCCACGGTGTTAAGTTTTGAAAAGGTTGCTCTCTGGAAAAAACGTTTCGCTCTTATATGCCGGAACTTCTGATTTTTGGAACTTCCGTTTTAGCGGAAGTTCCGCTGTTGAACTCGTGGTACTTCCGATATCCGAGAGGCTAAGTTTACTCATGGTCGCTCTCTAGAAAAAACGTATCGCTCTGGAAGTCAGTACTTCCGGCCGATCGGAAGTTCCACGGTTTTAACGCCGGTACTTCCGACCGATCGGAAGTTCCGCTGATTTAACGCTGGTACCTCCGATATTTCTGACAATGCACAGTTTTATCATTCCATTTTATTTTAAAGTGCATGTATGATCCTAAATTGATCCATAAGGCACAAAAACATGTAATCAAACACTTAGGCATGATCCCTCTTAATAGTACGGTATTTATCCTATAATCTGGTCTTCTAACTTTTCTCCTAAGACCGGTAAAATGAAAAGAACCCTAAACTATTTACCTTTTTGTCTTGGAGTTCTTTGAATCCCATGAAATCTTTTTATGCATCTCTTACTTTGCCTTCGGGATTAAACCTTCCAAACACTTAGCACATATGTTAGCCCCATGCTCACATAATGTCATTAATTACCAAAACCAATCTTTTTAGGGACCTAGATGCTTTCAGCTAGGAATGAACCCTTCTCAAGATCAAAGAGATATGAGCCTTGAAATAAAACCTACAATGCTAAAACCCTAAGTCGTACAACCTGCTATCTGAGCCAAGAGCCTAAAACATTGCCCCTAACTTTCTTATGGTTTTGGTATGTGGATCGCTAACTTCCATGCGCTCCTATCCAAATCTAATTCTTTAGATATATTCCAATCCCTCAAGTCCCTTTTAATTGCTTCCTCCCACGTCAGTTTTGGTCGACATCTGCCTCTTCTTACATTTTTAGTACGTTTTAAAATTCCACTACGCACCGGTGCCTCAGGAGGCCGTTGTTGGAGATATCCGAACCATCTCAAGCGATGTTGGACAAGCTTTTCTTCAATTGGTGTTACCCCCACCCTATCACGTATATCATCATTGCGGATGCGATCCCGCCTTGTATGACCACAGATCCACCGCAGCATTCTCATCTCCGTTACACTCATTTTCTGCATATGTTGTCTTTTAATCGCCTAACATTCTGCTCCATATAGCATCGCGGGTCTTATCGCCATCCTATAGAACTTACCCTTTAACTTTTGAGAGACTTTTTGTCACGCAGGACACTAGATGCTTGGCGCCATTTCACCCACCCTGCTCTAATCATGTGGCTCACGTCTTCATCAATCTCACCGTCCCACTGTAGCATCGATCCCAAATAACGAAACGTGTCCTTCTTAGATTGTAGTACAAGGCTATATTTATATCAATTTAATTTAGTCCTTTAATGTTTTAAATAAGATCATCTATTTTTATCCTGGCTTTTGTCGATTTCTGAACTTTGATGAGGTTGCCAGTATTGGACATGGGACCAGCTAGTGACCAGCCTATCTCGTCCATATATGCCTTGCCTGCTCTCCACTAGCAGCTTGTCCGAAACCCACTCATTGATCGGCCGAGTTCGATGGACCTGGCCAAAAGCCTAGCGACACGTTTCAGAAAGCAGAGGCAGGAGGGGCTCGGAACTGGCAGTCAAGCGCAGTGCTGTGCTGTTCAGTGACGGCTCGTGTCCCTGACGGCGCGGCAGGGAGCCGGCCAGTGCGCCTGCAGTGTAGTGGCCGCTCGAGAAACACGAGAAAAAAAAAAAGGCGAGGGCACCACTCGCCGCTGTGCTCGCGATTAACCCGACATACGGGATGGCTGGCGCGCGGCACTACCTGTGTGAGAAGAGTGCTTCAATACTCTTTTTTAAGGGACTATTTGGAACGCAGAATTTCATGAGGGCCATTGCACGAAATAGTTCGATTTGCGTAAGGATCTGAAAAAATTATCGTGATTCAAGCATGGGCTTAAAATGGAAATGAAGCATGATTTTGAAATCATACTGAGGAGGGATGCAATTGGAACGAATGCAGACGGATATCGCTTATTCTATATTCTATTTCATATTTTTTCCTCAGAGTCAGAGTCAGACACAGAATGGAAATGTAGCATGATTTTGAAAGCATATTGAGTAGGGGTGCAATCGGAGCGAATATAGATGGATATCGCTTATACTGTATTCTATTTCGTATTTTTTCCTTGGAGTCAGAGTCAGACATGGATAATACCGGATATCCGTTTCTCCATTCCGTATCAGTTCCATAATCTTTCGCACGGTCGATCGGATGAAGATTATCCACTTCTTTGCATAGGATATTGGACAGTATGGTATAATCAGAGCGAATATAGAGAGATTAATTACTAAGATGTTGAAGGAAGAACACTCAATACTCCCTCCTGTTTAGATATGACAATTTGTCTATATGTTATCTTGTTTATAAGTGAAGTCACAACAGACTTCATCATACACTTGACATATGGTTATATACGGACGGATGTCACTTATTCCGTATCATATTCCATATTTTTTCCTTAGAGTCAGAATCGAACACAGATAGTGATGGATACCCATCTATCTCTTTCGTTTTCGTTCCGCAAGCACTCGGTCGATCGAACGGACAAAAATTATCTATTTTATTTACACCCCTAATATTGAGAACTTGATTTGCAGGTACTTGCTGCTCCACAGCTAATGATGCCGCTTTAAAAGGTGCGCAACTCTGTTTTTCGAACAGCACATGTACGGACAACCCTTGTATTGTGAATACATATACAAGGATGATGACCAATGTTTTTATAAGGGATGGGTCTTTTAGGGTGCGGCAGTATATAAAGGAATAAAGTTATATGTAATTTTGATCGGTATAACTAAATTTAGTATAGTGTCTACTACAACCTACTTAAAGATTCTATTTTAAAAAACACATCGCTTAAAAATTAGTTACTATAGTGAAAAGTGGTAATCTAAAGTCTGCCGAACCCACTGACAACACTGAGAAAATAAGTCACCAAATCAATGAAATGAGGCATAATTTATTTCCTTGTTTTTCTAAAAAATAAGTCCTCTAGGTTCCAATATATGGTACGAAACTTTGAACAAGGTGCATAAGCCGTCATCGTCAAAGAACGTTTCCCAACCCCTTTTTCAAAGGAAAAAAAGAACGTTTCCCAACAGGCTATGTATAACAAAATGGGGGGATATCAAGTTAAAACCAACCATTAGATGAAATCGTAGAGACCATTTCAGTTTGGGCATCAAATTAACATGAACATTTCCGACAAAACTTACAGGCGCGGTATAAGAATTATTGTAGTACTCTTTAAAAATTCAATTTCAATTACACTCAAAATGTATTTGGTCACGCAGGCTAGCTTTTGCAGCGGGCGTATCTCGATACTAATTATAATTAGCATGCATGCACGCATAATTTTATTCATAAGTAGTAGGTGTCGATCTAAATATTGTAAGCTCTGGGCAATAATCCGACATAGTGTGGTAGGTCTCGTGAATCAAGCTTGATCTCGATGTTGCAACCACATATTCGGATATGCATGCGCTAGCTCATGTATCTCCAGGGGCCAGGGCTGGATCGATTTGGATTATGCTGAGATTTGATTTTAATTTTCTTCCATGAATTCCCTAAGATCAACTGAGACACGCTATGATTGCGCTCGAGTGGGTGATGCGCAAGACTTGCACTGGAGCTGGTCTCCTCTTGCTAATTTGTTCTTGGAAAAGAAATATCTCCTCTTATATTGTTTGCCTCCCAAAAGATATCAAAATCTGCAAGCTAGCTTGCTTTTCTATTAGCTACATCATCCTTCTGTCCTTGACCCTGCAATTTGCTGTCACAAAATCTTACTGTAGCAAATGTATAAAGAGCACTATTAACTGGAAAATGTGATACGTCTCCTGCTAGCTACTTCCAAAAACAAATCATAAGCATGATCACGAAAAAATTGTTGAAGGCTTAATCATAAATATTGCTTCTTCTGTTTTATTGGCCTCTGTTGTTACTTCAGGTGTATTTCATATGCTGGTGCTCTAGTTTTGCTGATTGGCCGGCTAACCTCGCTCAGAAGTGAGGGAACGACCATAGTCGAAGTTTTAGGACCACATCGCTCCTATAGGATATAGTTAATAGCCCCCATTTCTTTAGCGGCACTTCAGTTCATGGGGGAAAAAATCAGGTACAACCAAATTAAGAGTCACAAAATGTTGGCTTAATTGGGTGACCATCAACCTGGAGGAGATACAGAAGACAAAGTACATCTTTATTTCGATCGAGATAGGAGTCACAAAATGTTTGCTTAGATGATAATCAGCAAGTTAGTTAGGCTAGCTGACATGCCGGAGATCCCATTATATTCCCCCTCGATCGCTTCATCGCTAGCTTGCGCACCCAACGCCCGCGAAGGATTTGTACTCCTTAGGAATATAACCTAATGCAGATGAAATACCTACAGGGAAGAGAACTCAATGAGGCTGTGTAACTTGTAAAAAAGACAGATCAACCGCATGACTGCATGCATCCATATGTGGTTAAACATCTGCTGAACAGAGAGAGAATGCACCAGGTGGCTAGTATTTATAACTTCAGATAGGACTAGGGTGTCTAGAAAACTAACCTTGCATGCGTTTCAGCTATGTAGCTGGGTCACTGAGCAGGGAAGAAAGCGAGGGCGAAGAGAAGCAGCAGCATGAGCACCGGAATCCAGACGAACAGCGCCGGGGGAGAAGGCGGCAGCGGTGGCAGAACAAGAGGGTACCAGAGGAGGACGGCGACCAGTGCAAGCAGCAGCAGCACCACCGCAGTGTCCATCTCCGGCCGGCCGGTGACTCTGAGCTCTTGTTAATTATATCAACAACATTAATTTCTCTCTCCGGAAGCATGAAGCTGGCTGCGCTAGCTATATATATATTCCACGGGCGGAAGAGCCTGCTTGGCTCGCTAGATGTATCTCTGCGTAAAAGCCAAAGATTTGCTACGAGATCATGGTTCATACTGCTAGCTAGGCCACCTACCATGGCACCATGTCATATTTGGGACGGATCCATACCACGTAATAACTAGCTGATTGGATAGAGTTGTATATATAATACGCCGTACATACATATCAAAGTTAAGGCATGTTTATATTAGCTTTTAGATTTAGCTTATAAATAGTAATAATTTGTAGAGAGATATTTATGTGCGATTTTCACTGATATAAATGAAGTTACTATAGTAGATACTACAATTGATTAGTAGATCCTATTTTTAAAAGATACTCTATTTAGAAGTTAATTAGTAATATAAACAACTATTTAAAAAACAGTTTTTAGAATTCACTGCAAACACGGCCTCTGAGTCGTCCGTGCATGCATGCGTGCCTGAGAGAGATCGCCCAGATAATGCATGGCTAGCATCGTGCGTGCAGCCGTAGCTAGCGAGCTTTGTGCAGAATCTTGGCAGGAGGGGATCACAGAGTTTCGACAGCGCGATCCTTGATCAAAATTTAGTACTCAAGCACTAAAATTTTAGATTGCTGTAGTAACTACTCCTTTAATTTGTTTTCTAGAAGCACGTATCTGATTAAATTTGTGCAAATGGAGGGAAAAAGAATATACCCAGTACGTAACACACGTAAGTTTTCATAATATACCTGTCCTTTTTAGAGTCCTAGGGACATACATTCCAGTGGCGGACCCAGAGAATTTGACGAGCCTGGGCGAAGAATGCCTCGCTTCCGTCGTCCATAGATAGCTATGTTGTATTTTTTTTGTCTTATTTGCATTATTCTAACCTCTTTCTAAATTGTCTGATTTATAGGTGTGGCAATGTCGCTGCAATCCTAGTGCTTGATGAGAACCTGAATAAGCAGTTCCACGTATTTGAAGCTGCTCCACATGTTTGTGCTCACAACCTTTGCATAATATGTTGTACCTGTTTTGAACATCAGATCCATTAGCATCTAATTTGTCCATCTGTGCCTTTAGAAATCAAGAGGTGTTCCTGCGAAGAGGCCTGCGCCAGATTACTTTCTGTGAGGCTGCACGTTCGACATGTAAATTACTGCATGTCCCTGCTTTCAAGCACTGGCAGATAGATCTTGCAGGCTTCCCATGTTCTCATATGAGCTCATGCTTTACAAGTCTAGCCAGGAGGTGCTTTCGGGATGTATAAATTGATTGTTCTGTACCCATTCAGGTCTATTATTTGTAACAAAGTTGATGTTGGTATCCAGTTTTTCCCAGAATAGCTCCCATTTGAGCATGAGAGAATGCCTCTGTAAAGGGAGTGGTGTAGATGAAGCCACACTGGGATTTCGGTGGGTGCGCGTTAGTACATGATGTAAAATTTTGATGCCAGTCCCTTCATCCCCAGGGAATCCATTGCTAGAATCTAGGATGATACGCAAATGGTGTCTGATTATCTATTGTTGTTGCACTGCAAATGTAGGAAATTTTGCCGTTGGCATTTGCATGAGATTGTTCTTACACAGCATATCTTCCGTCGTCTGATTATCACGCTTGTAGTGGGCCTTAAGGGTCCATAGGAGATGAGCCCGGGCAGGGGCCCAGGGTCGCCGGGCCCTGGGTCCGCCAGTGATACATTCATGAAGCCATGAAGGCTTAGCTAAGACAAGCATGTCAAGCTAGCACTCAAGAGATCGTGCACCCAGCATGCATATCATGCTACTTGCACACCCTCCTAGCTGCTAGCTAGATATATATTATACCAGCAGTCCAGCATGCAGGAGATCTAGTAGCTAGCTACTTGTTATAATTGGCCAAAGTGACACTGTTGTGGAGCTTAATTTACAGCTCTGCTTGGTTTGGATTTGTATCCAGATTCATGTCACCTCAGGTGTTAGTCTCTAGTGCCAGCTGATTACACTGATTAACGGGGGGATGATTTTTAAAGACACACACCCATGCAGCTC
Organism: Dendrocalamus sinicus; assembly: GCA_036346575.1. Taxonomy (NCBI): domain Eukaryota; kingdom Viridiplantae; phylum Streptophyta; class Magnoliopsida; order Poales; family Poaceae; genus Dendrocalamus; species Dendrocalamus sinicus. The sequence continues at coordinate 62,430,913 of CM070641.1, forward strand.
AAAGCAACAGAAATGCTGATAAGTTTGTCCCCTGTAGTGTCGTTAGGTATACTTAACTGCGTACAATGTACCTAGTTGAGGCGCCATTGTTTAACTTAATTTATAGCTTTTCTCTCGGGTTAGCTTTCCCCTTGCGTTGTGTCCAATTAATATTGGTTTCTCTTTGGAACTCGCATGCACGCTAAGTGGCATATCTGGTGAAAAATCCGTGAAAATCAAACTTAAAAGTTTTCATCAATTCTCAGAAAAGTTTTCATAACATTTTCTATATCTTTGAAAAATTTCAATGTCAAAGTCAATCGTATTTGTGAAATATGAAAAAGACAAATACTTGCTGAATTTTTCACTGTTTTGGCTAAGTATTGCTTTTTCTTTTTGAGAAAATTTCTTATTTGCCATATAAAGTTACCGATTTTCCTGATTAGCCAATAAAAAGCTGCTCTTTTCCTCAATACCATTGCCGTCGTACCAAGAATAGAGAAAGAGAGAGATGGTGGTGAAGAAGGAAGAAGATAACATGCAAGGTAGTTTGGTTATTTCTCCTAAAGGGTATTGATAAACATCATCCGGATGTTTTCTTTCTAACTATCATCCAGATTTGTGACCATTGGATTAGAGATCCAACGGCCATAAATTCTCCCCCACCACCTCAAAAAAAAATCCCCCCCTTCTCAAAAAATAATCCCCCCTAAAAAAAAAAGGGCCGTTGGATCTCTAATCCAATGATCTCAAAACTGGATGATAGTTAAAAAGAAAACATCCGAGTGATGGCTATACAGGGTATTGATAAACATCATCCGGATGTTTTCTTGATTCAGGGCACTAACAGCGAGTTGAACTAATAATGTGACGGAAGTGGCATGAGAGGGTAACGAAATTTTATTGGGTGGCACTGTATGGAAGACCAACTTTTTAGTAGAATGTCAGAGAGAACTAGTAACTTTTCATGGCCACTATTGATAGATCGGTCTAACTGCTGGTTTGTGACCGGTCACACCGGTTGGTCGGTCAGACCATAGGTCTGGGACCGGTCCAATCAGTCCCCAGTTCCTAGATTTGAACATCTTTCGGAACAAAAGCTTAAATATAAAAAACTTGCGTAAATCTCATTTAAATACTTTCAAGTTTTGCATGAGACTTGGTCAAGACAATAAAAACCTAAACCAATCAAGAAACACAAAGATTTCAGGCTCGAATTCACCAAATTGAAGAGAATCGAATCTAATTCACAAGAACACTGAAAACCCTAATTCTCAATCATGAGGATCTAAGACGTGAGGTATTCCAGATTTGTTCTTACATATCCTAACAAGATAATTCAAGTAACAGATTGGGCTAGAACTCTCACAAATCCAAAATCACAAATCTAGTTCAAGAATAAGAGAAGCCAAGTAAGAACATAATTGAGATAAACTTTGAATTATTTTAGAAGAGGATAAAGTTTACATGCTCATAGATAATTACAAAGTGCATCTAAAACACCACCCTTTACTCTCTCAAGATTTCTCACTCACAACCATAGGAGGAAACAGGGTAGTAGAGGAAAACTAAACTCTAGAATAATCAAAATACTCTTCATGGGTCCAACCCATTAAGCTTATAGGGAACCTGTCAACCCCACTAACACGAGTTTTGCACACACACACACACGTACATTTCTCAAAGCATTTACAAGACTCAACCCACTAACTCTTTAACGATTGATCCACTTGTCGAATCCTACTCTCCTTGACCTAAACCACTCTCCCTTTATGCCTCTTCGTGTCGTGGTTTTGATTAAGGCATCAATCTAGTATTTGGCCAACTACCAAAATACTTTTGACGAAGCTTCTGAGCACCTTCCCTTGACACCATATTCATCTCCATCTTAAAGCATCTTTACATGTTTTGACATGTAGGCTATAGTGCCCAATGACTAGTCGTCACATCTTCACGCATTCAAACTCCTTTGAATTGTCTCTACGTGCATCGGCCCATCACTTGATGCACCACATGCACCAACTCGTCTCTCCATAATCATTGCCTTATCTATGCGCTTGAGTCATATAGCCTCACTCGGACTTACATGACCGCTCTAGACTTTAGCTCCTCACCTAGTCCCAGCCCATTGCTGTCAACCGCTACATCCTCTAAGCCACATGCACATCTAAAAACCAAGTAACTATATCGAGCACAAGATTCATACATTTGACTTACGTTAGTCAAAACACATGCAATGCAACACAAACCCCCATGACTTCCAAGCCATGAATTGACCTCAAATCAGCTTAGCTCAGCTTACCCTAATCCCTGATCGTAGCCACCGGTTTGACTATTATCTTCACACCAGTCAAAATGCCCTAGTCAAATTACCGACCATTGGTTGGTCTAACCGGCCAGCCGGTGGGACCACATTTTCAATGCTGGTCGCACCGGCCGACTCCCTCGGTCCGATCACCACCCATGGCCAGTCCGACCCACACGAGCCCAACTCCAAAACATACTTTTTTGGAATAAAGCATTTGTCAACTAGAAATCGGTCATACCAACCCAAACTCCGGTCACACCGGACCCCCGATCAGACTGCCATTCTAGGTCGGTTCGACCTTTAGCACTGGCAGCAAATCTGAATTTTCTGAAACTATTGCAATATTTAATTCAATCTAACAAAAGTATCAATTATTCATCACAAACATATCATCGACTTAGTATATGGCCTCTCACCTACGGTTGGCTAATTCATGGTAATTGCATCAGTACATTGCATTCACTTGACCATCCTTTTCACTCTTTTTTTGGACTAACTTTATACACGATCTTTACAACGAACAAAACTAAAGCAGGTTCTTTCGCTCGTACAAGCTCTGATCGATGGCAACTGATTGATTAGGTCAAGGAACAACATCTCGTCAAGCAGAAGCAGACACCAAAAACAGCCAGCTAGCTTCGTGAATCCCAACTATACCAGCTGCGCGGCGCGCGACTGAGCATCCTTGATCTGTAATCTGTAACTTCCTAACAATTCAATGCACCAAAGCTGCCACTCCATCGTTTCCTTTTGCAAGTTGTGAGACATGCTGGACTTATCGTGGGTTAGCAAATCAAACAAATCAACAACTCTCAAAAGCATAGAAAGATCGAGAACAGACCTGGTTGACGAATTTAATTAATTTATTACGGCAAGATGCGGTGACCATATGTACACCATTGCGCGCAGATCGATCATATCTATCTTTAGTTTTGTTATACATATACGTGCATGATTAATCTTATGGATAAACATGCACGCACGGTACTGTGCTTGGTTTCAGCTACAAAATTGAATTGCTTGTACGTGTTGCTCTTGGAATATACTATAATTAAGAGCATATGGCACATTGGTACAAGACTAAGGGCCTGTTTGTTTCAGCTTCTGGCAGCTGCAGCTACTTTCAGAATCTGCAGCTCCCCCAAACAGTCTAGATTTTCATCTAAATTCTAAGTAGCCAGGAGTTACAGAATCCAGAAAATGAGATAGTAGCCAGAAGCTGGGGTTATCCAGCTTCTCCAGATTCTGACTAGCGGATACTCACTAGCTACTTCTCAGAATCTATAGCTGAAACAAATAGGCCCTAAGTTGGAGTAAGAATTTAGTAAAACCCAGCTGCAAATTGATCGAGTGGGGCGGCCGGCATCCATTCGTGAAGGACCGACGGGAAGAAAAGTTGGCATGTATGTGCATAGGAAGCTGCTGGTTAGTAATTTTGTAGGACTGGGCTCGTTGAATGTATGCTGCACCCTTTAATGACAACATATATAGATTCATGCACAAGTGGCCTTGGTTTTGCCAAGCTTTCGGACAGTAGCCAGCACTGATCTAGGTCAGGAGTGCAGGCAAGAAACAACAAGCAGAGTACTCAACTTGCGACGACATCCCTCTTTTGGGGTCCGTGATTTGATCAGTGTGCACTGAACCAAGGTCGATCAAAAACGCCTACTAGCAGCCACTGGGGCCTACCTACTGTGCTACTACCAAAGTACCAAGTGGAGTACTAGCAACGATCAGTGCCAACAAGCAACTCTTTGATTTGATATACTTTACAGTACATATGTTTGGATTTTCTGTACATTTATGGCATGACAATTTTGAGGATTTCAGTGAATTTCTAACCTTTGGATGTGCTCAAAGATTTGTGTTTTTTCCATCTTGGGTAAGCGTCGCGGTCTCCGATGAGCACACATGCACCGCACGTGAGCGCTGTTGAGCTCCGGCGAAGAGAGTTCGTTGACGCCGCCGCCGCCGGTGAATGCCCTTTGCTCCACTATAGACAACTTTTTTTCCTTGTCACGCCGGAGGAGGTAGCAGTGGCGGGGAGGCACAATCGCCGGGGAGGGGGATACATGGGGGGAGGATGAGGAGGCAGCGTCGGGAGGACAAGCAGGAGGTGACAAAAACGTTCGGTGGACCGTGCCATTTGCAATGAAGGGCACGCGCGAGTGCAGGGTGGTGGAGGTGCACGAGTGGCGTGATTTTTGCGAGTATGGGTTACGGAACTAGAAGGTTGTTTTGTAGGTAAATATCGTATCTATCTTTGAGAGATTTTGACTATAAATAGATAAATTTATGTACAAGAAGGATAGATTTGAGATTAATAAAAACTTCGTTCCTTTGATGTTCTTCCCCAATTGTTCTCTGGTGATTCTTTATTGATTGCTTGCGTAGATTGCATTAGCGTTTATAATTTCTCAACACGTTATCAACACGAATCGCTCTATAAGGTGTAAGGTATGCAAATCTTATTATGCATTGCAATTTTGTAGATCAATCTAGATTGAAATTATATTTGTTGGAATGCCATTTATTTGATCCTCATCAATCACCTCCGCCTTCCTTTGTGGTTCGAAGAATCAAGCCACAGGTTGCTGGAGAAGAGGACGCCGAGCCCAAACCCTCGACGCTGACCAAATCTCGGCTAGAACAACCAAGCCTAGATCAACCGAAATCAATGAGAAACAGCCAGCCAAAGAGAGAAATGGAAGATGTGATCTAAGAGAGGATTTTCTGCCATACCAAAGCCCTCTCTCTTTCGCCGTATGACAAACAGATCCCACCAGGCCAAATTTACAAATAAGCCAGCACAATGCATAAATTACCAATATAGCTTCAAGTCCAACATAAAGTATATGTAATTAAGCTATATTCCATCAAATGCCATGATTTTCTTTTTGCGACAAAGTTGTTTGTATCATTGCGTTGATCGTTTTAGCCAGACATCCAAGACATGCAAGCTCTCATCGATCGGCCGGTTGGGTACCTAGTAATCATTGAGGACGGGTTTTGCCCATCAAATAATGAGATTGGGGATTTCTAAGATCGAATTCTGTAATCCTTTCCGAAGCAAAATGTACTTGTAGATCGACGCGAAGAACACATTAGCAGGTCAGACGTTGTAAACTTAGAGGAGAAAAGAATTGAGAGAGAAAAGAGAGAAAGATATTGAAAAAAACATTGACTAACTTGAGGACCCACATGTCAGTTATCTCAACCTCATCTCCACTGGCGGATCTCATGTAGTTCATGGGTGTTCAGTCGAACACCCAAATTTTTAGACGAAATACCCTCTATTTAGTAGATATATTTGGTATATGTATTGGTAATTGGTCTACAAATTTTATATTTATACCCCTAATAGATTTCAGCCCACTCAGACACCTCCCCCTCTCGATTCATCTCAAAAACTACAACCCAGTTAAAGGTTCAAGATGGTTAACTAGCGAGGGGGCAGGTGAATAGACAGTTTAAAATTCTTTTTGCCAAAACTGAGTTTTATGTAGAATTTAAATTCAAGGTGGCAAGCGAGCCACGGCGAGCGCCAAGCGTAGCTTAGCCGAATCGCTTACAGTCGGGGTCCCGGGAGAGAGCGTGTGGCGGCGGTTGTGCCACCGGGGCCAACAAAGCAGGTCGCGCACGTTGACAACAGCATAAATGCATCCCTATTTTCAGGTTCCAAATCCCATATTCTCAATTCAACAAATTTTTTCTAAATTATTTGAGATGTTGTTTCTGCTACAAATAATTTATACTTTGATTTTGCTACTATGGACCTCTACTTTAACTCTGAACACCCATTCTAAAAATTCTGGATCCGCCACTGCTCATCTCAATGTTGATTGTCACTATAGTCAACTGTCAGTAAGAATCTTTGCAAAACAGGAAAGAACAAGTGCATGCATATAAATATACTACGAGAGGTACTTCCATGCTTTTTTCAATAACGATTTGTATAATTTTTAAAGCACGATGAAAATACACTCAGTGGAGTATGTAGGGAACTATGCAAATGTCAGCATTGTAGCCATTTTTTTTTAAAAAAAATTAGCCTTCTAACACATGTTTTTGCAAAAATACTGCCCTCACCCGTGCAACAGGCGACACGTGCCACCTGCCACGCAGGTGGCTTGGCAGGGGCGTTCGCGCGCGGCAAGGCAGATGGCACGACAAGTGAGGTGTCGGACCCCAAGTTTAATACCTGGAATCCTCTGTGATAACACTGCATTATTCCCTGGATCAGTAGATAATGCTCACAGATACATCGCTGCATCATTTCATACACATTACAATATCAGAGTTCAAATAGACCACGTCGGGCCAGGGTTACAATAGAGCCGTCAGGCCAAATGTCTTACAATACATGAAAAGCGAAAGCGTACATAGCGTAGGGGCACAACTCACCACAGGCAAGCGACTGGGATAACCCGAGTACCAATGCTATTAATCAGGGACCTGACTAATAACGAAGGCACCCGCCAAAACTAGCCTGGTCAACTTTACTGAGGCGAGAGGCAAGACTACCGAGGCCTATTCTAATAACCACCATATTCATTTCCTTCGGCATCCTGATCCTCATGATAAGCGTAGTGCTCTTGATTCACATCTTCTGAAAGGGGGGTTAAGAGCGAGTTTGAGCACAAACAACCGTGCTCTGCGAGCCAACACACAGAATGCATATAATTATAGATGCAAGGCTATTCAAGGGTGGCTCGGGTTCTTTTATTTGCATAAAGCGACATTTGGAATTACCATAATTTAAAATTGCTATGACCTAGCATTTTTCAAGGACTTCTGATTTAAATACTAAAAGTGTACAATAAACGGAGTAGTTTCCAACTCCAAATTTTACGGTTACATCCACCATATTTTATGGTTACATCCACCAATGCCTAACATTTTTGCATAGCAGGTTACATCCACCTTAATTCCAATACTGGAGTACATCCCTCCAGTATAACTTTTCCAAAGTTTAGGCTACATCCACCTAGCAAATTCTTATACCCAACCTTCAAATATTTTTGAAATAGAACTAACTCGAGGAAGATTTCCATGTCTGCCCTTGACCGTGGGCACGGCTATTCGAATAGTTTACGTATGTACTCTGCAGAGACTGTACATCTTTACCCACAAGAGATAATTGTCCCGATGGTTCTACATGATTCCTTTGACATGCAGATCGAGAAAATATCACGAGGCCTTTACAATACTTCACACTCTAGCATTTCACTCCTATGGGGTTACGTCCATAGGTTGTGCGGGATGTCCACCATAGGTTAGCGCAGTCGGACTCCACTCTCCACATACGCTATCCTAGGCAACGTCACCTACATCCGGTGTCCCATTCCAAGTGGGGCTTTCATTACCCACCTACACACGTTCTCCGTGAAATGACTAGGGGGTTCAGTAAATTATTTAGCCAAGCCTACAATATGCCAGCTTGTGGTTGTACTGTTATACACGGAGGGTCCACACAGGATTAAGTCCTTAAATTGTTCGGGTGGTTCATTCCACAATCCCCTGTGTTACATCCACACCCACCGTTCTTTCCACCCGCCCAAACAGGTTCAGCAGATTTTAGGGTTTTGAGACGCATAACACAAATCAACATATTTGTTCAGCCATGTACATCCCATGACTATCCCAAATCTAGTGTTCATGATTAAAGAGGGATTAACAGGGTTACTAGAACCCTGGACTTGACAAATTTTAGCATGGCAATAATAAGTCATATAACTACCATACCAGTGCTTATATCTAGGGCGACAAATGATCATGGGAGTTCAAAGGTACTTGTGGTGTTTCATATTATTAGGTGGACATAGGGTTGTTATCTACCTTAAGACTTACATACTTTTAGCACATAAACTAACGCATGCAATTTTCATAGTTTAAACGAACATAGTTTCACATAAAATGTAGGCGCAAAATGATCAAAGTATTGACTCGCCTGGATCGAAAGCTTGGGGGTCTTGCGCTGCTTCAGGCGGGGTCTCGTTCGCGTTGTCGAACTCTACTCGGACGGGAGAAACCGGAAAAAGCAACACGAGAAAACGAGAGCCAAGTAAGAACCAAATAAAAAATAAAATGACTCAAATGAACTCAAAATTGAACCAAACCAGAACCATTAGACAGGTCTTGATTTTAGAAAAATTTAGAAGTTGGTTTCGTTAAGTTCGGAGTTATGGTTGATAAGTTATAGCGTTTTGAAGTTCCAAATGCTGGAAAATCCGAAAAATAAAGAAATGCATTGCGGACAGTGGGCCTTAATTAGCAGGGTTTTATTACTTCCTTTAATTGTCGGCTTAGGACAGCGTTTAATTGCTCGGTTAAGACATTAATTCATTAGCTGGTTAAGACATTAGTTAATTAGCCGGTTAAGACATTTATGTGTTTAGCGCTATCGTTGGGGTCCTCTGCTCTGGCTCACTTCGTCCGCACGGGGAAGAAAAAGAGCGGAGCCAGCCGGCGGCGGAGGAGACCCAGAGGCGCGGCGGCACTGGCCCAAACGGGTTACCCACCCGGGCGCGCACCTCGGGGAGGCGGGAATCGGCCGGTGACGGCCGGATTTGACCAGCGGCGGGCGGCGGCGAGCCGAGGCAGGGAGCAAGGCGCGCCGCCGGGACGAGGGGGCCCAATTACTCGCCGGGAGGCATCCGTGGGTGGCATGGAGCTCACCGCGGCTCAGCGGCCGCCGGGCGGAGCCGAGCAGGCGGGCGGCGTGGAGGGCTTGGCGGCAAGGAAGGAGACGGTGGCGGCTCGTTCGGGAGGGGCGAGTCCGGCGAGGTGGGAAGACGCCACGGGTCCCGTGATGCTTCACGCGCAGGAGTTGGCCCGGTGTCGCGGTTCACCGGAGGTCTGGCCGTCGGTGGCGGTGGAGGCACGTCGCCGCGGCCGCAAAGGAGGAGGGGCCGATTAATCCGGGAAGAGGAGAGGGGACGATGGAGAGTGAGGAGAAAGCCCAAGGGCCTTGGCGGCGACGAGGCGCGCGGCGAGGATTGCCTGAGGGCGCACCTGCGGCAGAGGAGGTGGCGAGCGGGGCGTTCGGGCGCTTCGGCTGAGGTGTGTGGCGCGGCTTATAGCGGCCGGGGAAACGCAACGTGACGTCGAGGAGGCAAGGCGACATGGCACCGTGCATCCACCGTGCACGCGAGGTTGACTGTTGGCAGAGGGTACCACGGCAGCCATTGGCGTAGGGAAATGGTGCACGGCCGGCGCATGCCTAAGCATTCGGGGACGCGCGGGAGGTGACGGAAAGCTCTGCCACTGCTGGGCGCTGATGGCGAGGAGAGGCGCTGAAGACGAGAGCTGACACCGCATTCACTCGCCGACGAAGTTGGTGGCATATGGCGACAAGCGTGGACGTAGGAGTGATAGAGGTGCATTGCCACATAAGGAGAAATGAAGAGCTGGCTGGAATTGCTTGGAAAGGAAAAAAAATCCTACAATTAGCATACATATATACGCATATATGTATATGGGTATATATATATACATGCATATATCTTTTCTTCACATTCTTAGCCTCCTGAATCCTTCAATCCTTGAAGTATATTTCATATTTTAGATTTTATAAGATTAACTTGATTTCCTTCCCTGGAGATGGAGCAAGGTTTTCATTTTAAAGTACTTTCGCATTTTCTAGGAATATATGTACATGTATATATAGAATTGGAGTCTGATTGAGGAAAGGTTCCAAAAGAAGCTTAGTAGCTGGAAGGGCAAGTTGTTATCGTACGGAGGACGACTAGTGTTGGTAAACTCAGTTATGTCTAGCTTACCAATGTACATGATGTCTTTCTTTGCTATTCCTAAAGGAGTAATTAAGAAACTGAACTACTACCGATCTAGATTCTTTTGGCAATGTGATGAGCATAAGAAAAAGTATAGACTTGCATGTTGGAACATCTTGTGCAAACCTAGAGATATGGGTGGGCTGGGCATTTTAGATTTGGAGGTACAGAACTCTTGCCTCTTAGCTAAGTGGTTATTTAAGCTGCAGAATGAAGAGGGTCTTTGGCAAGATGTCTTACGAAAGAAATATCTGAAAAGCAAAACTCTTTCCCAAGTAGTTAAAACGCCGGGCGACTCGCATTTCTGGGCGGGGCTCATGGACGTAAAGGACATTTTCCTTCAAAAAGGGAGATTTATGGTCAATAGTGGAACCCAAACTAGATTTTGGGAAGACACCTGGATGGGCCAGGAACCTTTAATGGAAAAATTTCCGGCATTATACAATATAGTGAGACGGAAGAATGACACGGTGGCTAACGTACTAAGTACCTCTCCTCTTAACGTCTCTTTTAGAAGAGCGATAGTTGGGGAAAAGCTACAAGATTGGCTCAATTTGGTCTCTTTAATTCTACCCACAACCTAAATGATAATAAGGACAAGCTCATTTGGAATTTAAGAAAAATGGGACGTTTACAACACGTCTTTGTATAGAGATATCATGAAAAACGAGAGGATCCCGGGAAAGTTAGTGTTCTGGAAGGCTAAAATACCTCTAAAGATTAAGATCTTTCTTTGGTATTTAAAAAGAGGTGTAATTCTTACAAAGGATAACCTGTTAAAAGAGGTTGGAAAGGGGACACGAAATGTGTCTTTTGTGGCTTAGATGAATCGATTCAACATCTTTTTGAATGCTATAAAGCTAGATTGTTATGGAACGTCTTTGTTCATCGCTTTCAAGTTCCAACCACCTAGAGATATGACCCTTTTGTTTGGTTCTTGGCTATTGAGTTTCAATACGTCGATTAGGAACCAAGTAATAGTGGGTTTAGCGGCGATGTCTGGGCTCTATGGTTATGCAGAAATGATGCGGTCTTCAACAAAACAAGCACTAACTCTTTCCTGCAGTCATTTTCAGATGGACTTATTGGATCGATACTGGTCTCATTGTCTAAAGAGGAAGAGAGAGTGGCTTTGAAGGAGGGATGAGAAGAATTGAAGTCTTGGTACTCGATTTTTCGGAAAGATGGAGTGGAGACATCGGAGAAGAATTGAGAACTAAGTTTTGGGTGGCTTCGTTAGAACCGTTTATTCTTCTTTAGTTGGTGTTGTGCTGTTTTGTATCCCGTTTAACGGTTGTGGATCTTAGCATCCTTGGAGTTGTACTGAGTGGCTGTACTCATTCTTTCGGGAATGGGGTAGGCCGGAAACTTTGTGTTCCTCAATCTAAAAAAAAATATACATGTATATATATACACACATTAAAACACAAAGAATAGTCAACTGAGAATAAAAGCTTTTGAATTTTATTAACATACATTTGAATTTTACAATAAGCCAGATTTTGAAAATAGGGTGTTACATGAGGCGAGCCCAGGCGCTGCCGGGGCTTGGCAGCAGGCGGCTGCTGAGCGCCGGCAGCTTGGTACCATGCTGGCCAGCATGGGCAGGGGAGGAAGCAGCAGCAAGAACATACTATATCACAGTTAGAACTTAGAATTTAGAGTTATTTATTTAGCACTGTGGTGTCTCATTAATTTGAAAAATAGCCCCATGCGTCAGAAAATTATATGGGAAAATGCTGCCACCACAGCATCGGCGGTTAGTGTGGCACGGCCTAGGCCAGCGCTGTAGATGACGGGCTACGGCTCTTCCGTGCCACCCAGCTACAGCAGAAAGGTTTCGTACTAGAGGAGCGCGGCAGGGAGCCGCTTTGGTCCCGCGCTCGGGGCGCGGCAGAAATGCCCCCAGACACGCCATCTGAACGCCCCCGTAACTGCGGCAGAAATTCACTCCACTTGCTTCGTTGTGCATCTATCTATATAATTGGGCTAGCTCCTCTCCCTCGGGCATATTCCACCAACTTGTGGAGCACTTTCTTTGGGCATAAGCTAAAAAAAGGCCAGGGACACATGGTCCGTCTGAAACTAAGCAAGGGCACCTTGATTATCATGTAGTAATTCTAAAAGAAGAAAAAATAACTCCATATAGTACAAGAGGTTTGGAGTTCTGTGTGCATGTTTCAGTGACTGACCGTTTTCTTCTTCTTTTTTTGACAAGAATATTAGCATTAGTTCTTTAGACTGACTGAAATCCCATCACATAGATATAGAAACTACGGCCACCGCGCCATCTCATTTGGCACGAGACCCGAAGCTTTCGGTGCGCGCGGCGCCAGGCAGTCTGCGCAAGAAATCAAAGAAGCCAGAAGACAGACGACAAAGACAAAGAATCAAAAGGCAGCAACTTGTTCTTCTCTGTGACAACAGCACTGCATCGGGTTTTAGTCCTCTCTTCGGTCCAGCCAAGGCACATCCGTGTGAGAAACCAAGTCCGCGTGTGGCTGTCATACGAAAAGGAAAAAGCCGAGGAGCAAGCTGCAGTGCAGTGGCGCCACATTCGTGGTTCAGCCGTCCGCGCGGGGTTGCTCGGCTCAGCCTCACCAGCAATCAGTCTCCTCAGGGGCGCTCACGCCGTGCGGGAGCGCGCTAGGGTGCTCGCGCGTAGCCAAGCGTGCAAAGAGACTAACACTAGAATTTTGAACGCACGGAGGCAACATCTGGCAAAACGACGTACGAGAGGGCTAGATTGGCCGTGAATTCATAGTTATATGCATGTGCAGCTGGTGCTAGCTGAAGCCGAGCATGCATATATGCTCATTTTCTTTTCCCTTTGGACTGCCACACAGTAGAATAATATATTGTGCAAAGGGGCTGGGGGCGTCCAGATGGCCGCGGTCGGTGGAACTATAAGATCAAAGAGACCAACTAGAGAGGGGTGAATAAACGGTCTAAATTATCTCTTCTAATTATTATTAACAATTTAAGATCTTTTTCTATTTGTCTAAACCAAGTAAACAATACGGAAGCTTAAATTAATTTGGTTTAGCACAAACAACGCCTATATCAATTAAGTGCACCAACAATTTTAGGCTATGTCAAAATGTGTAATTTTAGATGACAAGTAATCAATTTAATTCTATGAAAATAAATTGTTTAAAAGTAAATTGAGCACAAGAAAAATAAACAACAAAGACAACGTATCTTTTTACCGAGGTGATCGGAGACATGTCAGTCTCCCCTAGTCCACGTTGAACTAAGCCCAAACTAATTGGACCGGCTCCACGAATTAAGACTTCCACCTCAAACCCACTAGTGGTAGCTCTTTCTCGCTCCGGGTAAGTGAGCTCCAACCTTCACACTTTGTCGGGTCTTCTCACAACCTTCTTTGAGAAGATCACCGCACACGACGCCTCCAACGCCATCTAGGAGTCGGCAAACTCCAAGAGTAACAAGGCAAGCCACTCTCTTGACTCTCACCACGTGCAACGAATGCACATACTCAAATGGATACACAATCTACCTCTAAATGCAACACATATAATCTAGATCCTTCTCCTTACTCACAAGGTGCAACATATGCCCAATTAAATAGAGAGCCTCCCACTACCTCAAGGAAATAGAAATGGGTCCAGCAACACCTTCTCCAACCAGCCTCAAGGGAGTATTTATACCCCACATAAGAAAACTAGTCGTTTGAGCTAAAGTCCTGAAAAACGATAGGATTATCGGAAGTACCGCAGTCATATGGCCGGTACTTCCGCTCCCCTCGGCAACGGTCAGAAAACTAACCATTGCAGTCAGAATTGGAAGTTCCGTCATTCATTTTCCGGTACTTCCGATCATCGAAAGTACCGCGCCGCACATGAGGAACTACCGATCTCACTAAGGATGAGAAGACTCCATACAGGTATCTCTCTGGAAAAACGTGCCGCTACACAAGCCGGCACTTTCGCTTGCCGGTAGTACCGCTCACATAGAGTCAATCGGAAACTCCGATTGTCGACTACCCTGGTCCACGATCACGTCTGTCTCTAATCACGTTGTTCAGATCGACCACACAAGTCTCCGACTACGCTAGTCTCCGACCACGTTAGTTTCGACCACTCAAGTCTCGACCATGTCGACTATGTCGATCTTCGACCATGTCAATCTTTGGTTACACAGATCTCTGACCACCCCATCGATCTTCAACTATGTTGTTTTAATCACGTTGTTTTGACCTTGTCGATTTCAACCGTTGGTTTACGACCACGTCGATTCCAACCATACTGGTTTACGACCACGAAGGCCTACGACCACGTCGATTCCGACCACACTGGTTTACGACCACGTCGATTCCGACCACGCTTGTTTACGACCACGTCGATTCTAACCATGCTGGTTTCGATCACATAGATCTCGACCACGCTGGTTTCGATCCATGCTGGTTCGATAATGCTGGTTTACGACCACGAATGTTTCAACCACGCAAGTTTCAATCACCATCACACGTGGTAGTTTTGTGATTACAACGCCGGTAGTTCCGGTCCGTGGTAGTATCGCAGGTTATACTGCGGTAGTTTCAATTGTCCTAAGGAATACAGATACTTCACCAGATTTTGTAAAATACATTTGCAAACTTTAATATCATGCATACAAGTACCAAACATGATTCTCAGTAAATTGCAGAACACATTTGCACACTTTTAGAATCATGACACAAGGATTAAATATGAGCTTCAATCATTTGCAAAACATATTTGCAAATATAAGCCTCATATCACAAAGAATGAAAACATGGACTTCAAGCACTTGCAAAACACATTTGCAATGCATAGTCTCATGTTACAAGGATCAAACACATGAGCTTCAACTATTTGCAAAACGCATTCATAAATACAAGTCTCATGCCAAGATGAGCTATAAGAGGTGAGGTTGAGCTATCAACACGTGATAAGACTCAAACTACTAGACATGACCCTTCTTAACAGTACGATAACCTATACTAGCAATCCGGTCTTCCAACCAAAACACCAAGACCAGTAAAAGACTAGGAACACATCCTTAGCCCTAACTAGTCACACTTTTGCCTTATGTCATTGTCTTGATATGCATCGACTCACGATACATCCTTTTCTTCAACTCCATCTACTCATGATAGTCTTCACTTGAGTTGATGATCAACACATGATCATCTCCTCTGGGACATGCATCAACTCATGATACATCTTCTTCTTAACAGCCTTCAACATATGAAGCCATCTTCCATCTAGACTTGATGATCTTCAACAAACGAAGTCATCCTAAGTCATCCTCATTTGTGGAACCTAACCTATTTATCCAACTCATAAAAAATGTTAATCCGTAAAACAATTTTCATCAATTACCAAACTTCACCATAAACACATTATGGAGGGACTAGATTCTACAATCTTCCCTCTTTGGTAATTCATGATAATCTCAACAAAATATGAGATAAAGATTGCATTTGTGAGTACACAACACTTGTATACTCTAAGATAACCTTTTAAGCAAAACTTACTTATCCGATTGTCATTAGTTATCCAATCATTAACACATAATAGAGAAGTTAGATGACAACCCAATTGGAAATGAGTATATATAAACTACACAAGCTTCAGGGATCCAGTTTGAGTAGATGTCATGACATGCTTATATCCTTAGTAGTTCTTTCTAAATGATATTAGAAGTTACAGTCGACATTCATGACATGCTTAACAAGTTGCAAGTTTGTCATAAAGCTCGCTTTTCACTTGTTCAATAGAGATGCCAGCCAAGCAGCTTTCCGGATCTTGTCTGATTTCAAGAAAGACAAATTTCGCTAGGTCGCCCTAGAGAGACCTCCAACATGAGCAATGGAGATATCACTATTAGTGATTCGTAGTTGTCAGACCTGCACTTGTTCATAGTACAACACGTGTACCATTACAATGTCCTTTGTAATACCATAGGACAATTTCCTTCACTGTCTAGAGTAACTATGCTGATTTGTATACACATATGACAGTCTAGGTTAATTGTACCTTTGTAAGTTGTTACAGATTCAAATGTGGGAAATAAAACATGGATTCAGTTTTGCCTAATATTAGATGTAACTATGTTCTAAATGTGACAATACAGTTCACCCGGGCACTGGAATTATTTTGGTGATGAATTTTGAAAACATATAGATCCATTCTCCCTCTCTTTTTTTCTTCAAAACTTGCATTTCTTGCACAGACATATACTTGGTATCATTCATATACACTCACATGGTCTTCAAAAATTTGGAAAGATTTTTCATAATTTGTGTACAAATACAAAGAAATAAGACACAAATACAAATAAAATAGTAAAACCATGGTTAACATGGTCTACTTGCCTTCAATCCTCTCTCTTATGGTTATTGAAGCCAATCTACTAGCCAAACGTTTTACAAGGGTAGCTCCAATTCTTAGAGAAGTAGATTCTCGGAGAATCAAAAGTTGAAGCTGAAAATGATAATCCGGAGCTATGCCAAACAGGCAAAAGATTTCGCCCTGAAAACTCTCATCCCCGTACGACAAACCATCATGCGAAAGATCTGGGATAATTCATGCAGTGCAAATTTAAAGCACTTCTATGCAAAAGAATTTTGCACCAACCAAGCTAATTTACCAAAATAAGGGTGGTGCTCTAACTAGCTTTTGGCTAAGGGCATGTTCATATTGGCTTTTACTGATGGCTTTTGGCTGCGACTGATGAATAATAGTACATTATATAAGAAAGACGGTGTAACAAAAGGCTCTACAATATTCGGACCGCCATGCGACTTACGGAATTATGATATAATAAAATACAAAGTATATTACAATATGTGAAAGCGAAAAGGAGTGGATGATAGAAGCGGTTTATAGAAGCTGGGGTGTTCATATTGGGAAGCAGAAGCCAATATAAACAGGCACCAAGCTTTTTTTTCTATGGCTTTTGGATTTTTGCTGAAATTATACTGTAACGGCTATTAGCTTTTTCGAGGAAAAATAGAAAAATATTAAAAAAAATTTAAAAACCGTTATATCGTCATAGGCAATGAAAAGTAATAAAGGCAAAAAGAAGAGCAAAAAAGCCAAACAAAATAAAATAACCAAAATAAGTTTAAATTAGAAGCCAATACATTCCAAGTGGATTCTAGCTTAAATAAATCAAAGGCTAAAAAAACCAGAAACTGAAGTTGTTTGGAGCGAGCGGAACCAAAGTCTGTCAAGGATGTCTGGGTCCTGGAGCATTGGATCAGAGTAAAAATGTTTATCCATGGCAATGTAGGACTAAATGGCTTCACTCCAGATTTTTGTCCTGAAACTTTGCAGTGTTATGAGACAACATTCCAAACAATGCATGAAGCCATGAACCTCAAACATGAGAAATAAATGGGCCTATTTTCTTGGAGAAGAATCACAGGTTGAGGGTTTCATTTAGCACATGCGCTCCCTGAGAAGGGTGAAGAGTAAAAACAAAGTCCATGAATAATGAAAAGGCATTTTATAGAGCAATACAATTATTGCAAATGAAAGTATAGGTAGAAACAGGGTTTTTAAAATCGGATGACAAAATCTACCGGAAAGGACCGAAAGTCCCAATATTTCTGATTTTCAGAAAATTTTGGCCAATTTCAGCCAAAATTTGATTTTTTTTTTAAATGTTAAAATGAAAAAAAGAGAGCAGTTTCCAGGGCATCGAACCGCAGACACCTGCGGTCTCCAAGGCCAACACCTTACCACCAGGCTATTAACACACACATAATCAAATTTGGTTATGAATTTCCATTATATTTGACATAAAACATTCAAAAATGAATTTTTTTAGCATAACCAAACTTTACCGGGGGCGGGACAATAATTTCGATTTTCTCAAAAATCGGATGATTTTCGGCCGATTTTTGAAACCTGGGTAGAAATGCTGACTTATGGAAACTTGGCGGAGGAATATGATGTTTGCAAACTTAGTTGGCCCTGCTTTAGGAATATGGAAATCTGGTAGTTTCCGGTGTCACCTCATACAGTCAGATGAATAAAAAGTGCATCATTCAGCCAAAGATCGCGACAAAGGTATTAAAATGACAGTTAGCCACAGTGTAACACAGAATTGATCATCATCACCTCTGAGTTGCAATGTAGGCATAAGAATCTTGAAACTTTGTTGCTTCCTGTTACAAGAGCAACCCTGCTCCCAGCAAGTTCTTAAAAGTGACCTGATGCCACCAAGTACTCAGCAATCAGTCAACGTGGAAGATAAGATCTGTTCCACCTATACGGAACTGGAACAATAACCATTTTATACTTTTGAGAAGGAAAACATGAAGCGGAAACTAAGATCGAAGTGACGCCCTTTTGGCTTTTAGTTAGGATTAACAATGCTTTTCCTTGTGGTCATACATTCACCTGACTACCAAACAATGACCATTCTTCATGAGGGGCTCCAACAATCAGTTGCACATAGGATAGCAAGCTACAATGCTCTTCCTGGCCATTTTTCAAAGAGCTAGTATGTTTCTTTCTGCCCATGCCCGTGCCGCCCAGCTGCCGAGCTGCCTTGGCCCGCCTCGCCTGTCGCACCTGGCCGTATGCTGCTAATGACACGGCTGCGCTCGTCCGCCCTGCCGCGCACCAACGTCTCTGTTGAGCTACTTAGTACGGCAGATGATATGTATCGTCTGATCCGTTTTCTTTTGTCTTTGAAAAGAGGCTATTTTTGTAAAAACATGGGTTAGAGAACTAATTTTTTTCTAGAAAAAGTAACTATAGGCTAGATATGTGACAGTTACGTATGTAGGTAGACTTTGACTTGCTGGGTACCAATGAAGGAAAAAGGAGGGTTAATTGCATGGAAATTTTCATGCACATACTATATAAAGGCTTGTTCTATGGAGAGTTTTTCATTGATCACCGATCTGTACCACATGATTGTCTTCTTGACTTGTGTTATTCCAAGCTGCATGCACTGGTAGGTACTACCTAGTGAAGATCGAAGAACAATAAGTACAGAGTGTCATCCCCTCCTCTTTCTTTTGCGAAATTGCCTAAGCATCTAGACTAATCCCAATCTCGTTCAAATTAATCCATGCATACACATTAATATTCTTCCCTCAAAATATTTTTGAGAGAATTAGACTAGGTCCTTTTCAACTTAAAATTAGCTTATACTGGTTACAGTAATTAACTTTTAAACGATGTATTTTTTTTCAAAACAGGGTTACTAAAAAAATTATAGTAAAAAGTGTACTGAGTTCAGCTGTACCAGCTAAAATCATATACGACTATTTTACTCAGCGTATTACCTCTCACGAACAGTTCGAATTTAAATATTTAAGTCATAAATCATTAGTCCAAAAGAACTCACTCTTAATCGTGCGAGGATAGGAAACACACGAGCTTACTTAAGGTTTGCGAGAGCTTACCAGCTTAACCGAGGCAGATGTGTCACAGCCCCTGGCTGCTTGCCGGCCGTGGTTGTAGACGACAACCGATCAGTCAATGACAGAATTAAGTGTGAAAAGAGAGTACAAAATTCAGTGCATGCATGACTGGAAAACGTACAGGCATACAGCTAGCTAGCTAGCACATGCATCGATCAACATTGTAGGAAGTGATCGGACGAGGATCCATAGGCGTCACGGTTGGGGAGGAAAGCGAGGGAAAGCAGCGCAAGCAGCAGCACCACGGGGACGAGCAATAGCAGCGGCGGCGGCGGCGGCAGAGGAGGCAGCAGCAGCGGGAGAAGCACAAGCATCACCGCCGCCATCGCCAGGAGCAGCATCAGCCTGCTTCCTTCCATATCCCTTAGCTAGCGCTCAGCCCGCTTGCTGCAGCCTATGCATATGAATCAACCTAACCAATGTAGCTAGCTCTGTATGACATGCGTCCAGACAAGATGGAGAGGTACCTCCTATATATGGCGGCGTCGGCGGGCGGCGTCGGCGGCGGCGTGACGTCCGCGACCCGTTCACGTGCCAAGCAGCATGGCCGGTGAGCTTTACTGTACGTACTGGCCGGGTAGGATCGAGCGGCAAGTAGCTAGGAATAGCTTTTCAGGTCAGGGTAAAGCGTCAATCGATCGATGTTTTCTGATGTTTATCAATACCCTTTCTTCTATAGCTATTGCATCCGGAAAAATAGTGTGCTTCTCAGGCAAGTATAAGATCACACGCATGCTCGCACGAATGAAAGTGCCCAATCGTGCGCACATTGCCCGCGTATACGGTATACCAGAAAACTGAACCGTTTACACGAATAACATTATAGCCATTTTGTAATTTAATTTTATATATTCATTTTTATAAATTTATTTTTTAAAAAAGCGATGTGCCTATGACAGTCGTATAGAGTTGTCCAAATGGGCCAGGCCGTGACGGGCCGCACCGCGCCCAAGATCGAGACCCGCCCACGAAGGCACGCGACGGCGGCAATGAGGCGGGCGGCCGCACGGCATGACGGACCGGCCGTGCTCGGGCCGAGGCGCGCGGCACGGCACGGCACGGCCCGCCCAACGGCACTAAACGAGCCGTGCCGGCCCGGCACGGCACAGCCGGCCCGATTAGTTTGAAAAATAGCTGTTTTTTGTGACTATTGTGGGGTAAAAATTTCGGAAAAAATAGCAAAAAATTCGAAAAAAAATATGAAAATTTTCCTATAAATAGGGGGCATCCGGCCTCCTTCTTCCACACCTCAAATCTCATTCTTCTCTCTCGGTTTAGCTGAGAAAAATCTGAAAGTGTTAGCGCAAATTTGGTAAAAATTCGAGCAAAATTCCGAAAATTCAAAAATCTTCAATTTTTGTGAGAGCTGCAAAGGAGGTAATAATGCTGTCTTATTTTAATTTTTTGGTATTATTTGTTGGATTAATTTTTTGCTATTATTTGTAGGTTCAATAGTAAGTTAATCATTTTTACTATTTCAATTTGCAGTTGATTACTTGATTAATGGAGAACTACAATTTTCAACTCTCTGAATTCGGGCTCTCGGCGGAGGATATGCAATCGTTTCAACAAGCATATCCATCCGCGGAAGGTCCACAAGTACAAACTGGAGATGCCGAAGAACCGACGGCCCCGGTGGCGCACGGTCCAATCGATCCATCTTCTGCTGGCTCAACAAGTGCATCCACGACCCAAAGCACAGGTGCAAAAAGAACAAGACCTAGTACATCAACAGTTTGGAATGATTTCGACAAGAAGATCAAGACCGACAATGATGGAACTGAAGTGAGGTATGCTGTTTGTAAAATTTGTGGTAATGAATTGAGTGCAAAATCTTCAGGTGGGACGGGTCATCTACAACGACATGCTGCAAGCTGCAAGAAAAGGCAAGGAATACAAATGCGCCAGACACAGCTGCAATATAACCCCGACGGCTCGGTACGTACGTGGGAGTACAACCCAGAGGTAGCTCGGGAATCTCTTTGTAGATTAATTGCTTCTCAAGATTTACCTTTAAATTTTGGTGAATCTGATGCTTTCCAAAAATATATTAGGACTACTCATAACCCTCGATTTAGTACTGTATCTAGGCAAACAACAACTAGAGATTTAATTAAATATTATAACAATTGTCGTGATAAATTGAAAGAAATGTTTCATACATGTACATTCTCTATTGCTTTGACATCCGACATATGGAGTGGTAGGGCTAGAGAGGATTATATTAGTGTTGTTGCTCATTATGTTAATGATGACTGGATAATGGAAAAAAGAATTATAGGATTTAAATTAATTAATGTTTCACATAATGCTGAAAATATTGCAGAAAGCATTATTAAAGTTGTAGAAGATTTTGGTCTCACGGATAAGATTTTTTCTATAACTTTAGATAATGCAGCTGCAAATACTAAAGCTATAGAAATTCTTACTCCTTTGTTTAATACTTATGCACAGTCTTTCTTATTGCATCAACGTTGTGCTTGTAATATTATTAATCTTATTGTTGAATCCGGTTTAAAAAGATTAAATGCTTGTATTGATTCTTTTAGAGATGCAATTTCATTTATGAATTGTTCTAACCAACGAATAGCCGCATATAAGAGTTTTTGCGTAGCAATGAATGTTCGTCCTAGAAAATTTGGTTTAGACATGCCTGTTAGATGGAACTCTACTTACCTTATGCTTAAACATATATTGTCATATAAGAGCACTTTATCTGTTTTCCTTCACACCCAAAGTCATCAATCTCGTAGCTCCTCCAGTAGAACCCAAGTTAGAGACCCTAAAATTACTGAGGACGATTGGGTTGTTGGTGAAAAAATATTTTCCTTTCTAGAAATTTTCCATAAAGCTACAGTTTGTCTTTCTAGAGTATACTACCCTACATCTCCTATGATTGTTCATAATATTGTTGAAATTGCCACTCACCTAAAGACTTTTGAAAATGATCCTATACTACGGGATGCTGTAGTTGCCATGAAATATAAGTTTTTAAAATATTGGAGAGAAATTACTATTTTATATGCATTTGCTTTTATTTTTGATCCTAGGGCCAAACTCTAAGGATTTATAAATGTTTTACAAGTTTTAAGTGAGGCTACCGATTTAGACTATTGTTCATACTTTACATTAGTTAAGGATAAATTATATGAGGTATATAATAAATATGAAAATAAGTTTGGATCTGTTCGTTTGGAAAGACCCCCGGTAGTCCCTAGCACCTCTAGGGGGGCTATGCAATGGGGCAAGATTTTTGGTTCTTCGTCTAGTTCTCGTGCAGGTGCAGGTACACAGCAGTTAGGAGGAGGAAGGCGACAAAGCACTGGAGACCTATCAAGCTATCTCAACAGTGATAGCGTCGACTTGAGCAGAGTTGAACATCCTCTCATGGTGGCAAACCCAGAAGGTATCATATCCAGTGCTATCCATATTAGCGCGGGATGTGTTGACTGTTCCTGTCTCTACAGTCTCCTCGGAGTCAGCATTCAGTCTTTCCGGAAGAATAATCGAGGAGCGACGAACAAGTCTCTCCAACGAGATGGTCGAAGTACTTATGACCGTCAAAGACTGGGAACAAACTGAATCAAGACTCCAACATACTGCAGATAATAAAGATTTAGAAGAGTCTTTTGAGAATTTGTATTTAGATAGCAATGAATAGGATTTTCAATATTTTTCTCACTAGGTTGTACTCTTTTTCTTTACCAATGTTTTCTCAAATTGAGTTTTTACTTGGTAAAGTTTTTAATGAGGCAGCCATCCCATGTAATTTAATAAGTTAATAAAGCTCATTATGTCATTGGAAATATTTATTTTTGTGATTAACAATGTCTACAATTTTCTATATTTTTTCTGAATTTTTTCTGAATTTTCTATAATTTTTCTTAATTTTTCTTTTTTCCGACTAAACGGGCTAGTGGGCCGGCACGGCCCATTTAGCCGAAATCGTGCCCGAGCCGGCACGGCACGGCCTCGGGCCGTACCTGGGCTCCCACCGCGGCCCGCGAGCCGACATGGTATGACCTATTTAATACACGGACCTTAACGGGCCGTGCCGTGCCCATTGGCCAGCTCTGCAATCGTATCTCGAGAGAAAGGCAACAGCACGGAAGGCCAGTCGAACGCGGCAGGGCAGGCACCGAGCTCGACAGCTTCTGGGCGCGGTACGTGGCTTTTCTGCCGAGCAACACGCGTAGGTGATAGATGCTCTAGCCTCTCGCATTTTCGAAGATCGGACAGAACAAGTTTACTAAGCCCGGTCAAAGGAACTTTTCGCCGGTTCTGCCGGCTTTATGCATGCTTTGTGCAACACAGCATGCTGCAATTAATGCTTTGTTATACAACAACGAGACAAAGTAGAGAGGGAGATTCATATTTTTGCCACTCTTAAAATTGGTCAATTACCTCTGTTATTTATATGTGGGATCGTCTGAGTCACTGACGATGGCCAGGGTGGCAAATATGATACCACTCACCTCATAAGGGTGGCAAAAAGTTAAATTATCCAAGTAGAGGGTGTAGGATTTCTGCTGGTTACCTACGCGTGTTGCTCGTCAGGGAAGCCACCGACCGAGCCCCGAGCAGCTCGCCCTCGGCAGGCCAGTGGGGGTGCGGCAGCCCGGTGGCGCCTGTCGGCTGCAGCACGTCCCACGATTGTCTTTCCATCGAGCTACGGTAGTGAAAAGCACAAGCTATGTTTTTTATAGCTATAACTTATAGTTTTTATTTAAAATTTCGAGTTTTAATTATTTACGATAGAGATTACAGAAAAAAAATATTTACTTAGATTTTGGATGAAACGGATGTTGGACTTTTAACGTGTACTACAACTAACTTATAGACCATGTCTTAAAAAAATACTACGTTTGAAAAATAGGTACTATAACAAAAAAAATTAAAAATCGATTTCAAAAACCGATAAGAACAGACCCACATATCGTCTATCGTGGATATCGAGTTTGGAAAGAAGATTGGATTTACAAAATAAATGTTCATAGACTAAATGTTTTTTTAAAAAATAACTACAGTATCATTTATAACCAACTTTATAGTGCAACTTGGTACAATGTTTCTCCAAAATTATATAGATCGAACATATTTCAAAAAATTGTTCGCATTTATGAAATGGACCACAAAAGAAATGGAAGCGAATAAGTACGTCAAATTAAGTATTTGGTCAGAGAACGCTTATCCAATTAATGATATGTAGCAGAGGGGATGAACTCTTTGCATACTAGTATTGCCATTAACTCATCCCTGTTGCTTCAGCTCTAGCCTGTTTATTTGTGCTGAAAAAATATGATTTATGGCTAAAATTATACTATAGTTAATTAAAATTATACTATAACTGATAGTGTCTTATTTGGCACAATTAAATTCAAAAAATTAAAATAGAAAAACAGATTAGTCCATTACGGAAAATGCAAACGAATACGAGGAAAAAAGAACTGAGAAAAAAAGCTAAAAGACAGGAAAGAATAAAATTTAGAAATAGTAAAAAATAAATCAGAAATCAGAAATAAGCGAGCTAGGCCTAGTCTTCTCCTTATGCTCCTAACAATTTCCTTTGTGACGTGAGCAGTATGACGAAGCCAGCGAATTTCAGAAAAGTGACACATGTGCATACGAGCAAACATGAGCCTGCCAGCCAAACAGCTTTGCTTTTGAAAGGACATTCCAGGGCAACTTACGGAGCTGCTTGTCCCATTTTATGCAGTGAGCTATACATGCTGTGAGGCCAATGCATGCAACTATGCAAGCATGTACTGTGAGACCCCAGGCCTTGAAAAAATTTGATGCTTTTGGAGGATTCACAAAAGGTGTTACTTTATCTAGATCTTGTCATTTCATCGGGATGCAATGAACCACCATTAGATACAACTATCACAAACATTGAACAAGTGGTAGTCTTAATTAAGCTAATACTACATGATTAGAAAATGTTGAATGATTGGTGGAATTGTACTCCAAGTTTGGGTTTTTTTTCTTTCCACAGAAAAAATGGGTGACAGTACTGTGCACGGTATACCTTTAACTACAAGTCTACAAGTAGCTAGGTAAGAATATTTGAAACCGTTTTCTCTTACCATTGCGATGTTCTAAGTAGTCTAGATTATGAGAAGGATGTGCGGTACGGTTTAAGTAGGTGTGAAAACTATTGAAAATGGGGGCAATATTTTAATTCTAAATTTTATTAAGAGACAAATACAATAAATTAGTGATGTAAAACTTACTACTAACAGCAGACTATTTATTATACTTTAGAATATACGTAAGGAAAATATAGAAACAAAGTCGAACGAATGCGTGAACGATTTACTTTTGAGCTTGATGAAGAACAGAAAGCAACACAAGCTTGATGTAGCACAGAACGTAGATAACGCAGTGAAGCGAGCGGACGCGCAGATGCGCTGCCGAGAAACCTTATTGCCGCCCCGAGCAGGTACTCTCTGCGGCAACGGTTCGGAGATAGCCGCTCTCCCTCCTTCCAGGTGCATGCCGGGAAGAAAGGTCGGCGAGGTTTAGACGGTACAGCACAAGCTCGCAGAGCAAAAAGTAGAGGAAGAATGGAGGTGGAAAATTCTCTGTTTTTTCCAGGACATCTCTAGGCCCTTTTAAGGGCACTGCAGTTATTCACTTGTAACTGCCTCATCAAATCACATTCAAGTCGTGCGATTTTCACATGAAAATGAGCGAATACACGCACGCATGTGCGTGCGCGTGTGTGTGATTAGCCATAGCCCTCATCGTGCTATCCCCATCCATGTGTCACATGATTTAAGGAGGGGTAAAGACTCCACCTTATAAATTAGTCTCATCTATCTTGCTTTAGCAATATAGTACTAAACTGTACATATTTTGGAATTAAGAAAATGAGTCTTGCTCACATAGGTCAATTTCTAACAAAAAACCAAGAGCAAAACATGCCTAAATGCAACAAAACTTACTTAACAGAAGTCCTAAATATCCAGTTTACTTGACATTTTAGGTCAAGAAAATAAACAAAGGAGATAAGAGAGGATATTAAAAAAATGCAAGGATAACATTGTTATTTTTTTTAGTGGTGAATCTATTTCAGTACTTAATTTATATGATTTTTAGTGGTGAGTCCATTTCAGTGGCTTCGATTCCAATCTAGACACGTTCACGGTCAACCGTAACACGTCAGCCTTTTACCCGTGCGTCGACGCCGACGCCGGCGACGAGATGTAGGGGTCCGACTGCACCAGGCCGTTCAAGAAATCGGCGAGCCGGTAGTCCCGCCTCCTCCCGCCGGCGCCCTCCAACGCCCTCGGCAGCGCCTCCGCCTTCGCCTCACCCCTTGCGCTTGCGGCAGCGATTTTACGATGTGATCGTAAAATCACCGTACCTTTGCCGTAATCGTAACACCTCGCGTATCGCCGACTTTGCCTTGTCGTGGTCGAGGTTCTACGACCACGGTTGTCGTGGTCGTAAGCGACTTTCACCACGTCCGCGAGATTGCCAATCACACGTAACTTGCTCTTTTCTCCCTATTACTTGCAAACACTTTGCGCCTTTACACGACTTGGTTGCCTTGCTCGGCCTTGGTTCAATTCTTAGATTACATGACTACTCCTCCTTATATACCCGGCTTTACATCTTGTACTCGGGTTCGACTCCGAGTAAGACTAAAAACTCCGACTCCGATTACGAGTCTTATTTTATGACTCCGACTTGAACTCGGTTTCGACTTCCGATTACAACCCGACTTCGATACGATTTCTAAAAACAAGATTATTTCCAACATTCTCTCCCTAATCTTGTTTTAGTAGCTTCTATCATGTTGATCTTCTCCTTCTCTTGTTTCTTCCTTGGATGTCTTCCTCCACCAGCTGCTTATTTCACTGTTGTGTGATTTTGCTTTCGACCACCGTTCTTCACGTCGTGCTTTCTCCCACCAACTTGGGATCCAAACTCCAGGCTTTTGACTGCTTCGACCATCCGGGCCGATCCTGGGACCTGTTTGCTGTGGTCGAACGATTTCTCGTCCAGTCTTCATTTGCTGTGGTCGTGACACCTCCCGACCACGTCTGATTTTAGTTTGTCGTGGTCAAAATTCTTCTCGACTACAGCCAAAACCTTCTGTCAACCTTCTCGTTACGACTTCCAACTCTTCCGACTTGTTGTTTACGACTTCATGCTGTTTTTCAACCACCAGGAGATGAAGTCTTTCAGGCTCACGTTCCTTTAGATCATTCTTCATGCCATCTGGTCTCCAAATTTTCAGCGGTATTTTGTACAACCGATTTGCTGATTTTTGTGCTCTCATCAATAACGCTCTCTCATCAAAAACCCTCAGATAAACTCCTTTTAATTCAACTCGGCACCCTTCTTCAGTCAGTTGGCCCAAGCTTATCACGTTGCTGCAAAGACTTGGTATATAATATACATCTGACAACGGTCTTTGACTTCCATCCTTGCACTTTAACAGAATTGTACCTTTTCCTTTGATTTGAACTGTTGAGCCATCTCCAAACTTTACTTTACCGAGCACTCTCTCGTCTAGTTCATGAAACAACGAGTGTGTGCCCGTCATGTGGTTGCTTGCTCCGTTGTCGAGATACCAATCTGTTGACTGGTCTTGAGTTTCCTCTCCCTTCTCCATCAAACTAGGAAACACTCTCTCTTCATTTAGCATCACCATTGTTGGTTCAACTACTGATAAAGGTGACAAAGAGAGAGTCGGTTCCTTCGAACGATTGACTTCCTCCTCTCTCTTTTGTTTCGCAAATCACGCAAAGTGCCCATACTTTTGCGAGTTGTGGCATTGTATGTGGCTTCGACATTCGGCAACAGAGTGACCGAATTTCTTGCACTTGTGGCATTGTATACCGATTTGCCGTTTTGAGTTACGCTCACGATCGCTCCCGTCGCTAAGCGTCCTCCACTCTCTTTACATCGCCGTTGTGACTTTCATGGCTCTTGTTCTCGCTCGGTGCTTCCCATCGAGCACGAGATAGCAGCGGTGATTACCTCCTTCCTTGTCCCGATGCCGTCTCTTCGACTTTCTTCAAGATTCGCAAGCGACCATCGCCTCGATCGGCGACATCTTCGTCATGTCTCCAAATTGCTCGATTGTGCTTATGATTTGGAGAAAATCGTCGTGGATCGCAGCGAACAACCTTTCAATGATCGTTGAATCGCAAATCAACTCCCGAGCTCGAATTTCGCCAACCAAACTCGTGAGTTTTGCGAGAACTCACCGACGCCTTCGATCTCTCCCATGACTAAGCGATCGAATTGCCTCTTCAACACTTGTGCTCTTGCCTTCTTGACACGTTCTTCGCCAATGCGCATCTCCTTGATAGCTTCCCACGCTTCTTTGCGTCTCCTTCTCGCGATGGTCATCAAGACTTCGTCGGGGACAGCTGTGATATGATGGCCGAGCGCCTCGTCCCGAGTCTCTTCGACCGGTGCATCTCCTTCAATGGCCGCCCATACTCCCAAAGCGCGCATGACGATCTTCATCTTCACGCCCACAGCCGTAGTTCGTGTCGGTCAGCATGGGGAATTGAATCGGCACCGTACCTCCTCTCATCGGTGCTCGTGGTGGTGCCGGTGTTTTCTTTTCGCCGGAGCCTTCTCCTCCCGCAGCTTTCTTCTCAGCTGACTTGTCCTCCATCGCCACCTTGCTCTGATACCAAATGTTGGAAATTGATGCGACCTACCAGATCTCTTTACGACGACCGTAGATTGTTTACGACTAGATCTGTTCGTTTACGACCAGTACAGAGGAGTTACGACCACTTCGGAAGCTTTCTGATATCGTACCTTCTACGACCACGCTTGTCGCTGCGCGATCGCTGATCTCCGTGGTCGAAGATTCCTTCGATCACGGTCACTTCTCTTCTACGTGGTCCGAGTCGCCCGACCACGTTATGATCTTCTCGGCGTAGTCGCCGCTCCCACGACCACCTTAAGTCGTAGTCGTGCTTCTTCAACGTAGTCGTCGACTTCTTCGACTACGTTCAGCGATTTTACGATGTGATCGTAAAATCACCGCACTTTGCCGTAATCGTAACACCTCGCGTATCGCCGACTTTGCCTTGTCGTGGTCGAGGTTCTTACGACCACGGTTGTCGGGTCGAAGCGGACTTCGACCATGTCTGCGAGATTGCCAATCACACAGAACTTGCTCTTTTCTCCCCTCTATTACTTGCAAACACTTTGCGTCTTTACACGACTTGGTTGCCTTGCTCAGCCTTGGTTCAATTCTTAGATTACATGACTACTCCTCCTTATATACCCGGCTTTACATCTTGTACTCGGGTTCGACTCCGAGTAAGACTAAAAACTCCGACTCCGATTACGAGTCTTATTTTATGACTCCGACTTGAACTCGGTTTCGACTTCCGATTACAACCCGACTTCGATACGATTTCTAAAAACAAGATTATTTCCAACAAGGACCACGCTCGCCGTGCTGTCCTCCGCGAGCTCCCTCACGGCCTCCTCCGCGCCACCAACCGCGATCACTTCCAACCAGCATATATATACTCGATAAATTCAAGTAAGCTTGCTTCCAACCAGCAGCGCGCTTGATAACTCTCTTGCTCATTGGTTAAATCTTGATTTGTGAAAGTTAATCTCGATAGTAGTAATGTGTGTTGGTAGGAGTATTAACTTACATTATAGTTGTTAGGGAGTAGTATTCTTGCTGACTGAAGATAGTGTATGAATGCATGTGTGGACATCTTGGGCTGCTAACGTCGCAAAAATTATGAACAGCTGACCGAAACCATTCGATCTACCACTAGTAGTTCATCTAAATGAAGCCCTGATGTGAAATTTTGGTTGACGACGTCTGGTAGCTCGACGTATCATTAATGGCGAGAGACCTTGCTAGTAGTAGTAGCATGCATGCACGCAGTAAAAGCTGGCACAACTACCAGAGGCCAGATAAAATCGGCCCAGTACAAGGCAGTAGGCCTAATCTGAATGCAGCAGGCTTTATTCTGGCCCGAAAATAAATCAGAGCGGCCCCAATAGTCACTGGCTTTGCGTGTGGGCTCAACATGTTGTTGGCCCAACCCAGTTAACTATACCTCTTCTCGTGGCCCAAAATTCAAAACCAACGCACGGGCACGACACGACACAGGCGAAACAGATCACAGTAGTGCGCCCATCTCACCCTTGTGGCTAGTTCTCAACTCCTAATGAAGTGAACCGAAGTTAAAGAAAGACCTCGCCGGCACGGGGTTTTGCTTTGTTTTTCCTGTCCCTCGTCGTCCCGTGTCCTCTCTCTCTTCTTCGGTGCTCTTGCTGGTATCTAAATATTGCTACATCATATGAATGTAATACTAGATATAATTTCTATCGTCGATATAAGAACGGATAGTATATTTATATGTACCATCGATCAGATTTGAAGACCGCCGAAGATATAAGAAGACATAACGAGAACTACACATGAATAGACATATGAGTGACTAGAGTTACAAAATACCCCCTTTGACTTACAAGAGGTCCTATTTATAAAGTGAGAAGAATGTAAGAAAAGTTACAAGATCTGGACTCCAGATCTCATCCAAAGTTGGTCTGCAATGTGTGACCCCACGCTAAAGTTATCGTAGGCCTGAGATATCGTGGAGACACTCCATCAACAACATCTGTAATATATCATATCACTAGTGTCTATTTATTTCTCTTACCTATCATTTACTCCTCTCCTTCCCACCTTTTATTCTCTTCCTTGTCCGTTTGTACATCCAACTTATGTTTTGTACAAGATACAGTTTTTCTCTTTTCTTTAATTTCCTCTCAACCCTAGTTTAAATTCTACGTGGCACCTTATAGATAGGACTGATGTCATTGCATTGGGAGTGCAAAGATACCTGTAAATTTCTATAATATTTTTCTTTCAGCTCTAGCACTGTTCGTAGCCAATATATGCGCGTGCTAGCCTTTGCGAAATCTAGTGCTCTTCGTGCTGGAACTGGCTGCTCCTGTTTCCCGGCTCAGTGTAGGTGACGACAATGCCACGATGGCACGCCGTTAGCAGCCGGTGTGAAACGAGAATCCTTTGACTACCAAAGACTAGATGCTTTTGACATAGTCAATCCTAGGATCATATGCTTGCATCCTCGTTTCGTTTCTAGTCACTCACTGCCATCACCTATGGGCCATGTTTTTCTGATGTAATCACGACATTGACGGTGTCATGTGCGGATGTATTGCTCGTACCACCTTAGTCCTCGTGCATCATTCACCGTATAGACATGTACTTGGAATGCAAGGATTTCAGAGGTCACAAGTAAACATTTTAATTCTCGTAGAAATATGGTAAGATGCTGTGCTCCAAGTGTGTACGAATAAGATGCAAAACCTTGCGATAGCCCAAGCGATTTAATAATTTTGAAGGCAAAACAATAGATTGCATGGTTAACATCAAGTCTAATAAAATCTCCTGCAAAACTATATAAGGATCGGATCTCCTCAACCTTAGGTCTCGTAAAATATTTAGCAGTGTCTTCATCAATCAACAAATATCATCCTTATCCAAGCTAAATACGGTATGTACAATCTAGACACGTTCACGGTCAACCGTAACACGTCAGCCTTTTACCCGTGCGTCGACGCCGACGCCGACGACGGCGACGAGATGTAGGGGTCAGACTGCACCAGGCCGTTCAAGAAATCGGCGAGCCGGTAGTCCCGCCTCCTCCCGCCGGCGCCCTCCAACGCCCTCAGCAGCGCCTCCGCCTTCGCCTTCCCCCTCGCGCTCGCCGTGCTGTCCTCCGCGAGCTCCCTCACGGCCTCCTCCGCGCCACCAACCGCGATCACTTCCGTCACCGCTCGCTCGCCACAGGCCACGACCAAGTTGAGTAACGCGGCTGCCGCGTTCTCCCTCACCCTCGCAGTCGCTGCGCCCCCCGGCTCGACAAGTTCGACGAGGATCCGCACCCCGGTCATCCTCCTGAACGCCTCCAGGCTCTCCACGCACCCGGCCACCTGCGCGACCACGGCGGTGGTGTCCTCGATGATGCCAGTCCGGACGTCCGTCATGATGAGCGCGAAGAGCGCCTGCACGACGCCGAGTTCGACGAGCGTGGCGCGGTTGAGCGGGTAGAGCGCGACGCCGAAGAGCGCCTTGAGGGCGTCCTTGGTCGCGCGGGTGTTGGGCGCCACGCGGAGGAGGGAGACGAGCGCCGCGAGTAAGGGGCGCTTGGCGCCTATGATCGGTCGGTAGGCCTCGACGCAGAGGAGGCTGTGGACGGTGGCCGCGGCGTGGTGCGCGGCGGAGTACTCCTCCGTTCGGAGCGCGGCCGTGAGGGCGTCGAGTAGGCCGGGGGTGGACATGAGCTGCTCCCGCGCGGAGATGGAGATGTTGAGGAGCGCGGCCGCGGCGTCCTCGGAGGCAGCAGACGGCGCCGTGAGCTGCGTGGCGAGGAAGGGGACGACACCTGCGTCCGCGAGCGGCTTACGGATCTCCGGGTCATCCTTGGAGATGCGGCGGAGCTCGGAGACAGCGGCTGCGGTGGCGGCCCCGTCGTGCACGGCGGCGGCTCCCCGCAGGCGGCCGACGAGGGTTCTTGCCGTGTGCAGCTTCGCTTCCATCGCTGATGCTTGGGAACTCGGAGGTTGCGTTGCGTGTCTGCGAGTGGTAGATCCGTTTCGTTTCTGGAAGGATGGTTGGGCCATCGATAGGGAAGTGGGAACCGGAGAGGCGGGAGGAAGGTGGTGGTGAGTCCGTCCGACGATGGTCTGTTTGATATAGCTGTTTAGGGTTTATAATAAATTTTTGAATTTTAGCTGTTTGTAATAGAGATTACAAAGAGATACTCGTTTATAATTTTAGTTGATATAGATATTAAATTTTTAACGGTACTATAATTAATTTATAAATTTTATCTTAAAAAATACTCTGTTTAAAAGTTAGATATTATAATAAAATATAAAAATCACTTTTAAAGGCTGTAGAAGAAAAGAACAGGCCGGAAAATTCTGCCGCGCGCGGGCGGAGCCCGTGTCTTCATTTATGCTTGTTATTACGGCGTTGGTTCAGTTAGTTTACTGCGCTGCGCTGCGGTGTTGAATGTTTCTACCGCCTCTTTTACCTTTCCAACCCCCCTTTTGCTCCTTTTCGCAAATCCTACGAATGGAGACTCTTTTTTTCCACGCAATTATCGTAACATTCTGACTAAACTTGTTGCAGGAACATTGGACTTTTTTAAAAAGATAAACTAGCGAACTAGTCCAACTTAGCGTGCATCTAGCTTGTTCTACTATTTTCTTCTATATCAACACTTGGAGTTTGTTTCATACAAAAATTCCATTTCCAGCTCACAGTAAATTGCCAACTTTTTAGTGGTATATTATGAAGATTAAGATATACACGTCGTCCGACCCTTGCACCTTGGCTGCGCCCATTTCGTTTTGAGCGAGTACATAAACAAAGACGTCAATACCATACTCCAATCAACTGGAGTACCTGGACATTTTCAAGGATATTTGCTTTTGAATTTCCGTTGTTCTGACTGATGTAGTTAGCAATAGGGGTGTAAATGAAAAGGATAATTTTTATCCGACTGATCGATCGAAAGCTCGTGGAGTAAATATAGAAGGGGTAAATGGGTATCCGACACTATCTCTGTCCAATTCTGACTCCAAAAAAAAAAATACGGAATAGAATATAAGATGGGTGATATCCGTCCATATATATTCATATGTTACGTGATATGAAAAAGTCTATTGTAACTTCATTTAAGAACAAGATAACAAACAGATGGATTGCCGTATCTAAACAGGTGGGGAATGCTGAGTGCTCTTCCTTCGCTATATCGGCGATTAGTCTCTCCGTGTTCATTCTAATTGCACCTCTACTGTCCACTGTACTATGTAAGAATACAAAAGAAGCAGATAATTTATGTACGACCGACCGAGAGTTTATGAAACGAATGTGAAATGGAGAAATGAGTATCCGACACTATCTATATCCGACTCTAATTCTGAGAAAAAAAATACAAAATAAGATGCAGAATAAACAATATATGTCCCATCTGTTTCGATTTTACTACCCTAGTTAGCAATTAAAGAGTAGGGCATGTGCAGCTACCCGACTGTCAATTCACGCGGCTGCTATCGGACAGCCAAGATCGATGTTAATGCTAAGAGTTGTCGGGCGCTTGACACTTAACAGAAACGACGCAACCTTCTCTCATGCAATCGCAGTACTGTAATCACATGCTCCGTTTGCAGCTTTA
Source organism: Dendrocalamus sinicus (assembly GCA_036346575.1). Lineage (NCBI taxonomy): Eukaryota > Viridiplantae > Streptophyta > Magnoliopsida > Poales > Poaceae > Dendrocalamus > Dendrocalamus sinicus. The sequence goes on from CM070641.1 coordinate 62,465,647, forward strand.
GCAAAGGCAGAGTTGCATCGTATTCGCGTATTGCTTGCATATACATATACAATTATACATTGACATAGTCCAAATTGTTATGATTGGAGCTGAACGATCGAAGCCTTTGAGGATGGAGTCCACAACAACAACAAAAAAAACCACATCCTTTTAGTACTCCTTGGGTTCTCTTCGTCAAAAGAGATATATCATGTATGTGTTTCAGTTGTTTGCTGGGGTTCTTGCAGTTCCCATCCTATATATCTGCGCTGAAAGGAGTAGAAAGACAAAACAACAGGAGGTAAGCAATTGAGCAGCTAGTCAATGCTCACGACGGTCAGCGTTGAAACTTGCAGGGCATGCAGCTCAAGTTGACAGCTGTGTTCCAGTTTTTTTTCCTGCTTTTGGTGGTGACGGCGGACCTACTTTGACCTTCGTGGCTAATTCTAATGCGATTGAAGCTTATCAATTACTCCTATGATATCATTCATCCCTCTTCCATAGTATATTAGTATATACGTGTAGTTTCGTCTTGAACAAGGACTTAGGTGAATTTTTATGAGTAGTGCGTGCTTTATCAACTAACTTGGAATCTTCAGTCATAAAACACTTTGGGTGTGTTGTTTTAAACTGTAGTTTATGATTTTTAGTTTATAGTTTTTAAATTCCGACTGTTTGTGAGATATTACAAAAGGAAAAAATACTCAAATATGATTTTAGCCGGTACAGCTGAAGTCCATATAATATTTACTATAATCAATTTATAAAACCCACTTTAAAAATACACACTGTTTAAAAACACATTACTATAACGCCATACAAAAACTAAAAAGTCTTAAGCCCTTTCAAAGACAACCCAAGGACCTGATGGAGAGGTTACATTTACATACACAACTACACAAGTAACACAACACGCACAGCCACACACGTTAAGAAATGTTAATTATACATACGTGTTACGACTCACACTATATGCTGCTTACATGCTAGGCAGCTGTTTTTCCCCGTTAGCAAACTTCGATTCCATCTCCTCTGATGTTCCGTTCTGAACGGTCGTATGAAAAGATCTAGAATAATATTATAATAAATTATTATTATAAATTTTATAGAGTAGTTAAGTGATTTTACAAAGATCGTATTTTGTCTAAATTATTTTCTAAATTCTTCAGAGAAATCAGTAATATTATCGTTGTGTCAGCGGTCATACCACAATACGGTAGTACCACAAGGAGAGCACGATGATACCGCAAAATGGTAACTCCGATTTGTAGTTAGTGGTAGATAATTTCTATAAAGGTCCAATGTGAGGTGTGAAAGTGTGGTAGTACCGGTTTGGAGAACAGTAGTACCGATATTTTGCTCGGTTTCGGAGTAACCTTTCTCAAACTAAAAAATGTCTTAACTTTTATCATGATTTTCATGACCATTTATTATAATAGGTTTATAATACTCTAGATAAGATCTATGCAAAATTTTATATCATTTTGATTTATGGATTAAAAGTTTCATCGATTTTAGTTTTTGAAATTGTGATGAAAACATTGTTTACCCTGATTTTACTGTAGTAGTGGTAGTACCGTGATTACTGTAGCGATAGTACCGTAGTTCTGTAGCAAGTGGTAGTACTACATGTATAGTGGCGGTAGTTCTGTTTTAGCTGATCTTTCTATTGATTTCATTGTCTCGATTCGCACATTTTTGTGGCAGTTTTTCATTCTAATCTTCATAGCTCTGTAGCTATTGAAGTGAATAATTGATAAATACTTGGTGAAAATTTTTAAGGCACCATTCACTCCCTCCCTCTGTTGCCATCGTTGGTTCTACAAGTGATATCAGAGCAAGATTTGCTCTTTGAGTGATCTTAACCGATTATGAACATGGCAACTAGTATGAACTCTTGTGACTCTTTGGCGAAGAGGATAGAAATTATTTGCATTATATATAAAATGGTTGGCCATTTCTATTGGCTTTGTCCTAATCTTAATGCTGCAATGCTTTTGGAGCCCAAGGAAGAGAAAGAATTCAATGGTGTGTACAAAGTGATCATGGAGGACTATCATAAGACGCCTTCCGAAGATGATCCTCTACTGAAACTAAGCAAGATGAATAAAGAGAAACTCATTGAGGATGTTGCCTCTCTAAATTCAAGAATAGATACTTTTGACAATCTTATGAATAGTCTAGAAATGAACAAGAGTAAATTGCTTAATGAAATTACTAGGTTAAAATTTCCTTTGTCATATGAGTTATGTTAATCCTTACTTGCGGATAATGATAAATTAAGAATTTCTCTTGCATGTTTGAAATCTAAAAATGAATTGTTTAGATCAAATGTTTCTACGCCTTGTGATTCTTGTATTGCCTTACATCATGAGTTTGATTATGTTAAGTTAGAATTAGACAATTTTATATTTTTGATTAAGAATGAACATGATTCTTATTCTACCATTATTGCTAAAATTGAGAAGTTAAAATTGGCTCATTTCACATGTATATAATAACTTAAATTTACTAGAGCTGAAAATGAAAAATAGAATTTGAGATTTTCCAATTGTTTTGAGTAATTAGATAATGCTAGAGTTGAAATTAATAAGCTTAAGTCTAGTCCTCCTAACATGTATTTAGAAACTAAGCAATTACTTAATGATGATTTACTCTTGTAAGAATTGTGCTAACTTATTAAATGATGTTGATGTCTTGTATTCCATGTACATTATCGATACATCTTCAATCTTTTGTACATCTTATATTGTCTCGAAGAATGAACTTGATTCTTTGCCAATTTTACCAACTAGAATTTTGCCCTTTTTTTCCTTGACAGGAAACACGCAATGTATTCTCCATGCTTTCACCACTGCAATTAACTCATACATGTTAGGACTTAGGAAACAGCGCCGACAATTTGTACAATAGTGCTATTATTTCAATTTTGAAGAAGAGATATCCAAAAGAATGACCGCAAAAAAATACATCTGAAGGGAGGGATATGATGCATGTTATCATTAACTTCCATGCCTGTAGAACATCCGAGGAGTAAAGTATGAGCACTGTAAAGACATGCTGATTCATGAAGTATTAATACTATAAGGGCTGAAGTAGAGTTCGTAGAAAAACTGAAAGTTTTAAATTCCAGTAAAATCATGCAGGCTGTTCAGTCTTTATATAATGTCTTCCCCATGGCAAACGTAACATCCCACCATCTGTAGAAGAGGTTCTTGTTCAGAAACCATAGCTCTTTCCAATAGGGAAGAAGGCTTGAGCTGTCAGGGTCATTGCACAATGGCTTCTTCAAACAATGAATTCTTGAGTGTCCCAGTGGACTCAATGAGCTCAGGCATCATTAGGCACTCAGCATTGAGCATACCGATCTCAGAAAAAGAAAAGGCAAATCTGACAATTGCAAAACCAACATTCTGTGCATTCATGTTTATTTTTTGGTTTTTTATATGAGACTGCAGTATGCAAAATCAGTACTCGAGATTAGTCTTGACAAAGCGAATAGTATGTGACTTAGCTGAGATAACCGTAAACACCGACCAGCTGCAGTCTGAAATGTTTGTGAAGCAACCACCCAAAAAGGAATGAAGGATGAGCTCTAATGTACCAAGGAAAACGCAATCCATCTTTAATGGAGCACAGAGGGGGTTCATTGGTCTTCCTCTCAAGGTAGCAAGAATTTGTGGTCGGTTTTTGGTATATAACAACATCAATTGCATTAACATCTTGAGATTTTACCACTGTTCTCCAGCAGATTGATTTGAGCAGAGTTACCATTGCTGTCACATGTGGAATGGATATTCCAATTAGAACGAAAAAAGTTCATCACGCTTAAATTGCAAAGTAAACAATGTTGTGGGAAGAAGCAAAACTACACATGGCAATGCTGTAGACATCTTTCGAAGCTTAAATGAAAAATATTGTCCTTCTTTGCTTAGAGCTTAGAAGTGACAAGTTGTGTACTATAGCATTTACATGTTCTACTACCCAAGCGTATTTTAATTTAGGAGGAGATTGGATATAATTTTCCATAGAATTGACCTAAACCAAAAGCAGCTACTACAGTCATATATAATATCCAACTTTCTTTCAGTTTCCCTCTAAAACCAGTCACCGTATTCTTCTTTTTAGGGGGAATAACATGTGCTTACCTCTAGGCAATCCTTAGATAATATTACTACGCTGAGAAGTTATGACAGATAATAAAATATGACATGCACACAAACCATTCCAGTCATCTTGGGTCTCTTTTTTCTTAACGATAGGCAGGGGTTGCAGACGAAATCTAAAATCCTCCAGGCCTTAGCACTCTGTTAAGCTCCAACAATGGTTTTACACCTGCACATCCCCAGTAGCAAATAAAAATCAAACAAGAATTTGCAAGAAAACAAAGAATACACTTCTCTAAAAAAAGAAAATAGATATTACAGTAGCTTCTTATAAATGCTGTGAAGAAATAGAATACTTGCCTTTCGCACCCCAATGGACCCTGCACCTTGCACAGTGGACAACGTCAAATGCATTATCAGGGAAGGAAGCTTTTGTGTTCCAATCACTGCTAGAAATGCTGAAAATCCATGCTCTAACGCACTGTATCTGAGCTTCATGCTCATCTTTTGGGGGCAAATGACATAGGAATGGCATTTCTGTCAAGCAGGTATCAACCAAAGCTAGCAACACCACATCCAACATCCAGGACAATTCTTGTATGTGTCCCCCATTGAAGGGAGGGGTTGTAGGAGCTTTCCTCGCTGAAGTGCTGGGAGACGTTGTCCACCATTCAGATTTAAACTCCAAGTGAGGAACATGGAGGGAAAGGACCAGACCAGGAAAAAGGTTCAGTTTGAGGATTCAAAGAACCATAACCACATCTGATCCGCTTTTAGCCAATCATGTAACAGCAAAAATAATGGATTGCTCTAAAATTGCAACATAGAAGCCTACTATGATTTGTGAAAGCATGAATTCCAGCATCTAAATAATCCAATCATGCTAATCATTATGATATGAGCCGGATTGGATCGCAGATTGTAACGGTGGTGCGGCTGGTGGCGTGGGTGGTGGAACGAACACCCAGAAGGCGCAGTGGTAGCAGCCTTGCGGCCAGAGAAGAATTCGGGACAGAGGAAGACGAAGAGATAAGGGTTAAGGTAATTCTTGCCAACCAATCTATTATTCCGCCATCCTCTTATAATCCTGAGGAGGCTTAACTAACTATTGCTTGACCCGAGGCTGGTACACATGGGCGCATTTCGTAAGAATCCTCTTACAGTACGCGGATAATACTATCCTCTTCCTGGATCATGATATACTCAGGTCAAAGACCTTAAGCTAGTCTTAAGTACCTTTGAGCAATTATCGGGGTTAAAAATCAATTTCCATAAGAGCGAGTTATTTTGCTATGGCAAGGTCATGGAGTGTGAGCATGAATATGCGCAACTTTTTGGTTGTGGCACGGGGGGTTTCCCATTTAGATACCTACGTATTCCTATGCATCATCGCAAGCTTTTGAACAAGGATTGGTTGGTCATAGAGGAAAAATTTCAGAAAAAGCTGAGTAGTTGGAAAGGTAAACTCTTATCAGTAGGAGGGAGACTAGTATTGATTAATTCAGTTCTAACTAGTCTAGCCATGTACATGCTCTCCTTCTTCGAAGTCCCCAGAGGTGTGTTAAAACAGCTAGACTATTACCGTTCTAGATTCTTTTGGCAATGTGATGAACATAAAAAAGAAATATAGACTCACTAAGTGGAGTATTCTTTGTAGGCCTAAAGAATTTGGAGGATTGGGGATCCAAAATTTGGATATCCAAAATAAGTGCCTTTTGAGCAAATGGTTGTTTAAACTTATTAACGAAAAGGGTGTTTGGCAAAGTCTTATTAAAAGGAAGTACTTGTCCAATAAAACTCTTACCCAAGTTACAAAACAACCGGGAGATTCACATTTTTGGTCTGGCCTTATGAAGGTCAAGGATCAATTCTTTGCATGTGGTCACTTCCGTGTTCGTGATGGGTCCCAAACTAGATTTTGGGAGGATACTTGGATAGGTGACAAACCCTTTAGTGTTGCATATCCCGCACTCTATAGAATCGTGAGGAGAAAAGACGCCACGGTATCACATACCTTAAGCTCTATACCTCTTAATGTGTCCTTTAGGAGGGCCTTGGTTGGCTCTAATCTAGATGATTGGCTTGATTTGGTGACCAAAATATTTTCAGTAAACCTTACAAGTGGAGAGGACTCTTTTATCTGGGATTTGTGTAACAAGGGTACTTTTATGGTTCGTTCTTTTTATATGTATGTGATACAAGAAGGGGTAGTTCCCCAAAAGACCCCTCTTTGGAACATTAAGATATCTCTGAAAATTAAGATCTTCCTTTGGTACCTTCAAAAGGGGGTTACTCTCACAAAGGATAATCTAGCAAAAAGGAATTGGCAAGGTAGCACTATTTGTTGTTTTTGTAGCTCTATGGAGACGATACAACATCTTTTCTTTGATTGCCACTTTGCAAGATTTATTTGGAATACCGTTTATATCACCTTTGGAATTCAGCCCCCTTCTAGCTTTGCGAACATGTTTGATTCTTGGTTGAATGCCATTCGCCAAAACTTAGAAATCAAATATTTGTAGGAGCCTTTGCATTATGTTGGGCTATGTGGTTGAATAGAAACGATATGGTATTCAATAATTCTAAATCTATTACATTTCTGCAGTTATCTTCAGGGCAACATATTGGATTCGATAATGGTCCCTACTACATAAAGAAGAGGCGAGATCAAATCTCAAAAATGGATGCAGATTGTTGGAGACCGTAATCATGGAGGTTTTTGCCAAGTTCGGTTGGAAATTTAGGAATAGAATTGAAGCGTAGCTTCTTTCCCCTCCTTTCTTTATTTGTAGTTTGATTTCTTGTGGAGTTGGAGCCTATGTGCTCGGTTTTGTATTGAACAGCTGTGTACTTTCTCCCCAGAAAGTAGAAGCTGGAACTTTATTCCATTATCTAAAAAAAATATGTGCATGTCCCACTGAAACAAATCCTCCAGATAAAACTGCACTTTCTGTCGGTTCCACGCCAGAGATCTTTAAGACAAAATTAGTACCATAAGTAAGTCAACATTGCACGTACATGAAACCATGAACCCATGCAGCGCATGCAACTCATGTGCATTAGCAACGTGAAGTCACCATGATCTCAGGGTTCTGCTCCTTGAGGTACTTTCCTGTTCGAGTGATTGTACCACCAGTTCCAATGCCAGCCACAAGGATATCAACTTTACCAGCTGTGCCACTCCAAGTCTCAGGTCCAGTTGTGGAACTGTACATAGCCCAATGACACAGAACATCACTTGAACAATTAAGCTGTTTCTACCAAGGAAACTCAGACACTGGCAACTTTGGATTTGCGGGTTCTCAAACTATCGGAGAATGCAAGAGTTAGGCATCTTTTCTGCCAGCTCATCCGCCTTCTGGATTGCGCCTTTCATGCCCAGGAGTGGATCAGTGAGTACCAACTCAGCACCGAAGGCCTTAGATATGATCCTCCTCTCTAGTCTCATGGATGCTGGCATTGTGAGGATTAGCTTGTAGCCTTTGGCAGCAGCAATGGAAGCAAGCCCTATGCCAGTGTTTCCGCTCGTAGGCTCAATCAAAACACTCTATAAAAGGGGAAAAGGGAAATGAGTTTTATATATAATTTTCATTTTTCTACTTACATACTGCATTGAGCAAGAGGCTCAAGGACATAGACAGTATAGTATGTAATTCGCATGTACCTGCATCTTATATAACTCTGCTGTTCATGGTCTTACCATTTCTAATTGATAATATAGGAAAGTGATAACATGCACTGGAATCTATCGGAATACTAAGATTTTCCCAAATGAGATATAGTAAGACAACAATCTTTCGGTAGTAAGCCAGACTTGATTAATGATAGGAGCCGAGGAGAGTTTCATCATAAATAAGCAACATGTTACTGAACTTATCGACTCCAGTTTATTTCAAGCTGGGAACTGATTCATGTATTCTGCTCTCACCTTTCCTGGAGTGATGAGACCCTTCTCCGCATCAGTGATCATACTGTAACGACTCCTGTAAGCCATCGCCACCAGAACGCAATTACATGAAGTACACAGACTCAATCATCAGAAAAGGTGGCTAAGGGGGGCACTTGATACCTATCCTTAGCACTGGAGCAAGGCTCCATGATCTCAAGCTTGGCAGCGATACGGGCCTCGCATTCGGTCACTACCTTGTTGAGGTACACCAACGGAGTCCTACAGATCAGGTGGCGTAATTCCCAAGATGAGTGACGAAGCGAATCAACGTTGTGTAAAGACAATTTGCAGAACAGCATGGCTAACTGCAAGCACATGAATGATTTTTTTGTTTGCGTACTTTAGTGACATCTTTCGCAATCGTTGGGGTTGCCTCCCCCATTGCCCACTCTCACTGCAAGAAAGCGAGGTTCTGATGAGCCATACTAACAAGCAGTGAAATTCAAGAGAATAGCAGCAAATCTCCACCCTTCCGAACTGGACTGAACCCTAAGTCTCGTACCAATCACCAATGCTAATGGATTGAAGATACCAAGTTCAGATCTATGGATCAGATCATGACATCATCCACTCCCATGATCCCATTCACACAGATACAGAGCATAAATACACACATCAAGATCTTGTCTTTGATGGCCACAGTTCACAAATAGTATCAAGTTCAATAGAGAGGAGCAGAGCTATGAAGCCAATCTTGGATACACATGCATGTGGATAAATTACGGGAATTAATGTGCCGATGTCAAATTAGCTAAAAGGAGCTAACGGAAATGCATCGAATTTGTTGGGTTAATCTTGTTGTATATATATTGTACTCGTGTGTGTGTGTATGAGTACTTTGTATCTGTGGTCGATATGACCAGTCGTTCTATTGTCATTACGATCAGTAATAAAGCTACACCGAGTATTGTGGCTACGAGTACTCCATGATCGTAACACCGTAGTCGATAGTCAATGGTCGTAGTTGATTGTCGGTGGTCGTAATCAATAGTCAATAGTCGACGGTCGTAGTCGATAATCGATGGTCGTGGTCGATAGTCGATGGTCGATAGTCATAGTCAAGAGTCATGGTCGGTAGTCGGCAGTCGGCAGTGCATACACGGGGAGTACCATGGTCGTCATATTCAGACGGGTACCGTGAACGTTATGCACAGTGGAGTACTATGGACGTCATACTCAGAGGAGTACCGTGGACGTCATACTCGGTGGAGTACTGTGGACGCCATACTCGGATGAGTACAATGGACGCCATACTCATAAGAATACTATAACACTCGGAGGACTTGAAACCTATGTGCGTAGTCGGTTACGACCACGCTGTGTGGTCGTAACAAGGCACCTGTGTGAGTAGTCGGTTATGATTACATTGTGTCTAGTCGTAACGACTAGCATCGTAGTGCCTATGTGAGTGGTCAGTTACGACCATATTATGTGTGGTCGTAGCGACCAGCGTTGTAGTCGTAGTGCTGTGGTCGTAGCTAGGGATGGCAATCGGGCGCGGCGGGTACGGGTAATGCTCGCCCATACCCGTGACCCCGATTTACGCCCACGGGCATACCCGCGAAGGACCAAGGGGAAAAAACCTCGCCCATACCCGTCACCCGTGGGTATACCCGTTTACCCGCGAACTGACTACATCACATTCAAACATCACCAATGCATCACAAATTCACACATTCAACAACTACACTAAATATTCACAAAGCACAAATCACAAAATATTCCTAAATATTCACAAATCACTAGGATAAATTAAATCAACTCTCTTACATATTCACAAATCACTAGGATTGGCAATGCAATAAGCTCAAAGGCTGGAATGGAATATTCACAAATCACTAAATATTCCTAAATAGTGGAAAAGGACATCTGCAACAGCTTGCTTCTTCTGTTCAGTCTGCAACACATAGCACACCATAACAGCAAATGTCAAGCACAATTCCTAGAAATTTAGATCTATATGGACAATTCCTGTCAGTTTAATCTAAGCCCAAAATGTTAAATAAGCATAAACTCAAGATGGACCTATCCAACAATTAGAAGGTACTCCATTTTTTCCCAAGTAATCAACCAATTGAAGATTACAGTATTTAAAGATCTCGTATGTGAGATCTAGCATTGGTAAACAAGGCAGTAGCTCTACCATGTGTTCAAACCAAACCAGTGTAGACTGGATTCCAATCGAAAGGTGGGGAGGTATAGCAACAACAAAAAAAAGAGAGCAAAGAACTGGGACTCCTTCCTTCCTTTTACCTCGTAGTCATCCTCAGAGGCCATAGAAGTGCTTCGCGCTGCTATCCTTCGTCTACCTTCTTATTCTGCTACAAGTAGGGAACAGATCAGATACAAGGGATTGCACTTACAGATGGGTTGCGCTTAAACAGTCTCTGCAACCATACGAAAAATTACATTATTAACAGTTGAAGCCGAGTCGCCAAGATTACACGGTTAGCGGGAATCGAGCGAGCGGAACCAGTGCAATTTTATTGCTCGAGGGATCGGATTGGACCGGATTAGGGTGGGATTAGGGCTTACCGAGCAGAGCAGGTGGGAATCCGGATCTCCAATCCGGGGAAGGCGAGGCCGGAGGAAGAAGACTGGAGCGGAGGGCAGAGGAGAGTAGGTAGGGAGTAATCGAGGAAGACGAGCTCGAGACGAGAACGGGAGCTACCAGCACTCGAGAGGAGATTGCAGTGTTTGTGTCCTCTTGATTGGAGTCGGGCTGGAGACGACGTCACTGGAGTGCAGTCGGTTGGAGAGGAGCGGCGATTGGAGCGGTGGTCGCGGAACGAGGGGCTGCGAGGAGCGGAGATTTGGAGTCTCGGTCTCTCGGATAGGCGGCGGCTGGGAGGTTTCGTGGATGGAGCCGAGAGGCCCGAGAGGAGAGGCCGAGTTAGTGATGTACTAGTGAGTTATGTTAGGGTTTACTGTTTTTAGGATGGCCCACCTGTCAGTCTATTTCACGGGTAAATGGGCGAGACAGGTACGGGTAGAGTTAACCCATACCTGTACCCGTTTACCCGATGGGCAGAGATTTTCCCCTGTTTTCCTACCCGTGGGTAAAGAATACATCCCATACCCGACTCCATTAGGGTATTTACCCACGGGTACATGGGTAAACGGGTATAATTTCCATCCCTAGTCGTAACGCCTGCCTGTGAAGTTGTAGCGAGACCGTGGTCATGTCGCAGCGAACCGGTCATAGCTGCACCGATACTGTAGACGTCATACTCGGTACAGCCACTGTAGCAGTCGTCAGCACGAATGGTCATGGATGATGCAGGTCATCTTCGGTCGGCTAACTGCCCGGCATGGGCGGATGGCTGGTGACTGTAGCAGTCGGGAAGCAGCTGAGTTAAGCGGCATGGGCAGATAGCTGAGCAGTGTGGAGAGTCTACTCAGTATGGGCAGACGGCGCGGTAGTTGGAGTCGTAGTGAGTGAGTGGCCTGAGTGGTCGGCTGTGTTTATATATACTCTGTAAGTCGTTGATAGTTTTGAGCTAGTGTGTAACGGAGAAAACACGGTGAAAATGTGCGTCAGTTTGCATCGCATAATTGTGTCTCCATTCGTTGTGTTCAGTCCTATTCACTACTACACCTTATTGTTCCTACCTCCGACAAGTCATCCATGACCGTGTATAATTGTCCATAGCCAAAGCGTGTGTTTGAGTAAGCCAGAGCTAACAGCGGGTGAGCAAGTCGTAAACGAGTTACGACCGCTGACTCCAAACCAATTACAACTACTGAGTGAAGGTGTTCTGAGTGGTCGTATCCCTCCCTTTGGGTATACGCTGTTCTCTATCCGACAACAGAGCACTCAGGCGTGTTTCAACCGAGTGTTGATCTTTGGAGGAGATTAAACCCATCAGAATTGGCTCAAGACTGGAGAAGAAAAAAATCAGAAGAATAAGAAATGTTTTGGCCACTCACCAGTCACCGCAGATGGATGCGAGAGGAAAGACAGAAGACTGCCATTCGTAATCGACAAGGACGCGAAGACGAGCCGCCGAATCCGTCACTCCCAGTTGGATGGCGGCGGTGAATAGGGAGGGCCGCGGCGCTAATAGAGACGGCAGCCGGGGATGTCCGTGGGTTTGCGGGGGAGTCGGAGGGGTGTAGCGGGGTACGCGGAGGAGCGCTGGGGAGGCGGAGAAGGCGTCGGCGCTGGGGAAGAGATGGCTGGAGGAAGAACGGGTCCGGGCGAAGGAAGAACAGGATCGAGCACGGTCAGGAACGGGAGAGCAGATGGAGCACACGAGGCCACGCCCAGGCCCCAGGGGGGCTGCCTGCACGAAGGCCTCGCGCTGTCAGGTCAGGTCAGGAGCCCCGCCGGGGCCACGCAGCAACAGGACGCGCCGGGCGGAGCGGGAACGCGCGGCGCGGGCAGTACGGGCTCAAGGAGGCGGCTCCAGCTCTTCCATGCATGACAGAGTTTATTTATTTACGATCGATATGATGAGCTCGCCTTTCCAGTGCGGTAAAGGATCTGCCTCGATCTCCTGCTGACCTTGGGAGCATACATAGAGCTTTGGCTCCTTATACCAAAACCTTATTGCTCCTATGTTGTTTAGGACTAGAATGGTAACGACATGCCGCGACGTCGTGCTGCCTATTCGAGTGCAGCTTAATTTGGCGTTGCCTGATTCAGTAGGTAATAGTTTATCAGTTTTGCTATTGCACAGATGACTGAAATTTTTTTATGTTTCAGTCACCTGAAATTGCACTCTCAATTAACTAAAATTGCAACCCTCCTAAAAAAACAGCTGCAACTTTAGATGATTCAGAGTGCAACTTCAGGTAACCTGAAATTGCACTATCAATCAACTAAAATTGCAGCCCCCGTCCAAAAAAAACATATGCAATTTCAGGTGATTCAAAGTGCAATTTTAGGTGACTGAAAGATAAAAAAATTTCAGTCACTGTGTAATAGTCTATCCCATAGTTTATTTAGCGTTTTCCTTGTATGGCGTTGTGTATAGTTACTCCATGTATACTCATTTACACGTCCGAACATAGGTTGTTTATGTTCCAAGTTGTTTGCCTAGGGGAAAAACCACAGTGGGATTCCCTTACTTACCTTCGGTTTTTTCTCTTTGTTATTTATTCTGGCATGTTTCCTTATAAACAATTGTTAATTCCGGAAATCAAACTAAATCATCAAAGCCAATTCTCTTGCTGAACAGCCACTAGCATCACTAGTTTAGCCATGTCCCTGTCCCTTTTTAATAACTTTTTCCTTCTACTTTGTCTAACTATCTTTTAAGCAGCAATTATACAATACTAGTCATGTGTCCATGCATTGCAACAAAATTCATTGGATATATGGCGAATCATGCTATGGACAAGGGCTATTTTGATCAGTTAGTAAGTAGAGAGTGGTGATAAGTCCAACTAATTAGTCATATTACAACAAAATATGTATATTACTTCATCGAATACAAATACGGATACGAATAATCCAAATAAAATAGCATTTCAGATGGTAAAAGTCCATACCATATTTGCATACATATTTTTTTTATACGAATTCGAATATGAATATGAGAGAAATTGTTAACCGGATGGAAAAATCTCTACCATGTTCGTATTCTATCGAATACGATAACTAGATAATACAGATAATTCGTATCTTTTTCGCCCCTAATAGAACTGATTGGGACCGTTGTGTCCGGATACTCTGTGGGTAGAGTGAAGGAGTGCATTATGTCTTTCATTCGCAGGCTATTCTAGTTCGAGCAGTGCTTTCATATTTTCCTAAAATCTATTTTGCATAAATCTTAAAACAATATAGTTAGCAGTGGAGTACTTTCTTCTCATTATCAAACTCCTGTATACGATTATAATGTATTTGCTGTGTAACCATATGAATCCTCATGGTAGGCATATGAATTTGGATGATCCTTCTCCTACAAAACTAAAAGTGAACAGTAAGAAGGTAGCAACTGTGAAAACAGTGATACTACTCACGGCTGTAGGTAGAAAGTTGTCATCTGTGGTGAGATGAGAATGTCAATAAATATTCATTGCTAATGCCTTATGTCTATGGTTGACATTCTGATGTGCATCAAGCGACCAGAGTATGATCTCTCCGCCACCCACCACCAAGAGGTAGTTCCCTTTTTTTTCGCTCGCTTTGTGCAGACTTTCTTCTTGTTTTTGCTGATCCTTAACTCCTAGTAGCTCTGCCCTATTCTGAAACTTTCCGGTGGTTTAGGTTGACATATATTACATACAGATAAATTAAGATCCGCAAATTAAAAAGGGGGCAAACAAGAAATTAAGGGGGAAATGATGGATAACCATCGATTTCGATCCAATCATCACCATTTCCTCTAATTACAACTGCGACGTCAGTCCCTCAAACGATGAACATCGATGGATCAATAGCACACATATATGTAGCTAAACACTGAATTTAATAAACTACTTGTTACAAAATTAGCCCTCAATTTCTAATCTTTATTTCTCGTAAATCTTGCAATGCATAAACTGATTACAAGCATATCAATTTATATGCCTAAGACTCCTAATAGCAAACGACTAGGACTTCGAATTGGACGCTACTTCAATTCGAATTACAGATGAAATCAAACTCCATTACGCTAGGACTCTTAAGTCAAGATTAAATCTAACAATCTCCCCCTTAATCTTGACTTTCTAACTTCTTTCCATCTTGTTTGAGTTTGGACGGCGACACATCTCAAACGTCCCTGACTCTACTCATCTTCAGAGCACTTCATCTTCGCCGAGCTCTTCGCAACGAACGCTTTCTTCGTCTTCGCTTTGGGCACTCAGGCGAAGTGTCCATAATCATTGCAGTTATAACACCTCACTTTTGCCTTATCAAACCTCCGACCTTTACGGCCATTGCCATCACCCCTGGAAGTGTTCTTGCCTTCACGCTTTGATTGAGCCTCCCACTCGGCGCGAGTCAACAAGAGTTGTCCTTCACCTTTGTTGCTAGTGTCATGGATGCGTTCCTCATACGCCTTAAGACGACCGATGACCTCCTCCATGGTCATTGTCTTTAGGTCTCCAAATTGCTCTATGATCAAGCAATCGGAGAAATCGTGAGGGAATAGCACGAAGGAATTTCTTTACCACATACAACTCTTCCACCTTCTCGCCAAGAGCCCGTATCTTGTTGACGATGACCGTCAACCGGACGGCGAAGTCATTGATCGACTCCGTTTCCTTCATACGTAGCATCTCGAACTCGGTTTTGAGAGTTGTACCTTTGCTTCCTTCACACGATCTGCGCCAAGATGCATCTCTTTCAACGCCTCCCACGCAGCTTTGGCCGTCTCCTTTTCGGCCAGTAGGAAGAGCGTCTCCTCTGGGATGCCCTGGTAGATGGCCGCCAATGCCATCTGATCTTTGCGCATATCGACGTTGCTGTTCTCGATCGCATCCCAGACACCTTGAGCCTTCATGTATACCTTCATCTTGATTGCCCATGCTGCATAATTGCTCTCCGTGAGCATCGGATAATGCAGCGAGATGGCGGAACTCCCCTTCGCCATCGCACCGGATGATGCCTCGTTGCCGTCGAGATCGCTTCCCGAATTACGCGACATGATCTTGGGCGCGGATCAAAAAACTTCGGCTACTTTGAAGGCCCTTGGACGGAGAGAAACGGAAAAAAAATTTACTGTTTTTCCTTTTTCTCTTTTCCTTGAATTTTGTTCTTGCTTGGACTTGCGCTCTTGCTGCCCTCTGCGTTTGGGTGCTCTCTGTTGTCTCTGCTTGGACTTGCTCTGCTGCCCACAACGTGCTTTTTATTCCTGGAGCGAGAAATTGAGTCGGAAACGCTGCCTGATTTAGACTCCGTCTCGGAGACAGAAAAAAAATCAAAAAACAATTCGGCTCGGAATTGGCGCCAACTTCATCGCTGCTGTCCTGGCATCGCTCGGACCGAGGGAACACTGGAGAAAAAACGTGTTGGGAACGGGAGAAACACGCTGATGTTGCTTGTTTATCTCTCCTGGCAACGCTTTTCTTTTCTTTTTTTGGGTCCAAGTACTGGGCACGAACAAATGCTCCTCTTTTTCTTTGTCTTGCCCTTCTCTCTCTCCTTTCTAATTGACGTGACATGGCTGTGACTTGCTCTGGCCTTGTGCAAGAAAATCTGGACAGCAAGACTTACTTTATCTTTGCTCAAGAACTTGTATCACGTGCTGCTCCTTGCATTATTTCTTTACGTGTTGATGCTGAGTGCGCTGTTCCAATGATCGACGCACGCGAAGAGGCCTCGGTCTCCTTCTCTGCAGCGGCGGCAACGGAAGCTCGGTACGGACTGGAGGTGGCGAGCTCGGCGCTGATCCGATGTCGACGGGGGTCGGATGACCCGAGGCCGGCGGCGACGCACAACGGTGGCCGTCCCCGGGATCAGAGATCCTCCCGGGGGCAGCAGCAGAAGATAATCGAGGTAGGCTCTGATACCAATTGTTACAAAATTAGCCCTCAATTTCTAATCTTTATTTCTCGTAAATCTTGCAATGCATAAACTGATTACAAGCATATCAATTTATATACCTAAGACTCCTAATAGCAAACGACTAGGACTTCGAATTGGACGCTACTTCAATTCGAATTACAGATGAAATCAAACTCCATTACGCTAGGACTCTTAAGTCAAGATTAAATCTAACACTACTCACAACACGCATGCACAATTAACATTGATTCAGAGGCTAGCTGTAGCTCACCCGGCCCTAGATCGTATCAAGCCTGGACATGCCGATCATGGAGGCCGCCGCCGGGGAGTAGTAGTATGTTGCCCCCGAAATTGCCGGCGATGACGGTGTCGGCGGCCGGTGGTAGACCATGCCGGAGAACGGCACCGCCACGAGGAGCGCCGTGCCGAGCTCCACCGCCATGGCGACGACCTCGTGCAGCCTGCAGATGCTCCTTCTCATGATCACTCCCAGCACGACATGGATCACGCAGTCCATGGACGCCATGTGTATATGCCTAGCTCGGCCGGCCGGCGTCTCGCCAGTACGTACTGCTTGTCCAACCCCTGACCTACAGCTATAGAGAAGCCCTTGCTTTACCCCTCTCACTTGTTTGCAGCCTAGTGTTTTTGTTTCTATCTAGCTCGCGCCGTGCGTTTCGATGGTAGTTAGGTTGGTTTTGTCATGTACCTTCCAATATTAATTGGTCATGAGACTCTGAGAGTAACACGGATCTACCATACATGCTGTGCTATTAGTGTGATGTGATGGCGATCTGATCAATCGATGCAAGTTGTCGATCGAAGGAACATTAGTACTATCTACTTGTAAATATGAAAGTCCGATCCTTTGCATGTATGATGTTAGGAATAGTCCCACATAGATTGTGGGAGAGGAGTAAGCACAATTTATAAGTGTGAGGGAGCCCCCACCCATCGGACTAGTCTTTTGGGGGGAGAAGGCACAATACCACTTATAAGGTTGTTGTTCCGTTGCTCCGTGGGCTTAGTTGTGTTCAGCCCATTTAAACCTGTGGCCCAGAATATAACAATTGGTATCAGAGCTCAGGTGCCTAACATCTCCTTAGACCTCATGGTTGCAGAAGTGTCCAATCCATGTGTGAGGGGGAGATTGTTAGAAATAGTCCCACATGGATTGTGGGAGAGGAGCAAGCACAACTTATAAGTGTGAGGGAGCTCCCACCCATCGGACTAGTCTTTTGGGGGGAGAAGGCACAATACCACTTATAAGGTTATTGCTCCGTGGGTTTAGTTATGTTCAGCCCATTTAAACCTGTGGCCCAGAATATAACACATGAAATCACGACTAAGTTTTTTTTCCTACGTTTTCTCTTAAGAATTTATTAGTAGTGGGGAAGCTTGAGATCGAACTTAGCTAGTAGTTTCCAGAGCACAGAATGGACCACTAATTTGATTTCGGTATAAAATGTCTCGCCAAACAAAATTGGTATAATTAAAATGGATTTCTGCACTAACACCAATTCGTGCTCACCAAATGTGAATTTCGCTAGCTAGCTTGCACCAGATTATTATGACTATAACTATAGTACGATGTTGTATACATAAAAGAGGTAGATACTACCGTAAACAAGATCCACCTGAAATTCATGTCGACATCTCAATGGCCGCATGCTTGTTTACTGTTTAGGTTATCTCTCTCCACATACGTACGTACTGAGATGCATTGCATGGCCGCATGAATCATGACTACACCGTGTCAAGTGATATTGAAACTATATAGTATAAAAGTACATATTTGATTTAACCACCGTACCACCAGCTAATTTTAGCCTAAATGACAATGTATGTATGATCCGCGGCGCTTTGGGTTAAGAGAGAAAAAACAATTCCGAAATCAAAAGAAAATATTGTGATGACTGGAAACTTAGAACAAGAACTAGCTAGGATTTTGAGTCGGGCACAAGCTAAAGAGAATTTAAGGAAGGAAGGAAAAACCTACCCAACCAAGGAATCAAAAATTTTGACTTTTTGATTTAATTTTCATTAGTTGCTGTCCTAACGATGAAATGTTACACGCATGATTCGCTGCTTCTTGTACGAATGTCCACAAGCTAGAAGCTGTTTTTGCAGGACGGTCCTAGCTTCCTACTATCTTGTTTTCAAAATTAATAAAAAAAAAACTATGCACGAAATCATCGGAAGCTTTTTTTTTTTAAGAAATCAATCGAAATCAGTTCTACCCAAATGGGCAGCCCGGCACAGTTTGGCATGGGCCCGATTCGGTATAGACCCGTTAGGCATGGCCCGTTTAGCCCGCTAGCCTGAACGAGCTATACGTCTGTACGGTGCTAGTTCGTGGGCTGAGGTGGCAGCTCAAGCATGCCCCAAAGGGGCTCGTGCTATGTCGAGCCGGCACGCACCTGTTTAGCCTGACGGGCCAGCAGACACGGCCACCCCATTCGGTCTAAAAATTTTGAAAAAAAAAGTAATAGTTCAAAAAATGTGTAGAATTAGAAAAGCACGCAATGAATTATAAAAATCATAGAAATTATATAAAAAGGCCTAATAAATTGTAGAAAAGTAATAATAAGCTTTATTAATGTTAAAATGGCTGGCTTGTTAAAAATTTTGCCAAGTAAATACTCAACTTAAGAAAACCTTGGAAAATAAAAAATAATATAGCCTATAGCTCGGCATTACAAGTAAAAAATCAGAAAAATACAATGTATACATGGATGCTCTAGGAATCATCAGTGTCATCGTTATCTTGGCTACCTTTGCCACTATCTAGACAGAGATTGTTGAACTCGTGTTCTAACTCCATATCCACCATGCAGTGTTGAGCTCACGCATCAGTTTGTTCCTAGTCTTTCACTGTGGAAGTACTTCCACCATCTCATTTGTGAGTCTTGTTCTTCTTTTCTTTAATATTCTTCCAGAAAGATTGAAAGCAGACTCGGAAGAAACCATCGAGATAGGAATGGTTAATATATCATGTGCTAATATGGATAGCACCGATATATTAGCCTGTGCTCGTGGTACCAGTCTAAAATATTGAAGTTCTCTGTATGGTGAAGCACGGGATCACTGTCCAAAAAGACTAGTAGTTCCCCGCGGACCCTGATATGAATTGTTGTAGTACTTAACGATGTAGAGCTTGATTTTCCAAAGGATCACGGTGCACCAAAGATTTTGCCCTATAAATTTATCTTCTTACCTGTGGTAGGTGTTGGTGAAAGTCATTGTAAGCAAATTCCCTAAAACTTATGCCCGTACTTCTAATAAACTTCAGAAAATTATGAATGAACAACTGTAAAATAGTTAGAATAATCTATCCCTATAGAGCCATCTATAATTGAAAGAACATTAGTGAATCCTGCAATTTTAACTTTTGGATCTAGAATAAATGCAAATACGTATAAGTATAGAATCTTATTTTAATATTTTAAATATTTAGTTTTCATAGCATACACAGCCTCTCGTAACACTGGGTTATTTTCATTAGCTTTCAAGTGAATGACAATCGCAAGAATATAATGCATAATTATAGGAGATGTTAGATAGGACACTCAAGATAAACCAACAGTGGATTCATAAAAAAAAAGTTTCAGAAATGCTAGTAACTTCTTAGCAACGTACCATTATTGTTCAGTCAATAGCGTTTTGCCTATATGGCTGTGATATTGCATGTGGATAAAAACAGAAAATATAGGCTATAGGGTAAAAGATTATGTAGCATGAGATAAGTTGAGTTCCACTTTACCGGCACGTTCATAGCGAACTTTCGTGGATGTACACCCATCGTAATGCAGTAGGTCTTATATGCTGCAATTTATGGGTTAGGATTACTTACAAAAGAAATTGTATCACAAAAAGTTTGAAGATATGGATCTAAACTCTTCAAACCACATTTAACTATAAGGTTAATAATATGGCAGGTGCATCACTAATGTAACAAGAAGGATTTGATGTATGTACTAAAGATTCTCTAGCTACCTTGAGATTATAATCCCAGTTACATATTGTACCGTCGGGGTTGTACTGCAGCTATGTTTGCCTCATGTCTGTGCCTTATTTTTCTTTACATCTTTTGGTATATTTATGCAAGTGTCCAGGTCTACCTGAAGACTTTATAGATAATTTGTGATAATATATTTTATAAACAACAACTCTTACCTAATCTCCAGATGCATCTCGCTCATTACCTTGTCAAAATCTGTTCATACGTCCGACGTACTAGGTCTGAACCTCTTTTGTCCAGTGCTTAATGACATAGAGGCACTAGTAGAGCCTGAAAATGGTACAACCAGGGTCTGCTCTGCCATTTGAGGTGGAGGCAGAGGTGGAGACGTTTCATTCCTAAAGGATAAAAGTTCTTCCGGGTTAATTCCGTATTCACTCACAGAAAATTTATTAAAATTTTTCATGGAGAAATATGAAAAATTGCAAAATACAAATAGAAAATTACAATATTACCTATATTATACCATAATAAAAAATAAGAATAATATAAGTATATGAAAATTAGTATTATTACCTCTTTTCTTGACTGTAGTCTGGATTTTGAATTTTTATATTTTTGTTAGAATTATTTCAAAATTTGCCAAGTTATCATAAAAGTGTATCGAAATTTTCACAAGAGAATTCGAAGAAGAGATTGCAGAAAAATAACAAAATGGTATCGAATTGATTCCTGCGCCCCTAGCTCGTCGGCGGCTCATTTGTGCAGCACCACCATGACCGCCAACTCGTCCCGCCATCGCGAGCAATGAATGAGAGGGTATGCATTTAACGTCTTTGTCGTTGAGTAAATTGCAATGATAGGATCAATTAAGTAAGGCCTCTTCATAAGATATATTAAACCAAAGGTCGTGACCATAAACATTTAAAGAGAATCCTCGCTACTAGCACGTCACCAATAAATCTTAACAATGAATTTAGTGGAGTAGATTTTTGGGTATAGCAAGCTTGGTCCTATGTGAATAGAAGATTAAATAAACTATACAAGATACTAATGCCAAGGAATAAAATATCGGTATTAGTAGTTTTCAGAGAGCACTCAAATTAAGAGGTCATAATAAAATACAGATGTTAAAATATAGTAGCCCTAGGTCATCAAATACCAAAATAATCTCATAAACATACAGATACCCTAAAGCAAGAATGTAGCAATTAACGCGATTAATTAGGTTCACAAAAAATGATACTCACCAAACGCTATCGAGATAGCTAAATTAGCAATAAAGCTAAGCCTAAATAGTAACTACATAGGCCTAACCTAACTCATGAAACTTCCTTGATAAATACAAAAATAATAAAAGTGGTTATTAATAAAAAGATCAAGACATCGTATTCTACCACCAACCTTGCCTCAAATCACTCAAATCACCCATTAACTCATAATAAAACTAAATTGAGTTTATTGATTTATTTGGATCTTTTGAGTTATTTGCTTTCATTTGGATTCGATCGTTTGTCACGTAATTAGAGCGGAGACCTTATTTATATAGTCAAAAAGTTTTTTGAATTTTTGTATTTTAAATGCAAATCCATGCTAATTTAAGATTTTAGTTACATGCCTATTGTTTACCTTGAATAATATTACACCCTCTTTGAAATATTTGAATATGTGAACATTGTCGCCTAGCAAAACTATAATATTAACCTTTGAAAATAAGTCCTAATTATATGCCATGCTTAGTATTGCATAGATACTCATGGCGGCGAGCGCTAAGCATCACTGTAAACACGAGAAAAATTGGTTGGTGCGTCATAATGGGAATGACTGGTATATTTTGGAAATGATTATTTTATGCTCTCAAACTCCCCAACTTGCTTACATATCCGGCGGATTGGTTCGAGGGTGTGAGTGTGGTGCGATGGATGCACAAAGTGGGTTAGTGGTAGACCGCCCGGATACCACTAAGGACCCCGAATCTTGTCATGACCTCCTTAGTATTGCATAGTAAGCAGTACAACCACAAGTCCGTAAATACGACTTGGCTAAGTAAATTTATCAGTTCCGGACTCATCTCACTGGTAGGGGTTTGAAGGCACAAAACGGCTATAAATTTTAAAAAATGGCTGTTACTCGTACTAAATGGGCTAAACGGATCAAACGAACTGTGTTCACATGAGTAAGTTTATTATTTTAATTATGGGCTACATGTGCCGAACAGTCCGGGAATAGTGCAACCACATGGGTCACAAAGCGATATCATTTTCGAAATGGCGTTACTCGTACTAAATCCGTCAGTTGCCACATGTCTTGCGTATCCGTCTTGGTCCGACATGCCTTGTGCCATGCTATGGATTTGTCCCGCTCATTTCGGTTTGAGCTTCTAGTTTATTTTTCACTATTCATAAATTTCGTCTTTTTTGAACTTTTGGCTTTTTTGCTAGTTTTTTTCCTGAATTCGTTTGCGATGTCCGTAATGAGTTAACATATTTTTTCTATTTTTAAATTTTTATATATTTAATTACGCTAAATAAGTCATCTTCAGCTATAGTATAATTTTAACTAGTTATAGGGTTATTTTAGTCTTAAGCTATTATTTTTCAGTCCAATCAAGAGCAGGGTAATAAGCTATAGCCGGCCCGTTAGGCACCGCATGAACAACAGCCGTACTAATTTGCTGAAATGTAAGGACGGCGACGACAATTAGTCACAGGGGTAGCTTCATCACCTGCATCACTGCATGCGCCACTTGCGGCATTGATTGGAACATGATGGCTCACTCCATGTGCTGTACCCAAAATGCACTGTAGCTGCAACGTTTAAGCAAAATTATTTAAAATAAAAATTATTTAAAACATGTTAATTTTTAGTATGATATTTTCTTTTTTTATATTTTATCTGTAGAGATATATTATTTTTTATTATTTTTCTATTAAAAAAGTTAACAACCGTTACAATGTTATTTTAGCTAAAATCAAAAGCCACGTCACTTTTAAACAGGACCTTGGCATTGCTCCATCAAGCACATTTGAATGTGCTTAATTTAGCAGCTAGCACAAGATTAAATAATATTTCTGTGAGGATCTATCATTAATCGGTAGCCGTTTGATGGGTATTAATAAATAGTATTTATTAATCGGTAGCCGTTTGATGGGTGGACAGAAGGAATATCATTCTCGCCGACAGTGATGTATAGCCTGTAGGGTCGCTGGCAACGCTACGTCTACAGGGACATCAGGCTCCTAAAACGTAACAACTCCTATTCGTGCTGATTGAAATTTTCAGATAACGTAACAACTCCTATCCGTGCTAATTCCTGTGTCCTAAATGGGGACCATGAGTATGGGTCTGTTCTTTTTAAGCTGTGATTTATAATTTTTAGCTATAGTTTGTAACTTTTGGACTATTTGTACAAGAGATTCCAAAGTAACAGAAATTCACATACGATTTTTATCGATATAAATAAAGTTATTAAAATATGTATTACAATTAACTAGTATATCCTATCTTGAAAAAAATACTCTATTTAAAAATTAGTTACTGTAAAAAAAATTAAAAAATAGCTTTTAAAAACTGAAAAGAATAGTACCATAATCTGATGTGGTCGGCCCTACATATACGGAACGGGAAATAGTTAAACAATACATAACATGGTCGGAAATGAACCGACGGCGCCTCGTGGCGTCGACTCAACCCGGATGAGAGCAAGTACAACAATGGTCTTATAGCCAAGCTAGTCAGCATTTTTGCTGATGTGGAGGAGAGAAGAGAGGAGAGCTTGGCTCTCATGCAAGCAACAAGCTGCATACGGGAGCCTATGCAGTGGTGGGTCCAGATAATAAATGTATGTGAGGAGGAGTAGGAAAGAGAATGTGAGACATGGTACCACATAATAATAAAAAAATCTTTTGTAGACAAATAGAAGACAGATTATTATATAACTTGGCTCTTATAACTTAACTTATAGCTAAACACTTGGCTCTATTATCGGACTTGCTCTGAGGATAGGATGTGGTCATCCCGGGTGGTGGCCCGTCAGTGGGCGTTGGTACTACCGAACCGATCGGTTCGGTTCCTCGGCACCATACAAATTCGGTTCCACGAATCTTGCACGTTCGGTTCTGAAAAATTCGGTTCGGTTCGGTATTTACCGAAATTACGAGCAGTGCGATAGCATGTAACATCAAGTTCAATAGCCAATTTTGACATAAATGTAACATGATTTCATATAAAATAAGTGCCAAATCATACAGAGAAAAAGCCACAAATACATAATATAGCTGTCACAATAGACCCATCAATAATATTACATATTACTTAGTACTCACTACTCAAATACAACATGTTATTCCTTGTAGTTGGTATTTCGTGAACCGAGGTACCAACCGAATTTCTCGGAATTCGGTTCACGAGAACTCGAACGAACTCAAACCGAAATTTTTGGTTCTGTATTTCTGTTCGGTTCTCGGTAAATTCGGTTCGGTATTCGGTATTCGATTTTTTGTGCCCAGGGTGAGTGGCCCGCATCGCTAGGCGTTGCCATGTGGTCCGGACGAACAGGTAAATGGTAATACAGAGGGTGTCGACATTTTGGCTGTGGCGGTAATCATCACCACCGTCATCGTCAGCATGGTTGCTTCTTTGACATTGAGACACAGTTGGAAAGGATGATGAGACAAGATCCATGCTCGTGCCCTCCTTGGCTTTTAACTTCGGATTTTGATTTTAAAAAAGTCGAAAAATTCAACATTAAAACGTGATGATTTTTTCAAATAAGTTCTTTAAACGGCTTGTCGAGTATAAATTTATATATACCGTGTACATCGATGTCCTTACCATTTACTTGTATCTCAAAAATATAAGCAAAAATACCAACAGTATACAAAAGCCACCGACACTAGGCCACGCCAGAAGAACACCCCGTGTCCTGTCTAGGAAGATCGAGGGTCCACCTCAGCTTATTTAGTTAGGTGCATACAAAATGGATTGAAGGTGACTTAATTTAATTAGTTTGAACTAGATTATTTTTTGTTATTGTTAATTATCAACCTTATTTGTCTTCTCTTAAGAAAAAGGACTCATGAGAAATTCTGACGTCTCCGAATGGTGCAGATAGTAGAATCCGTACAACAGTACGGGCGTCCTTGATTCACGTGTTTCTCAAAAACGAAGGAATACGATAGAAATAAATGCATAGAACAGATAATTAAAAAAAATACAGAAATTTTACATGATTAGATGTTTCATTTGCTTTTATCTAACTGAGCACTAATTTAGAGTGAATAAAGAACACCAGAATTTCCATAAAGAACACCAGAATTTTAGGAGTGAATAGTAATTTCATTTGCTTTTATCTAACTGAGCACTAATTTAGAGTGAATAATCCCCATATTATACTCGGGGGATTCCCGGCCGCCGAGCCCCTCCACGTCGCCCCCAGCGCTCCCTCGGCCGGCACGTGGCGGCAAAATTCACGTACGGTCGGGGGAGCCGATTTCCTTGTAATTTTCGAAAATTACGTAAAGGTCTTTTTTCCTCGCGAAAAGGTCCCTGCCAGTTTTGTTTTTTAAAAACACCCCTTCACTTCACCGAAATTTCGTATCCTTTGCAGGATAGCGCCCCGTGGTTTTCTAAATTACGTACGGGTCCTCGTTTAGTTACATACAGTCCCTCACTTTTTTTACGAAAAAGACCTTTGTCTTTTTTGAAAACACGCATGTCTCCTCGATTTTTTTTAAAAAAAAACTCCTCACGAATTTTCGTCTCTTCTATTTCGGTCAACACGGTGGCTGGCGTGGCGTCGCGCCACGCCTACGTGGCTAGTATTATGTGCTTATCTCATTTGATTACTAAAATTTTGAGAAAATATCAATATAAAGTACGCTTTCAGAATGCAACAGACATAGCAAGCACAGTACTAGTAATGTCTTGGAACGGAATGCACTAGCTATCATTTATATTATTTTTCTTCCATACAACTGCCTCATCCTCTCGGCCATGTCCTCTGGCCTCTTGCTCTCATGGCCATGACGACGACTACTCTCGGAGGCTCAGGCCTGTTTGGGAGAGCTCCACCAGCTCCAGATCCATCTAGATCCACCAGATTCACCTGGATCCACCGTGGAGCTGGTCTCCCATCAATGTGTTTGGTAGAGCTCCACTGCAGATCTGGACTAATATGCAACTGTAAACAAATATTTAGGGGGGCATAATGAAAAATGAAAAATGAAGAAAAAGAGAAGCACTGTTCTCTTTCTTCTTCCTCCCGATGAGAAGCACGCGCGCAGAGGAGAGGAGGAGCGGGGCGGCGGGAGGCGGCGGCCGGCGGCGGCGGGCGGCCGAGGCGGGCACGAGAGCGACAATGGAGGCGGCGGCTGGCGACGGAAGAGGACGGAAAGAAAGAACGAACCGTTTTTTGTGTAATCAGTGGCATGGTGGGTAATTTTTCCCAACTCCACGAATCTCTGAGTTTTCAGAGCACCCCTTGAGGTGCTCCATGGATTTGGTGGATCTAGGGGCAGATCCATGGATTTGGTGGATCTAGGGGTAGATCCATGGATTTCGTGGAGCTGCTCCACGGTGGATCTGCGTGGAGCTGAAGGTGTTTGGCTTGGAAAAGTAGATCTGGATCTGTTTTTCGTGGATCTGGAGCTGCTGGAGCTCTCCCAAACAGGCCCTCAGACTATGGGGCTGCAGCGTCGGAGGTTTCAGCGAGGTTGATGGCTTCGGATTCGGCTCCACGGACAGGGCTTATATAAGGTCATAGGGTGGCAACTTCACCACAGTAATGAGTATTTGATATTATTCTTGTCATATTATCATTGGTTTAATTTGATTTTCTGCCTTTGATTCTCCTGTTGTTGTTGTCAAAGTGGCGGTGGTCTGATCGGCTTTGACTGGCAGTATGACCAGTCGATGGTGTAACCAGCTTGCAATATGACCATAATAAAAGTTTATGTTCATTGTATGTTGTAGGTGCGTAAAAAAATTTTGAGAAATTTTTTTAGGAACGATTGACCGTAGAACGATCGATACATAGGATAGTAAGCGATATTTTGATGTTACTGAGAATCTTCGTGCGGTTGTCATCATTGAAGTTCACTATTCGTTTGGAGTGTGCATCGAGTAGGTAACGAGGAGTGCAAGTAAGCACGACACAATACTAAAAAGTTCACATCGTAAATAACAAACGTAAGCAGTACATGAAAAAATGGTGTACAATCAGGACTACGCTCAGTTGCCACCCTGGCTTGTCCCGTCTCCATGCCCGTGTCCTCCTGTACGGCCCCGCTTGACCGTCCTCCGCTGTAACGGGTAACGATGCCCCGACAACGTAAGACGATCAGGAGCGTGTCGCACCAGCCCCTGAGCTGGTGGAGTCACCTGCACCTCTGCCTGTGCGCCCTCCGGTGCATCGGGGAGGGTGCTGCCGGAGAGAACCTCTAGTCTTTGTGGTCGGAGGTGCGCACCCGCACGCCTACCGACCCACTCGAGAAGCATCTTGGTCCGGATCGTTCGGGCTCGCGGAGGGGCCGAATCGCTGCTTGGACGGGAAAAGACCTACAAAAGTAATATCGTTAGTTTCAGATGTAAAGCATTGCGATCAAACAGAGATCGTACGATACGTACCCTCAGTTGTCGCCATCGCGCCTTGAGGAGGAGCGTATGACGTCGAGTACACCCCCTGTGTGGGTAAGCCAGGAATGTACGGAGAACGCAAGAACATACGCTCGGCGTGTACGAGGTCGTCCTAGGCGATCCTCCAACCTCGTCCGGGTGAGTGTCAGAGGACATACCCACGTAGAACCTCTCGAGCGCTGCCACGGCCGAGGCGGCGTGACCGTGGCTGAACCGTCTCAGGCCGGGCGTGGGCGTGGATGATGCGTGGTAGCCTCGTGCAGGACAGCAGGTGCACGATACGCGTACCTCACTCCGTGAAACGACGGTATGCGCTGATGTGCTCCCGTGGCTCACCTCGGCACCTGCAGCGAGCCTATGCAGTATACTCTGGCCCTCCGTGATGATCGAAACACCCACATCAGCCTGAAAGAAAAGACATAAAATGGTTAATCATCCAAGGTAGCATTGCCATTAGGAAATGTTTGAAAATACGTGTAACATACCGCGATGTGTGCATCCCACGCGAGGTGCGCACGATACGTGTCTGTCGGAGTGGCGAGGTATGCGGGGGGTGGGTCCATGACATGTACGAGCCTCGTACATGTCCGGCCCTAGTACCAGCACAGGTATTTTGTGTACTCCGTGCTGTTGTAGGGGCGGTCCTCCTCAACCCGGTCGTCAAGCGTACCGTCCCACTACGCAGTCCACCCCTGCATCTTCGTCGTCCAGTCTGTGCCGCGTTTCACTCCATTTCTAGAGTGCCTGCTTGTAGGACCACTTCGTTAGTAATTGCCAACGGAATAGTAAGTATGTACAATTTTATAAGACGCAGGCACTCACGCGTGCACAGGAGGCGGCACTGTAGGTCCAACTGGTACCGGGACAGCCAGGCGTAGACCAAACTGCCGCATCACTCGCTGCGGCGAGTAGTCCTCCACGAAGATGTCGTAGACGAGCTTCCGATCCATCAGTGCCGCATGTGAGTACGGCTCCTAGCGCACGTCGTCGGCTGTGAGGTGGTTGATCTGCTCAACAAAGAGCAGATACGCTTGTGTGACTTGCACATGTGCAAACTGCACCTGCAAGGACGAATAGGTGTTACGTACGATCGTCGTTAGTACAAAAAATAACTAATTGACATATGACTTACCCGTCGATGACACCAGAGAGAACCATCGTCGGCCGATCGACGTCTCCCCCCGGATACATCTCGGGGCCGTACGGACCCATGTCGTCTAGCAAAGGTCGTCCGAGACTGAAGCACTCAAACGACCCTAACTGCAGCAGCAGGGGACAACCTGCGAGGACCGAGTTCGCCTTGGTCCTCGAGCATGCATCGCATAGGACACGGTAGGTCGCAGCAAGTACGGCCGAGCCCCAGCTGACCTGGGGGGCCTTGCCGTCTGCGATCGCCCTAGCATGAGCGATGAGGCGCGCGTCAACGCTGTTGCCGTGGCTGGTGGTGAAGAGCACCCAACCAAACAGCCACAGCAAGTACGCCTCCAAGTGGCGCGAGACCTGGTGATCGTCCGCCTCTAGATCCATCCGCTCCACCTGAATGTAAACAAGATGTTATTAGTACGTAATAATGCAAATAAGAGCTTCGACGACATGATCGATTGTAAAGACCACGTACCCGGAACTGTGCGAGCCACCTCAGTGATGGCCCGTGGGTCTGACTCGCTGGGAAGATGTGGTAGTCATCCGTGGCACCCGGTGTAAGGACCCCCTCGAATTTGCAGAGCAGGTTAGCGCGTCACTCGGCCGGGGCCTCCGGTAGGAAGGCAGTGCCTCCCGCGATCGGAAGGCCAAGAAGCAAAGACACATCCTGCAGGGTCGGTGTCATCTTCCCGAATAAGAGGTGGAAAGTGTGCGTCTCGGGTCGCCAACGGTCCACCAAAGCTGTCAGCAAGGAGCGGTCAAACGAGAAGCATTGTGATCGCTCCACGACATCGCCCCTGCCCGTGGCCACGGCGGGTCCATCCTCGTCCATGGCCTGCACCATCCGGGCAAGAGGGAGAAGGCCAGCATCCCGCAGCCTGCAAACAAAGTGAAGGTCAACACAGAACGTCCTTACGGCAGCACTAAAACGCTGGAGGAGTGCAAATCTGACTATCCAACGAGGGTCGAGTCTCCAGGCCACGCGAGGTGTACGTGTCCGTACCACTCCTAGCTAGCCGGCTCATCCACGCTCCCCGGTGGCGGAACACGACGGGAAGCGCGATGTACGCGGTCCACATGCTCGTCCAACAGAGGAAACCGCCAGTCCGAGTCACGACCATCACGTGCCATACCTGCAAATAGAGTTCAAGTTAGCACTACAATTTCGTACGCATGCAAATTTCGTACTGATGCTAATTTTCTAAAACTATGTTCCCTAAATTATACATAACTACACACTTCTATGGTTGTTAATTTTGTAAAAGTATATGTTTAATAAATTTAGTATAACAAATATTTAACTATTTCTATCTAGATCTACACCTACGGTTGCTTCTTCGTCTCCTCTCCATTTCTACGTCTGCTAATTTTCTATAATTACGTTAACTAAATTTTCTATACTAAAAATTGTATACTACAAATTTTCTATACAAAAATTTCTATACTAAAAATTGTACTAAAATCTCTGTATAAAAATGTTCCATACTAAAAAATGTATACTACAAATTTTCTATACTAAAAATTGTACTAAAATTTTCGTACTAAAGTTTTTTACATCTACAATTTTTACTACCACTAACATTTCATACAAAATATACTACAGATTTTCTATACTAAAAATTGTATACTACAAATTTTCTATACTAAAAATTGTACTAAAATCTCTGTACTAAAAATGTTCCATACTAAAAAATGTATACTACAAATTTTTTATACTAAAAATTTACTAAAATTTTCATATTAAATTTTCTACATCTATAATTTTTACTACCACTAACATTTCATACAAAATATACTGCAAATGCAATATACTAAAAAAATATTTGGATCTGAAGATCTGACCCTCTCCTCCTCCTCTCCCTCTCCTCTTCTCCCCCCCTTCCTCCTCTTCCCCTCCTTCCTCCTCTTCTCTCCTTTCTCTTCTTTCCTCTCTCGCGGCACCGAACAATGGAAACAAATGAGGCAGCGGCGGCGGCGGCCGAGCGCGCTGCCTTTTTAACCCCCTATCGTCCGGGCGTTGGCTGACTGGAATTTCTATCACCCAACCGTACGGCGACTGGACCTCCAGTCGCCCAACACCCGGGCGACAGCAATAATTCGCCTAACCGTTATCAATCCGTCCATGTGTCGCCTTCCGGTTGAGTGATTGGCTCTAGTCGCTCAATGAAAGGACGACTAGAACCTATTTTTGCAAAAAAAAATTCGCGGGTATATTTCTGTAATTTTGAATAAAAAATAGATTATTTGTATAAAAAATTCGGAAAGGTTGAGCCTTGTTGTGGCGCACTTCCACTTCCACCACCGTCTTTCTTTCGTGCTTCCCAAGACGAGACGAAACCAACCACAAAGCCTTAGAAGCCGCACGCCACGCCACCCCGAACACCAGACGAGCCGACACCGAGAAGGCCGAGTAAAACCACCGATCGATTCCGCCCGCCGCCGCCATCTTCAATTTTTGAGGGAGCCAGCCCCAGCTCCCTCCGGCGATTCGCCGCTTTCCCCCACGAGCGCCTACTTCGAGACGAGTATCACGCCTAGGGTTCCGCCGCCGCAGGAGGGGAGGAGGAGTACACAGCGAGATGGTTCGCTGACTTCTGATTTCTTTCTTGTTTTGATTTTTACTAGCGATTGTTCCTGTACTCTTTCCCTTTCCGAGCTTAATCTCATAGTTAATTCTACTAATTTGGCAGGCGGGTAGGCTTCTTGCGAATCTCATTGTCATGGGCGGAGCCGTGGTGGGCAGGGCCATGCTCCAGGCATATCGCCAAGCCATCGTCAGTGAGTACTCTTCCCTTGCCACATGTTTCAATTGAGCGCTTGTAGCTAGTATATGTGTTTTCTGTTCCTGCACTGCCATCCCAATTGGGATTCTGAGTCCTTTTGAACATAGACGCCTGTTCCCCTTGCTCCTGTGGCTTTTGCTGACCCAGCTTGGGTGGTGATATGATGCTACCAGACATTGTGCTTGTTAGTTCTAGGCTTGAAGGGGCATCTTTTGGAATTTGGAGTGCTATGTTGTTAAAATGCAAACCAAAGATGCAAAAGGTTTGTTGCTGTTTTGTAGTCTGCATTTATGAACTAGTAACAAGCATGTGCAATGTCCACAATATGGTTGTTTCTGCCATCGTGATAATATATATCCCATTTGGTATTGAGGACAATGTGTACTTAAGTGCTTGTACTGAAGATATATGTGTAGAGAAGTCATTTCATTAAATAATCATTCGATTAAATCAAAACCATGCCTTGCATTTGATTCATCTCTGCATCGTCAGCCTTTAGGTCACAGCCTTGGTTTGCCTACATGCATCATACAATAGTTTTAGGCTCTGTGATTGGGACTGTTGATGATTCCTGATCTTGACTAGATTGATGAGATTCCGCATATGACACAGTTCTGAGGTAGCTTAAAAATGCAAAACTGGTGATTAGTGTCTCCGCATATGATGCAGTTTCCTAATGCTCCCAGCTAAGTGGTGTAATTACTTAACTCTGCATGTAACACCCTCCCTATCCCCCTCTGATGTATCCTCTGGAGTCTTTACTCCTTGTCTGTAAGACAGGCTTTTTAAGTAATTCAGTTGAGTTCAGGTGGGCTTCTTGCCCTCCGTTGATTCTTCTAAAAATTATGATGCATAGAAACGGTGGATATTCTTCCAGTCTGAATGTTGACGAACTAAAACAGCTTGTCTGGTCTGCTTCACCTTCTAGAAATATTTGCCCAAGAGAATCTGATTTTCGATCTGAAGCAACATCTGTGTGATTATATCACCAGTTCGCCACATGCACTTTTCTGAATGCGACTTATCATTTCTAATTTTGTCTTGTAGACGCGAACAAAACTGGAGCTGCCCAGGAAGCTATACATGGTATTCGAAGGGCTAGCAAGGCCATTACTGAGCAAGAAGCCCGGCAAATACTAGGTATCAGTGAGCAATCAACGTGGGAAGAGATCATGCAGGTTTGTGACAATATATGCTGATTCACTTAGTATGTTCTAGCAACTGTTATTTTCTTTTCCTTTATGAACTTCGTATGAATTAAGGTTTCTCTGTATGAAGTTCATGTGAATTAAGATTTTTGAAAGCCATCTGCAGTCATTTGTTTTTAGCAAAAAACTGATGTTCAATCTCTCTGCTTTAAATACTTTGCAGTAGTACAATACATTGTTAACATCAGGGCAACTGTTATCTTCTTTATTCTGTATCAACATCATGCCACTTAAGATTGTCAAAATCACATGTATAGCCATTTGCTTTACTCAAAAGCTGACGTTAGATTTCTCTCGTTTGAAATATTTTTCAGAAGTACGATACAATGTTTGAGAGGAATGCCAAGAATGGGAGCTTCTATCTCCAGTCAAAGGTTCATCGGGCCAAAGAATGTCTGGAAGCTGTATATCAAAAGCCCGACGTAACAAACTGAGATAGCCTAGCTTCCATTTGAAGCGTTTGATCTAATTGATCGGTTTGCCGGTGCGGCTAAAAATCACCATTCTGTTTTGAGTTATGTTGGGTGCATCAGATTAATTGGTTGTAGCGGGAGTTTTCTTGAAAATAATGTTCAACAAGAATACACAGCTTCCACTGATTTTCAATGGCAGTGCCTCGTTTGCTTTTCACTTATAAGTCCAAGTCCAAATACGAAAATCATGATTTTTCGTTGTGATGGAATGATCATTGGCAATGTTTGCTTGTTCGAGCAGCGTGTGCGCTTGTGCTTTGCACTTGCCTTCTATCCGGTGCTACCGCTTTAGCTCGTGGGCGAACTGCTGCACTGAGATCGTAGTTTTCAGTTTTGGCTGGACCCGAAATTAAGGGGTCTGAGATGGGCTCGGTTACGTAAATGCCCAAAACTAACACGAGCGAGTGTCCAGTACGCTTCCTGGCCTCGCACGCACCAGCATACGCCATACGCCTAACACCCCCAGCCCAACCTCTGAACCAAAAATACCACTTCTATCGTTGAATTTTTTTGTACGAATAATCTAATTTTTATTCAAAATTATAGAAATATATCAACAGTAACATTTTTTACACAAATAGGCTCTAGTCGCCCAATAGAGGGTGCGACAGGAGCCAATCGCCCAATGGCCAGACGACAAAGCTCCAGTCACCCCCCATTGGGCGACTTGATGTAGTCACTCTCTAGGTGGGCGACTGGTTTCAGTCCCCGTGAATTTTGTATATTTTATCAATTTTATAGTTTATAACTGGAAAATAATCTGTTGGATTTGTAATAAAAGTTTATTTTCATTGTATGTTGTAGGTGCATAACAAAATTTGAATTTTTTTTAAGAACGATTGACCTTAGAACGATCGGTACATACGATGGTAAGTGATATTGTGATGTTACTGCGAATTCATATACGAAGAAAATCGATATGTTAATATTGTTAGATGACTTGCTATGTGAATCATAGAATGCGAAAAAGACAAGATAATAAGCTAGTCTGAATTTAAATAGGCTTCATAATACAGTTGGGAGTAATATGCCGCGTACTTTTTTATTACATGCATAACATATAGCATCATGTACGACTAACCCACCCAACTACTCGTACGACCTACTATATCGACTAGGGACATTTTCCCTTCCTTGTCAGCTCAGTGTTGAACTCCTCGGCGGCCTCTTTTGCCTTGGTCGCCATTTCTCTCTTTCTCTCACGCTCCCTCTCGCGAGCCTCCTGCTCCCTACGCGTGCACGCCTCGAGATGAGCTTTTGTCTCGTGTTGTATACGTAAGGTTTGCTCGTTCTTGCGGCGCTTCTCCTCCTGGATTTCCGATGACCTTGCGACATTCCACTCCTCGAAGTCAAGGGCCCGTTGGTCCTTAGGGTGGATCTCAATATCGATCCATTTACGGTAGCCATATAGGGATTCCAGAGACTGTAAATACAGGGGAGAGATTGTTAGTGCGTGTTGTGAACGAGAAAAAGTAGGCGAAAACGGTGCACCTAGTCCTTATCGTCTGCCAATAGGTTGCAGTGTCTAGACGGCAGTCAGGGTAGTCACTGGAGTAGTTTGCACAACCTCAGTAACGCATACCTAGGCTGATGCAGTAGTTAGACTTGAACTTGCACGTGTCCCCGCACTAACAAAGGGGGTGTCTCCCCCTTGGGTGGGATTTGCGGCGAACGCTCGTGGGAATGTTCGGGATGTGGTTGTTGCTACGGAGCCATCATGATGGGGAGCTAACTTTGTAGCACGCTGGAATTTTTACTGTGGTTTATAGCTTTTAATTGAAAATGAATAGTAGTGCCTTTAACATTTCTCAGATGAATTTCACAGGTGCTTTGAGGGAAGTATCTGAACGAGACATGTTTCAATTCCTCGGTTTTGAAATGAACAATGAGCTCGAAAACAATCCACTGAAATTCTGTAAGATGAAAGAGAATGTAGTTCCTCTTCTTCAGAGATGATGTTCAATCTTATGACTTCATCATGCTAATTCTTTTGTAGATTTTTCCATTTTATCATTTCGTCTAGCTAGTTCTTTCTTCTGTTTCTGCTTTCAAGTGTGGTACCTACGTGGCTTGCGTTGATGAAAAGGTAAACATGGTTTGTACGAGATCCACGTCCACCTGAAATATGTTCCATGCATTTATGTAACTTCTGTCTATAGATTTCAGCAGATGAGGCTCTCTTGATCATAGAGGCCATTAAAAAAATGGATAGTTGATTCTGTTTCTTCCCTAGAAAGGAAATGTATCTTCGTCTTGGCTTCTAATGCATCTCCAAAATTGGTGCTATAGCAGATATGATACAACCCCTGCGCTCTTCTTTGTCATCGATGTGCTATGAATTACGATGTATCCAGTGTACACTTGAGGCCAATATAACTTATGTAGCATCCTAATTCCTAAGATACGCTGAAATGCATGCACCACCCAACCACTATACTATTTAAAAGAGTGTTTTTTTTTTGCCTGCCCTACATGGATCACCCCCAGGCCGCCAGGAAGGAGGTTCCTTTTTCTCTGATATTTTTTCTTTCTTTCTTTCTTTTTTGTGGATGGTTCTGATTGCTGGGATGGCAAAACTCATCGATGTCAGATCCCAATTTTGCTTTAACCATCCCACATGATAAGCATTTGTGCAAGTATTGTTGATAATCACCTGTGTAAGTTATCTTGCAGGTGATTTTTTAGGCTACGGATTATGACTTTTAACTATAACTTATTAGTTTAATAAATAATAATTATTAAAAGAAATCAAAGCAAAAAAGGACATTGTTTTCCTTTATTAAAAGAAACCGATGCAAAAAAAAGGACATCGTTTTCCTTTCACAGTTCGAGGATTTGCTAGGCTGTGATCGTTTTGGCTTCAGCTTTTAGTTTCCGGCTTATTTTTCACTATTCATAAATTTCGTCTTTTTCTGAACTTTTGGCTTTTTGTTGAGCTTTTTGCGATTCTTTTTCCCGTATTTGTTTGTATTATATGTAATGGGCTAACATATTTTTATATATATTTTTAAATTTAATTATGCTAAATAAGGCTCGATCAGCTACAGTGCTTTTCAGCTATAAGCCATAAAAAAGCCCAAATGAGCACCATATACACAACATAAAATCCATGGGTTCAGAGGGAAAGCCTTGGCCAGGACGCGTTATGATAGTGATGTTACGACAGGGCTACAGATAAGTCCATAAATAATTGTTAGTTTACGTTACAACAGATGCGCCCGTGGCCTAATGGATAAGGCGTCTGACTTCTAATCAGGCGATTGTGGGTTCGAGTCCCACCGGGCGTGAGTCTTGTTTTTTTCTTTCAATTTTCTCGGTTATTTCTCACTCCCAATCAGATGCGTATAATTTTCAATTTCTCGGTTCATCGGCAGAAACTGTGTTCGTTTTTGGATTTTCTTTTTGCCTGTTACATGTTGAAGCTAATAATCGGATATCTGAAGTGTAAGAGTGCATACTACACAGGGCATATATCTGAAGTATAAGCCACTGCTGTTTTCTTTTTTCGGGAGAAATCGAATTATTCTGGCACAGTGAAAATTACACAAGGCATCCTAAAAAAAGGAAAATTAATCAAGCCGACTGAAGTTGCTACTTGCTAACAAGTACCGCAAATGCGTAAGTTGACCTGTATTAATGAAGACGTGTTTTTTTAAGGATAAACGTCCCTGATTTATATTAATTTGAAAGCACAGTACATTGTCCCAATACATTGAAGTCCAGCACAAGAAGAAAAATTACATAACAGAATGACTGGACTAAACCCAAAAGTGCATAAAAGAGTTTCGTTGCATTCGAAGTCGCGCTTGAAGACAACACGAAGTAGATGCGGTGGAATGGCCAGCGCCGACCAGCTGATGACGAAGTCACCGGAGGTAGAGATGACGGCCGGCGAAGACCTTGTAAAAATGCTTCTGGATGGGAAGCGTGCCTCGAGCCGAGACCGCTGACAACCATCCGCAGCAAGCGCCGACTGAAGAGTTGGCGCCGCTGAGTGCCTCCACAGTAGGACTTGCCCATGAATAGATAGAGGTAGTAATATCCGGAGCAAAAGATGTTGGGGGAAGACAATCCAAACACATCCAAATGAACAAACCTGCCCTGATGTGGCCGAATGTGGGATGGAAAGGAACTTGAGGGACTTCGTGCTGTAAATTAGGGAAGGCATAAAAGGTCGGGGGAAAGCCACGACGGCCGGAGAGACGGCACGCTGGGGAGACAGACTCCAAGGCCACAAAGGGCAGGTTACTGCTAAGGGGGACTCACCGATATTGGGCGCACCGGACATGTACAGGACCACCGACTTGGAAGTGACGGCGGACGGTGCGAGAGCAACGCCAATGGCTAGGAGAAGCAGTTCATGCACTCGCCGAATAGGCCAGGGGAAAATTTGGTCACCGGTGATGAAGCCCCACATCTCCAACTTCGGATATGCACATCCGGAGGAGGAGACCTATAACGACTTTACCACAACCCACAATGGCCAGCGAGTAGCAGCACTACAGGGTAGACGGTAGGAACCGGTCGCCGATGTCACCCACACAGGGCACCACCGAACGGGAGGCCCATCGGAAAGAAAGAAGAAAACCTAATCTAGGTAATTTACAGTTGGAAAAAGGGGTGGGACCAGGGGCGGACGCACCATAGGACATAGGGGTACAGTTGTACCCCCAAATTTTTTTGCAAAAAATCAACTATATATAATATATATTTCATATATATAAAAAAACTAGAAGTGCAGGTAATTTAGCAAATTCAGCCCACTAGCCAAAAAGCCCAATTGGCATTTTCTAACCTAACCCTAGCCTCCTGGCTCCTACCTCTGCCTGGCTGCCTCCCACGCCGCCTCCTCTCTGCGCGCCCCTGGCCTCCTCTCCACCTCTGCGCGCCCCTGGCCTCCTCTCCATCTCTGCGCGCCCCTGGCCTCCTCGGCTCCGGCGACGCGGCGACCGACGGCTCTGCCTCTGCTCGCCGCCCCACGCCGCCTCCGCCTTGCTCCATGCTCGCCTCCTCTCCATCTCTCTTGCACCGCCACGACCTCTACAAGACGCCGACCTCCTCGTCTCGGCGACGCGGCGGCGTGTGAACGGCTGCCGTGCGCGCGCGCGCGGCACCACACCCAATGGCCGACACGGCGTCGACGGCGAAGAAGTCCCCACGGCCAGGTGGCCCATCCGGCGGCGGCAGCTCCTCCCCTATTCCAGCTTGAACGGCGGCGGCGCTCCCGACGGCCATGCCGCCCCTGCACACAAGGTTTATTTGATTAACTATATGAGATATACATATTATGTGTATCAAAATTCTCTATCTTATATATACTCCGTAAATTCTTAACTTCGTACCCCCATCTTAAAAATCCTGGGTCCGCTACTGGGTGGACACCCTCCCGCTCGACTTCGGCGAGGAGCCGAAGAGGAGGTAGGGGACGGGGCCGGCTGGAAAGGAGGGATGGGAAGATGAGCCTGCGGAGGAGAGGTGAGTACGCAGCTAAGTTTTTGCGTGGATTGTAGTGCTCACAATGCAACTAGGAACTATCGTATCCATTCGGTGAGCATTGGTACATCACTGTCAGTGTCATGACTCAGTCACACGGCACCATCAAGTGAAGAAAGTTCCCTCGCAAAAAAAAAATCGAGTGAAGAAAGTTACTCTCCTGACATCGATATTCGTGGTTTCTTCTCCAAAGAAAATACCTGTAGTATGTAACATGATACTCACTCAATTAGCAGAATAGGTGCCTTGCCGGAAAATATTGATTACATGGAATGGTCTCCCTTATTATATCTGGTTTGCAGTGGCGGATCCAGGACGAGATTTTAGCTAGAGCGGAATCGTCCGCATCTAATTAGTCAATAAGCAACGAGTAATCTCTTTTGTATTCACTAAGCAAATAGTGCATAATATACGTTTTGATAGTTAAAGTCACCCAACACAATACTGTCAACATCCCTAAAAATACTCACCACAATATCCAAAAGAGATATAAACATCTAATATCAATATGTAACATAAACTATACGATTTTACTATTTTACCCTCAAATATCAGCAATGCAAGAACAATACTTTACTACTTTACTATCAAGTGGTGATTGGTTCGGCTGAAAAGCTCATGGCTTATGGCTGAAAACACTGTAGCTGACTGAAAAAAGCGCTGTAGCTGACTGAGGCTTATTTAGCATAATTAAATTTAAAAAAATTTAAAAATATAAAAAATATGTTAGCCCATTACGTATAATACAAACAAATACGGGAAAAAAAGAACCGGCAAAAAAGTTCAACAAAAAGCCAAAAGTTCATAAAAAGATGAAACTTATGAATAATGAAAAATAAGCCAGAAGCCGAAGCCTTCATGAAACTATGTATTCCTGGGAGTGGTTGAGTTAGTTAAGAAATAGCTATACAGTTGCATCCTTTTCTCTACTTTTGCAAATATATGAACAAAATAAATTATCAATTTCATCGCATGTGTTGCTCTTGAGAATACGATGGCATATGGCGACATTGGCATGAGGAATTAAGAATAAAAAATGAGAAATAGCCCAATCGGCCAATCAAATGCCCCGAAACGCTGCCTGGTGGTTGCTCTGTGTCTGTGTGCTATGTGATTGTCGTTGTGCCCTCCAGCCTTACCGTCTGACTACTGCTGTGTCTCGTGTGCCATAGACAACATGTTGTATTTGAGAGGGGCATTTTGAGAATTTCCCAATTGAAAAAGAAGGGATGGAAACCCTCAAGGTGGGGCCCACCGGTCGGTCACCCGAGCAAAGAGATAAGGGTGAGGAGACTTTGTCTCCTCCCCGAGTCGGCCCTTGGCTGTTGCGGCGCTTTTCTCCCGTGCGGCGGTTTTGATCCCCTCTCCCAGATCCGGGATCTTCGGTGCTTGAGGGGAGATGGCGAGCAGTGGGGCAGCGGCGGAGGCGGGGGCTGGCCCGGGTTCTTCGGAGCCGGCCGCTCACACCACCCCGCAGCCGTGTCTCATCTCTTCTTCAAAAGGAGAGGTGCAGCCCGACGGTTTGGCCCTCTCTCTTCCATCTCCGGTTGCCTCTCTTGACTGATTCTCCTCTCTGTTCTTCGGTTGGCGAAGACTTGGTCTTCGGGCCATCTCCGATTGAGGCCTTGCTTCCGGTTCCGTGTGTGAACCCTAATATGGGTTTGTGCATCTCGGAACCTTGAGGGGTCTAGCCGAGGAAGAAGGAGGCGGCGCATACTCCCTGCTGTGTTTGATTGCTCTCGGCCAGAGCAATCTCGTGATCTTGTGTGGCATCTCTGGACCTCAGCTTCTTCTTTGGCTTTCGGCTAAGAGAAGCAGTGCGGCATTGTATCTCCGTGAATCATCTACCTGCTAGCGACAGTGGGTTGATAGATTTTCTGGGACAACGAGTTCTTCGTGCCTTGCCCGATTGTTTGAGTTCTTCGGTTATTTGCTTCTGGACAGTTTGGATTACTGTCTGCTCAGTGAGTATATCTATTTCTTTGCCATTTACAGCAGTAAATCTTGATCTGTATTTTTAATCAAGTTATTGAGGGCTGCTGTAATGATTGTGGGCACATTAGTTTGCTCTGTGATGATTTTAGTCATATATTGAATTGATCTAGACAACTATTTTCAGGCTTGAGCTCTAGGGTTTGTTTCTGCAGACCATACTGTAGATGTTTGTATCACTGTCAGAACTGATTACCTGCAATAGAAATTATGAGTAGTGCAGTGATTTGTTAAAATCTGGTTAGATTGTATAGTTGGTGC
Organism: Dendrocalamus sinicus; assembly: GCA_036346575.1. Taxonomy (NCBI): domain Eukaryota; kingdom Viridiplantae; phylum Streptophyta; class Magnoliopsida; order Poales; family Poaceae; genus Dendrocalamus; species Dendrocalamus sinicus. The sequence continues at coordinate 62,507,067 of CM070641.1, forward strand.
AGCATTCATCTTGTTTCAGTCCTGTTTTGACTTGTGTTATTGATGTCTATATACAATTCGGTTTGCTACTAATTGCCTGAATATCTAAGATCACTGTCTATTAGTTCATTGCTTGTAATCATATATCAATACATATTTTGAACAGAGATCTGTTCTCTGTTTATTCGGTCTGTTGGCAGTCAAATAATTAGAGCTCAAGTCTTTCTCCCAGTTGTTGGATCAATTATGAAGAGTTATGACATGTGCATGAGAAGGCCAAAATCTATGATTTTGCGTAACTCTGTTCTAAGAGCAACAATGAAACAATTAATTTGTTATATGCTGGAATTAGTTGTTTCACTGCTGTTAAGACTGTTTTCCATGTTGTTTTCGGCAACATTGAAGTTATATTCTTTGAATATATATGTGGAGATGAATGGCAAGATAGAATTTCATGTTTATATGCAATTTATGTCATTCTTCTTATGCTAGAAATATACTATTTATATGATGATTTTGGCTGGAATTAAATGTGTAAATTTACTCATACCACAATATTTACAACACAACACATATAATTCTAAGTGAACAAATCTCTTATGGATTGGGCTATGAGTGGCTCCATAGCTCACTTAACCTTTTTTCAACCTCAAGTCGTGTATCATTACTTTAACGCCTGCAGCAGGTGCTCAACTTCAGGCGCCTCTCCCAACTCTGCGCTACTCCTATGGGTGTTTTCATTGGTGAGGTACCTCGGGCAGCCACCCCAGCTCGCCCTATTGCTGGGTCCGCTCCTGCTGGTTTGTTTTTCCTTAAAAAATATCTGCTTTATTTTCAGAATTTGCAAGGAACTAGGAGAAGCTTTGATTACGTACTAACTATGTCTATAGTACACCATCAGCGAGATAATAAATTACATGATGGACGATCTGTGCTCAAGACCCAAATGCCAGATTTAGCGGAAAAGAAGAAAAACTGATTATCAAATCACACCGAAAGCAATGCAACCATTGTATTAAGCAAATCGTGGAAAGATGAATGAAAAGATCGGAAATGATCTTTTGGGCTACGATGATGGCTTTTGGTAGCAGTTGATAGTTTTTATTTGTACTTTTCAAAATGATAATGAACGATGCATATAGTTTTAGACTCAAAAATCTATTTGGAAGATCTGTATCAACAACCCATATCATATGTTTTGATTTTAGAGAAAACTGAAAGACAAAAGATAAAAGCCCAAAAGAAGGGGGCACGAAAGAGTAAACTTTTGGCTTGTATTGAGGCTGCAGCAGGCATGGATGCATGGTCATGGTTCGTCTTAGGGGGCATTCGTATTGGCTTTCGCTGATGGTTTTGATTGCGGTTGATGGTTTTTGACTGAAAATAACTAGTAGCGACTAAAAAAAGTAGTTTTTAGGAGGGGACGAGGGGTACAAAAAGTGCGAGAGATATGTGCGTGAGACAAAAGCGAGAGTAACAGGGTACATGATGCACCGTGACCGCCTGACTTATCCTCAGAGCGAGAGGAGTGGAGAAGTTGCTTTTAAAAAACCAGATATGTTCATATTGACTTATAGCTTCACTAAAACCAATAAAAATAGGAACTTTCGGTATCAAACTTATCGTCACCATCATATAGGGGGGGAGCCACCGGGTGAGCTTCATCAGGCTTCAACCCACTCTTCGGCCCGCCGTGAACACCCCCAAGCTGAGCTGGCCCAGTAGAGATGAGGGCTTGGAATCTCCATCCAACATCCACTGTAGGTGTCAGATGAACCATCGAGAGACGACATAGCGACCACGTGGTCCACGCACAGAGATCAGACCACAAATCCACAATCCATAGTCTAGTAGTCCATAGCACAGACACACACGTCACACACACACACACGGGAAACGAGGGGTTGTGCACACACCTGGCGGAGGCATGCGTAGATCCGAGTGAGCGATGGCCGAGCTGCCGAGGTGCCATTGAGGCTGAACAGATCTGGTGCTTCGGGCGGGCAGGTAGCGCTTTGCGGCCTTGCGGTTGCGGTTTGAGGCTTCCTGCGCCGATGGCCGACGCCGAAGCGTGAAGAGGCAAAACCCGGAAGGGGAGGCTGGGTGGGACAATGGGAGTTGCTGGGCCACTCTAGGGTGTGTTTGGTTGCTTGTATCTCCTTCGTTCTGGATGGGTGGATCCGTATAATCTGAGAAAGAACCTGTTTGGTTGCCTGTATGAGCGGATACAGCCTGTATGAGCGGATGCAAAAATACACCCTCATCCTGGATGAGTGGATACGCTCAAAATGAGCTTCACTAGCCATCCTGGATGAGTGGATGCAGTGTATCTTATGCGGTCCCACGTGTCGACCTATCGAGTTTGGTAGATCGCATCCGCTCATCTGAGCAACCAAACAAAGATCTCGATTTTTGTATCCGCTCATGCAGCCTCACCAAACATCTTCTTTTTCTGAAATACGATTCCACTCAGCCTGCATCCACTCAGCCAGGATATACGATGCAACCTCCATCCACGAACCAAACACACCCTAGCTGCAGCGCTGCTGAGGCGTCGTCATCACATCTGAGGTCGTGAGACGGCGTGAGCTGGAGACTAGGGAGCGGCTGCCTTACACGACGGATTGGATTCAGGAGGGCCAGTCGAGACGTCGAGTGGAGTGGGGGAATAGGGATTTGGGGGCGCTTTTGACTTGCCGACTGTGAGCTGTCGATTGGCTTGGCCCTCGGCTAATTGGCTTGGAGAATCAGTTGGCCCTTAGGCTGGATTGGATCATTGAATTTAGAGAGTTGGATGACCAACTAACCGAGACGGCGACACTGGCTGCCTGGCCTGTCTGAGAGCCCGAGACTGAGTGTGGCGCGTTTGAGGCCAGAGAGTAAAACTTGTACATTCTACTGTTCTGCATAATTTGTAATTTGTATTGAGTTATTAACATTGAACATCCTGAATTCTTAGAGTTAGAGATTATATATATGTTGTATTATGGCTATTGATCAACTTAAATTACTAGATATTAAAATTATAATTATGATTTTCACATGCTAGTGGTATGTTATATTTTTCTTGAATGTTCATAATCATTAACAATTAGTTACCCGTATCACTAATTTTAATTTTACTATTTTTGATATGCGGATGACTAATCTCTACTCACTAGAAGCATATTTATAATTTTTCGAGATGCGCTTTCTATTACCGATGTACTTTCGTTGTATTTTTCTCTTTTTTACTTTATTTTTTATTCATATATAAATTTAAATTAAATAAGAATAAAATATTATAATTATAATAATCTAATTTAGCGGCTTAGCTTATTCTTGATTTTATTCAAAGTTTCGTCACTGTCATCGTAGTCATTTGGTCACCGGCATCGTCATCATGGCACGGTCAGCATGGCGCGATGAATGCAGTGGGATCCCCCCTTGTTTCCGTAGTCTTTTTTGGTTGCTTCACGCCATGTACTGGCTACTGAACGCGAGAGCAGAAAAATCCGAGAAACTTAGCTTTCTCCAATTTGACACATACTGGTATTCTTCTCTTTCTCTCTCCTTTGACCTCTTCCATCCTCTGGCGTCGCGTACGTGCCGAAGCTGCTGCATCAATTCTTTACCTGCTAAGGAACGCCCTCCTCTCCTCTCTGCCTTCCACATCGCTTCGGGATTTTAGGTTTCCTCTTCGTTTCTTCCACATCGATCCCTGCAAGAGTTGGCTGGTATCAGGTAATCTTTTTCTTGGGATTTCCATAGAGGGTAACTAACAAGAGCTCGAAGTAATCTTGTTGTTTAATTTATTAGCAACGATTTTGTAAGGAATTTTAGCTGTGGCGAGCGAGTTGGGTCTTCGATGTGTGGGATAGAAAAAAAAGGTCCCCAGTAATTTGGTATCAGTTCTTGATATTATCTGGTTGGTACAATTACTGTGGTATTTACTGAAAAAAAAGCAAGGTTCTTGAGAAGGTGTAAACGTTTAGAGCTTCATTTGTGCTTAATTTAGGCTTTTCCAGGCTTACAGGAGAACAACCTCCCTGAGCTACAGGCTGGGGCTGGAGGTCCGGAAAACATTATGTTTTGCTCATAGTTAGTACTAACTAGGAGAACTGCAATAACCCAGAAAGAAAATTTCATGAGAAGCAGCTGGAAACAACTTTAAAATTTTTCTTTGTTGTTAATTTGATTTTTAGGTCTTATGTAGCTCAGCCTGTTCAGGATATTATGCTTTACTCGACTAGTTTAGCAGTGGTTGAAGTAATTGCTGAATTCAATTAAGAAGATTGATCCATCTAGAGTTCTCTTTATGGTTTGTTTGTTTATCCAGTACTGTGTAATTGTATAATAGAAGAGGCCGAAGTTATCTTGCGCTTTATAAACTTCATATAAGCAACTTATAAATCCCCCCCCCCCCTATGTAATATCTTTTCCCTTTCGAATTGGCCTTCCTAGGATTGTAAAACAGAATTAAGGGACAGGAAATCTTGTAGTTTGCAAGGTTAGTGCTACCTATTCTGCAATTGCAAATCAAGATCCACATCATAGCTGTTGATTTAGAGTAGATGAATCCATCAGATGGAACACTGTTTGATGCAGATTCCAGCACCGTACTGTTTGTGGTGTAGTACCTCCATCCTTTCCTATGAGAAAAATGGTAATGCAAGGTTTTGTTAGGATCTAAAATCCACTTCATTAGCTTCATCTGTTCCTGTCAGGTCACAAATTCCCAATGTGAACTGTCACCCAAGAAAGGATGCAGAAATCCGTAGTTCTGCTAATTGTTCTAGTTCTCGTAGAAAGTTTTAAATAACCATAATTGATTGCTCTCTCAGCTTTGTAACTGTTTTCTTATGCATAATGCATCAAAAACCACACATAGTGTATTTCTCAATTGCAAAAGGAGTTCTGTTTGTGTGTAAGTTCCTAATGCATAGGTAAATTTATATGGTTCTGCAGATCATTACTGATAATGTGGGGTGAAAGAACTCATCAGAAGCATTGGCATCAAGCTCATGCTCCTTCTGGAAGTTCCAAGCAAAATATCCAAGACAAGCGACAGGCAAAATTTATACCAGACAATTACAGCTCAGTGGATGAGGTAACAAGCAACAAACCTCCTAATATGATCTTTTGTATATTTCTGAAGTCTAAAGAGATTTCTCTGCTACTTTGAGATATAAATAATCTCTCGTCTGGATCCAACCACTCTTTGTTGAAAATAAGTTACTTCAGCAGAAGTCAAATTCAGGCGATCAATCCGACCTTATTTTGTTTGCTTAAAAGCTTTGCACATTTCCCAAATTTTGTATCTTTATTGTTCAGTCTTCAACATACAGTCTTGATAAACATGGGAGAAAACAAAAGTCTAATTCTGGCAGTGTATAAAACATCTACCTGGCATGCTACATGGCTAAATCTACCTAACATAAACTGCTTCTTTGAGCCACAACTTTTATCTGTTTTTTTTCTTATAGTAAACATTGTTGAAGTGCTTCAACTTGTTGGAATACGGCCACAGATCAATACGCCCAAATCAAACGGGAGTTCTCTATTGTCTAACAAAGAATAGAGAAAACAGAGGACAAGAACGAAGAAAATTTTAGAGATTGAGAGAGAGAGAGTGTTTGGGGCAATTTTTTTGTTATCTTTCTCCACTGCAACTTACATTATCGACTATATCACAGACTCCTTTTATTTCTACAAAACACTAGATCGATCGAGATCCAGTTTCTCCGGCCTCAATTACAACGATGCCTACTGAAACCTCATAGTATGCTAACAACTACTACAGTGCCCGCCGACTGCTATAGGAACTCGGCGACGCGGCGCACAGGGACCTCTCGATCTGCTGCAGAATCCAACAATCGCTCGATGGTGGTGGTGTGCGACCACACAGAGACTGATCAAAACGACCACAAAGGCATTGGTCGTAACGACCACACGGACACCGGTCGTAATGACAACACACAGATCGGTCGTAACGACCACACCGAGACCAGTCGTAATGACCACACAGACACCGATCGGTACGACCATATAGAGATCGATCGTTACGACCACGCGGACACTGATCGTAACGACCACATACAGACCGGAGACCGGTTGGCAGTCAGGTTTATTCGACCACACTCACCCCCTAAACCTGACTCAGGCTGTGAGGTCTCTAACTCCGATCAATTCGCGTCGCCAAACTTGATCCTGGGAAGCAACTTAGTAAGGATGCCGGCTCACTGCTCCTCTGTACTGATATGCTCCACATTTATTTGTCCCTGTTCCACACATTCTCTAATGAAATAAAAATGTGTATCAATATGCTTACTTCTTCTATGGAACACCGGGTTTTTCATGAGTGCGATTACCTACTTGTTGTCCACGTACATGGTCACTGGTTCAGTCTTCTTCCCGGTGATTTCGCTCAGTGACTTCTGAGCCAGATCACCAAACAAGCTACGCCTGTTGCCGCCATGAACTCGGCTTCACATAAGGAGAGTGCAACAATCTTTTGTTTTTGTAACCTCCATGCTATCAGGCTTCTGAAGTGGTAAAATGTGAAACCACTCGTGCTCTTCGTGTCTTCCACATCCCCAACGAGATCACTGTCGCTGTAGCCTGTCAAGAGTCCATCACCTCCTTTCTTATACTCCAAACCAGAGTTGATGGTGCCCTTTACATACCTTAGGACCTGCTTGACTGCCTGAAGGTGCGATTCCTTGGGCGTTTGCATGAACCTGCTCAACATGTCCACTGAATAACCCAAATCTGGTCATGTGTGAGAGATATCTCAGGCTCCCAATTATCCAATGGAAATCAGTGGTATCTATTGGTACTCCCTCCTCATCCTTGCTCAAATGTAGGCTTGGTTCCATATGAACTTTTGCCGAATTGCACTCCCACATATTGGCCACTTGCAATACTTTCTTGGCATACTCTGATTGCTTCAAGGTTATAGCTCCTCTCTTCTGTTCCACCTCAATTCCCAGGTAGTATGAAAGAAGTCCAAGGTCACTCATCTCATATTCTTTCATTATTTGTTGCTTGAATAAATGTATCTGGTTTTTTGCTTGTTCCGGTAACAATCAAATCATTCACATAAACTCCCACCACTAACAGCTCAGACCCACTGCTCCTTTTGTAGAAAACTTGCTCTTGGGGACATATATGAAAACTGAGCTCTCTCGAGTCTGATCCAGGACTAGGGTCAGTGTAAGCAAGCTCGCGAGCTTGGCTTTCGGCTCGAGAAGCTCGAGCCGAGCGAGTTGGGTCGAGCTTGGGTCCGAGCTTGAGCTCGGCTCGCCTAAGCTCGAGTAGGCTCGAGCTCGTTGAAGCTTCGGTAACAATTAAAATAATTTATTATACACTATTTTTCAATAATAAAAAAATTTAAGCTCGAGCTCGGCTCTAGTAAGCTCGATAACAATCAAAATAATTCAAATATACACTAATTTTCAACAATAAAAAAAGCTCGAGCTCGAGTTCGGCTCGAGTAAGCTCGGTAAGAATTAATATGTATTACTATTTGAGCTCAAATTGGGGCTCGCGAACTATTCGAGCTCGGCTCGATGAAGCTCGCGAGCTCGAGATCAAGCTCGAGTTCGGCTCGTTTAAAGTTCGAACCGAGCCTAGAACGAGCCGAACTCGGGTAGCTCGCGAGCTTCGAGCTTTTTTTACAGCCCTAGTCCAGACGAATGTTCAACACCCTTGGGGCCTGACGCAAACCATAAAGCGCCTTGGATAGCTTGTATACAAGATGTTCTTGATTTGCAACAGAAAAACCCTTGGGTTGCCTCACATAGACCTCTTGGAGCCTCCCATTCAGAAATACCGATTTGACATCAAGGTGGTGAACCTCCCAATTCTCTTGAGCTGCTAATGCCAACAAAAATCTCACCGTTTCCATCGTCGCTACCGGTGCAAATACCTCTTCATAATCTATCATTTGTTTCTGCATATATCCCTTTGCGACAATACGTGCTTTGTGCTTAACAAGATTCCCATTTGAATCTTTCTTTAGCTTGTACACCCACTTAAGTCCAATTGCCTTGTGACTAGGCTGCAACTCAGTGAAAGTCCAAGTTTTGTTCTTCTTTATTGCCTCCATCTCCTTCATGGCATCCTGCTACTCGGGTGAATCTGCAGCCTCTTGGTAGCTCTGTGATTCTTCAGTTGCTAGCAACAATAGCTCTGGATCGAGTTCAATTGGCGTGTGCTGCATAAATCTCAGGAAGTGCTCGGTACCTCATGGATTCTTCATCTGTTTCTAGAGAGGAAGGGCTTGAGGGGCCTGAATGTGCCGCCGAGGCTCCCTCTTCATTCTGTGGCTCTTGGTCTGCGACAATTGAGCCTCGCTGTTGCAGTTCCCCCTCAGTTTTTGTTGCAGGATCTGCTACAGTAAATTCGGCAATCTTACCGATCTCGTCGCTACTTGTCATCTCCCAATTCCACTTCCTGTCTTTCTCAAATACCATATCTCGGCTCAACAATCTTCATGCTTTGAGGATCATAGAGTTGATATGCCTTACTCCCTTCTTTGACACCAAAGTGTACCAAAGCTTTGCTTCTGTCGTCCGGTTTCTTCAAATGGACAGCTGGTATTTTTGTGTGTGTAATACAAGCCAAAGTCCCTCACATGTGCCAGGTTTGGCTTCCTGCCTGTCCACGCTTCATGTGGAGTGACACCGGCCAGGGCCTTGGTCGGCGCCCAGTTCAGCAAATAAACGGCATGGCGAGCTGCCTCTCCCCACATCCTGCCTGGCACTCCCATGATCTTTAAAAGACTTCTGGTTGTTGCAAGCACAGTCTGGTTCTAGTATTCCACCACCCTATTCTGCTGAGGTGAATAAGGTGCGGTGAGGTGTCGCGAACTCCTTCCTCGTCACACAACTGTGCAAATTTCCTTGACAAGAACTCACCACCCTAGTCGGTTCTGAGAGTCTTCAGATTATGCCCAGTCTCCTCTACCAGCGCCTTATATTTCTTGAAAGCATTGATAGCTTCATCTTTCGACTTCAGCATGTATATCCACATCATCCAGCTGAAATCATCAACAAGCAGGAAGAAATACATGCTCCCGGTCTGAGTATGAGGTGTGATCAGGCCACACAAATCTGCATGAACGAGTTTTAACGACTACATTGCTCAGTACAGAACTTGACTTGGAAAAGTCAATTGGCTTTACTTAGCTAGCAAACAACCCTCACAGATTTGTGTAGGGTGTTCAATCCTTGGTACTCTCCATACCATATCTTTGTCAACCATCAGTTTCATCGCCTGAAAGTTAAGATGCCCCAACCGGGCATGCCATAACCACTCCGATTGGGCTAGGCACACGGCAAGACAGACTGGTGCATAGGTGTGCAGAACCACCTTGTACAATCTGTTGGCTATGCGTTCTACCTTCATCATGAGTTTGCCGGTCCTGTCATACATTTGAAGCACATGGTGTAGGACCACAATCTTGGTGCCATCCTCTGTCAATTGCCCCAAATTCATGATATTATTGCAAAGGCTGGGAATATAGTATGCCTCTATCAACAGCCGCTGTTCTCCATTCTTGCACTTGTAGAAGATTGATCCTTTCCCCTTGATTTGTACTATCGGTCCATCACCGAAGTTTACCCTGCTGATGACACTTTCATCAAGCTCGGTGAAGAACGATCGTTGTCCGGTCATGTAGTTACTGGCCCCGTTGTCCAGATACCACAATCCGGATGTTGGTAACTCCTCAGCTGTGACATGCTTGCCACCATCTGCACGCAAGTCCGGTAGGACATGTTGCTCGTTTAGGAGCACCAAGTTGCGCGGCTCTTGCGCACATACTGTCAACATCAAGGCTGGTTCATCCTCCTTGCCTTATGTCAAGTTCACCTCCTCTCGGCACTTACCTATGATATTCAGAGGCGTAGTGCCCCTTATTGTCACAGTTGAAGCACCAGATGTGGCTTTTGTCCCTGCCACCTCCAGTGCTATCCTTTTTCGTCCCATCGGGGCTGGTGGAACGTCCTCTACTATGCCCGCGGCCGCACCCTCGGCCACGACCTCTTCCCCAGCCATGTCCATCTGAATTTCAGCGCCTCGCCCCTTGTTGCTTGCCGACGACTCCCCGCCGCCGCTTTTCTGCCACGCCGACCACTTAGTATGTGTGAGGAGGAGCTGTCCATCGGTGTTGGTGTCGCCTACGCGATGATGCATCCTCTCCTCATAAGCCTTTAGGCGCCCTATGGCCTCAAAGGGCATCGACTCCAGATTGGAGAACCGCTCGATTGAGGCGACCATTGGCAGGAATTTTTCTGGCATTGAGTCAAGGAGCTTCACGAGCATTGGATCCTCCAAAGTTGTACCAAGTGCGCTGTACTTGCTCGCCATCCCGCTTAGCTTCCCGGCAAAGTCATCGATGGACTCTCCCACCTTCATGCGCAATGCCGCAAACTCGCTCTGCAGTGTTTGCAGATGCGCCTTTTGCACTTGATCAGCCTTGAGATATCTGGTTTTCAGATAATACCATACCTCCTTGGTTGTTTTCTTCTTGGTCACCTGCAGAAGAATGTCTTCGGGTATGGCTTGGAAAATGAACGCCCACGCCGACTTGTACTTCTTTGCCTCGCGACCACTCCAGCCACCGGTTCCGACTTGTCCTTCTTTGACTCCACGACAACTCCGGCCACCGGTTCGATGGCCTCCCAGATCCCCTGGGCATCAATCAGTGCCTCCATCTTGATCGCCCACGCGGTGTAGTTGGAGGATGTCAGCATCGGGTAGTGGAAGGGCATTCTGTCGCGCTCCTTCGCCGCCTGTTGCGTGGTGATGGCCATTCTCTCGAACCATATGTATTTGGGCATGCACCGAACTCTGATACCAAGTGTTGGAATACGGCCACAGATCAATACGCCCAAATCAAATAGTTCTCTATTGTCTAACAAAGAACAAAGAAAACGCAGGACAAGAACAAAAAAAGTTTCAAAGCTTGAGAGGGAGAGTGCTTGGGGAAATTTTTTCGTTATCTTTCTCTCTACTGCAACTTACATTATCGACTATATTATAGACTCCTTTTCTTTCTATAAAACACTAGACCGACAGATCCGGTTTCTCCGGCCTCAATTACCACGCCGCCTGCTGACACTCCGTAGTACGCTGACAATTGCTACAGTGCCCGCCGACTTCTACAGGAACCTGCTGACAACTGCTATAGGGACCTCCGACTGCTGCAGAATCTAACAACTACTATAGTAGCGGTCGTGTGTGACCACATAGAGACTGATCGAAACGACCACAAAAACATCGGTCGTATCGACCACACGGACACATGTCATAACGACCACACAGACCCGGTCATTACAACCACACAGAGACTGTCGTAATGACCACACACAGACCGGTCGACCAGTCAAGTTTATTCGACCACACAAATACCTCTTTTTTTTAAAAAAAATCATATATGCATCATGGCATCATGTGTTTGTGTTCTGTAACGCTATATAAATTTTTACTTCGATTAATGAAGGTCACTACTGCATTGAGAGAAGCTGGTCTTGAATCATCAAATCTAATTCTTGGCATTGACTTCACCAAAAGCAATGAATGGTCAGGTGATGTTACTTCTGTATCACTGTCACATCATATCTGCTGTTTCCTTCTACGCTTTCTAGCAGCTTTACTTAAGATCCTCGTTGGTTTAAATAAATAAATATTCTGCTGAATTTCTGTAGGTAGGTATTCCTTTAGTAGAAAATCTCTGCATGCCATTAATGGCACCCCAAATCCATATGAGCAAGCCATTTCTATAATTGGGCGAACACTATCACCTTTTGATGATGATAACTTGATACCATGTTTTGGATTTGGTGATGGTAAGTATGCACTCTTTTTTTCCTTGTCCCATTATGAGTTTTGTTTGAAGAAAAATGGTGTACTTCTTGTATGACTTGATAAAATGTAATCCATCCTGTAGCTTCTACGCATGATCACTCCGTCTTCAGCTTTTACCAAGATAACCGTCCTTGTCGTGGTTTTGAGGAGGTTCTTGAAAGATACAGACAAATTGTTCCACATTTGAACCTTTCAGGTAAGAAGGGCCTGTTCCCCATTTCTGTTCAGACTCTCTCTCTCCCCCTCCTAACTGAACTGAATTCAAGATGGGTTATAGTTTAGAGTAGCCAATGTATTGGTATTCTTTGTTTTCTTGTTTCAAATTGTTTGAAGATGTCCAAGCTTTCTGCTCCCTAATTACCGTACCATAGCACATACAAAATTGTCCAATTCAGTGCTCAGCCATTTGGAACACTTGGAAGTTTTATTGTCATCACTTGTTGAGCAGCTTTATATTCTTGTTATTGTGGCATCATGATTACAGACACTATTTAATCTGTTAACTTGACTCGGTGTCACAGAAATTTGACTAAAAAAGGTATTGCACAATATAACCCATGTGTTGTGTTTGAAATGAATAATAACCTATCTGTGCCTTCTTCTCTATTTGTGGGCAGCTAAATACTTCGCCAGCAATAATCAAAGCTTTTTTTTCTCATTCTTTGGTTCAATTGGTCTCTGTAGGACCAACTTCTTTTGCACCTCTTATTTATGCGGCGATTTCTGTTGTCGGAAACAGTAACTGGCAATACCATGTCCTCGTCATCATAGCTGATGGACAGGTAATATCTCACTTGTAGCAGCAAATTTCTTCACTAGAACTGTCAGCGTGTGTCTCACTTGAGCAAAAGTTGTAGGTGACCACCACAAATACAGGTGATGGAAGATTAAGTCCGCAAGAACAGGCAACTGTACAAGCAATTGTTGATGCTAGGTAAATGCAATTCATCCATTTTATGGAACTTGGTGTTATTATATTATTGAAGCCTATTTGGTTTCTAGCTACTATCCTCTTTCAATTGTGATGATTGGAGTGGGTGATGGACCATGGGATGCAATGCAACATTTTGATGACTGTATTCCTGACAGAGCTTTTGACAATTTCCAGGTGATTACATTAACATTATTACGCTCTTTCAATTTCAATTTTTGATTTTGCTGTAGTACCTTCCAGGCTAATGATTCTAGCTGCTTTTCTTTTACTAAATGATGTGAGAAGACTGATGATTCCAATAAGAAAAAAATGTATTACCTTGAGATTAATTTACTTTCTGCCATTGCCTTCTGACTAGAAGAGATTTGTGTTGCACTTTATCGTCTTTTGCTCTACTTAGAACCTTATTGATAAACTACTGCAGTTTGTGAACTTCACTGATATTATGTCAACAAGTAAGGATATGTCAAAGAAGGAGGCTGCATTTGCCCTTGCAGCTCTTATGGAAATACCCTCTCAATATAAAGCAACTCAAGGCCTTCGACCTCCAGAGTACTTGCTCTTCTTTAGTTCTTTGCAGTCCTGTTTTAGTTTCTTGGCATCCTTAACACAGTCTTCATTTGCTGATCTGTTATTTATTGCCTTATCCAAACTAATCTCTCAGAAAGCACACGCAAAGGGTTGGCACTCTGAGGATTCTTCCTCCTCCAAACAAAGTTCTTGAACACGATAATGCTGCAGCTTCACATCCTCCAACTTCAAGCTCCCGGTCAACTGGCGTTGGCAAGAATGATGCCGATGAGCAGGTAGGTACCTTTGGGCCAATAACTCTGCACCATATTTTTCTAGAATTATGACATCAAACTTTTTTTTGTCAACTTCTAGGTATGCCCCATCTGCTTAACCAATCCAAAGGACATGGCTTTCCAATGTGGTCACCTGGTAAGTTTTTCTATGCATGCACAAATACTATGGGTGAAGCATCGAACTGTGAAATGATTCCAGTGTGACTATATGTTTGTTACTAGTGAACTTAAGGCTGAACTAACTTAACTAGGAAGTTATGATCAAAGCCAAGTTCAGATATAAATCAGGTAGTTTCCACGGATGAGTGACTGACAAACCTTTCTTTGGTTTTCTTTGTACAAGGCATGCAAGGAATGTGGTCCAACACTATCAATATGCCCCTTGTGCCGTGCAACTATTACTATGCGTGTAAGGCTCTACTCGTAAGATGATGTGGCGTTTTGGAGGGGAGGGGTCAACCATTCCATCCATAGGGCGTCAAACAGTAAGGAGCAAGAACTCGGAAGCACAAGGGAATGTGAATGTCATGAAATCCATGTAAACTTTTACTGTGTTTGGCCAGCAGTGTTGGTTGATGAGTAATTTCCATCTGGTGCATGTAAAGTTTATTTTTATCATTTGGTATTAGTAAATATGTTTCTGGTTGAATGGAATACCAGAAGTTGTGTTACATACAAGATGCTTGTCTGTTCATATCACATCACAGATACTTTGATGTAGCATACTAATGTTTCTTGTAAAACGGCTGACTCGTTCAAGTATAACAAATTGGAATACTCTCTTTATCCATGTGTTGATAGATGATTTGCTGCTGGTTTTCAACAAAATCTCATGAATTTTGCTATGGCAGCTTCCAATTCCAGGAATTGAAGATGATGATGGCATGCAAGAGGTTATAGAAATGGTGTGTAAGCAAGCGGAGGGGGAAAAGAAGAACTAATGGTAAGGGTGCTTTTGAAACCAAAAACTTTCGCAGTAGGTTCAATATTGAAAAAACGCCGGTGTTTGTGTAAAAAAATTTCTGTCGGCGACGGACGGCGGAGGGGCTGGTGGACGGCGGTGCCGGAGTGGCAGGAAGCTTGGCAGACCTACTAAACCCGCTCGAGCGGCTCGCTCAAGGAATCCAGGCTTTTACCTAACATTTACCATAAAGTGTTTATTTTAAAAGCAGGTAGAATGAATATATTTCCCCTTCGTTTGTTGGGAAGTGAAATTGCAATTCTCAACACCGAATATATTTCCCCTTCGTTTTGTTGGGAAGTGAAATTGTAATTCTCAATATCGATTTGATAGTGTATGACTGAAGGGCCCTGTAAGAAGGTTCAGGATAATGTTGTGATGAATTATTACAAGTTTTATAGAGTGGATAAGTGATTTCGCAAAGATCGCATTTTGTCGGGACTATTTTCTGAATTTTATAGGGAAAATGGTCATACCGCTGTTGGGCCAGCGATCATATTGTAATACAGCAGTACTACAGTGAGAGCTTAGTCATACCGTAAAACAGTAGTTTTAATTTCTAGTTAGCGATAACTAATTTTTAGAGGATGCAATGCGAGGTGTGAAGGTTGGTAGTACCGGCCTGTAGGAGTGGTAGTACCGCAGTGCGGTAATACCAGCTTGATGGAAGCAGTAGTACCATTTTGGGCCGAAATTGAGCATTTTGGGTTTTGAGTTTGGATTGAGTTAGGGTAACCTAGAGCTTTGCATTAAGGTTGTGTGATGCATGTTTTGACTAACGTGAGTCAAGTTGTGAAGAACTTGTGTCTAAAAATGATTTCTTTATCTTAGTATGTGTTGGGTCGCTTGAAATCAACCATGGTCAACGATAAGGATCGGGGCTATGCTCATGGAGGAGCCAAGTTCTAGAATGATCGAGGATGCCGGGTGAGATAGTGAGCTCAAACTGGGCATGAGAAAGACAGGAAATGTTGAATGTGAGTTTGAATGGCGAGATTGCACCATGTAGTTTGGATGGTCCAAGTAAGTCGTTTGGTGGAATTGGGATAGTAGAGACTTGACGACATATGGTAAGCTAGTGGTATACCTACACGTGATAAGCATGATGATTGCTTATAATAGATGATGATGATCGGGTCAACGAATGGTATTTTGATAGTTTGGTCAAAATACGAAAAATTATCTTGGATTAAAATCACGGTGCATGAGTGGCGCTTGGGAGAGTGGTTTAGGTCAAGGTGGAGATGGTTTGATCAAGATGGATCAAGGTTAAGAATTTAACAGATTCAAACTTATGCGCTTTGAAAAGTGTGCATCTCCTTGAGTCTCTCGTGTTTTGATTGATGTGCTCTTGTTTCGGTTGATTTTGATCTCTCCCATTCCCTCTTCTTGATCATGTTGTACCAAGGTCGTGTAAGAGATGGAGATAATCGCTGAGAATTTATCTCCAACTATCTAGGCACTTTGATAGCAAGTTTATAAGAAAACCCGTTTTTGATTAACTTTGGCCTTTTCAAGCGATTTCAAGATCTAAGGTTTTTGGCTTGATTTATTCAGTGTTCTAACATGTTGTAACATGTGGGAATACACCTAGACCTATCTTGGTCATCATCCACCCACGAGTAAGTTGTATTCACTGATTTTACTTTTTGCTCGGTTTTGATGGAAACTTCCTTCAAACTGAAAAAAGGTCTCAACTTTGGCCATTATTTTCATGATCATTTGTTAGAATTGGTTGTTGATATCCTAGAGAAGATTCCTGCAAATTTTCATGTTATTTGGATCTACGGATCAAAAGTTCTATCGATTTTGGTTTTTGAAATAGTGCCAAAATACTATCCACTCTAATTTTACTGTAGCAGCGGTAGTACCGTGATTACTATAGCGATAGTACCATAGTTACTATAGAAAATGGTAGTACCGCAAGTACAGTGATGGTAGTTCCGTTTTTGTTGATTTTTCTTGGGATTTCAGTGTCTCGATTCGCAAGTTTTTATGGCGGCTTTCCATCTTAATATTCATAACTCCATAACTATTGAAGTGAAGGATTGGTGAATACTTAAAGAAAAATTTTAAAACACCATTTACCCTTATCTATTGTCACCTTCAGTCCTACAATGACAAAAATACATTACTTGATGACCGAGCAGTGCTCGGTGGCTAGTAGCGAGGATATCCGCTTGGCCCGCCCGGGTTTATCCCTAGGATCGGATCTAACGTGCCTCATTTAACTGCGATGGCTTTTAGCTGAAATAACACTACAGCTTCTAGCGTCGTGCCCCAATAGGTCGAGTAGACAATAGCTTAGCATGTATCCCCTCACCTTAAAGGACGAACCTCATCAGTCTAGTCTCGGGTTCACTCACCGACCTTGAACATCTTAGTGTTTTGCAATGCATCAATCGATCATGTCTCAATATGTCATTCAACTTAGCGTCGACAATTGAGCTTGCGCATAGGGATGCGTATGCCCTAGCCGGCTTGATGCGCCTTGAAACTCCATCGCACCTCGAACTAGTGATACATCCTCGCCCATCCTGATGAGGTTCACGCGATGATCCAATTACCCGAGGACTCTATGAATCTTAAACCAACAAGTTGGGCATTTATTTTTATGTATTCATGTGGGTCAATCTTTCGCACCTTGGGTTATGTCGTTCTTTGGTGGGCATGCCTGGGTGAGTCAAGCTTGGCACTCCCGTGTATACCTTTGCCTATCGAATGTCATGGATCGAGAACTCACTTCACAAGGCACTACTGTGGGTTGTCCTAGCTCCACGCCTCAGCTCAACTTCGACATCTAGGCGGTCAATGCTTGACACCATAGTTGTTCGCAACTCTACGTCCTTCTGTGCGATGATGAACTCCCCAATTCGGCCTAAAATCAGCCAAGCGGAGCAATATCCCGTTAATGAACTCTAAGAAAATCCAACTCGAAGACGCGGGCATGACCTATCGTCTGAAGTTCACGCGAGCACTAAGATACTTTAATGTGTTGTTGAGATGCATTGCAGGCTACTAGTGGGATCGTTAACCCGAGGTCACGCGCTACCCCTTTTGCAATCGATGCGCTGACCTGGGTGGCTATTGACAACCACCCAGATCGACGATGAGCTGCTGTTGAGGGAGGGTCTCTACGCTACCTTGGTCCATGACAACTTCGCGTGACAAAACACATCGGGAAACAAACCCTAGACGAGGTCTACAGGCTTACCCAAATGGGGTCCGAGAAACTAAGACGGAGCCTAAAGACCAACCTTGGCCAAGGTCTAGAGATCAATCCCAGAGGGGTCTAGGGCCAACCCCGGGCGAGGAACGTAAGACAACCCCGGAGGGGTCTGGGGTCAACCCTAGGTGAGATACACAAGACCAACCCCAGACGAGGTGCGCAAGACCAACCCCGGAGTATCGGACGTGGCAGGACTCATATCAGGAGAATGACGTAGATAAATCTAAGAGTAAATTAGGCTCTCGAGCAAACTTGTAATTTCACTCCTCTCTCTCCCGTTATAAATAAGACCTCTTATAATGGAAGAGAGGGTATCATTTTGTAACCCTAGACGCTTATATTGAATACACTTGCTGTTTGTGCTCTTCTCCTCGAGTCCCCTGCATCCTCGGCGGTCTCCGTATTTGATCAAAGGTGTTTCTAAATTTATTATCTTAACTTAGATAACAATCTTACTCTATACTATACAATAAGAAAAACCATCCTCACTCAATAATACTATTTATTTTTAACCATAAGCTAAAGAAAAAAAACGTGGGCAAAAGCCAAAACTACGCCCATCGGCAGCATGAACCCTCAGTTCTCAACGGGGTCACCGAGTAGGGGTGCAAATGGGTCGGATTCGGACGGATATTGTTGTTACCATATCCTAAACCATATTTTTTTCTCCGGATTCGGTACCAATCGGATTCAGTATCAATCGGATTCGGTGCCGGATCGGTCGGGATTAACCTGTTTGTAAGGAATGCATGCGGTACAACAAATGGAGTAGGAGGGCGTCTTGTCAAGAACTTGATATTACTACTTAATAGGTGATGTGGAAGATTTTATTTTACCATTGCAAAAGAAAATGAAACGTCAAATAGTAGCACTAACACAAATCAAACTTGAAGACGTATCGGATTCGGACGGATATTCTTTGTTACCGTATCCTAACCCATATTTTTCTCTGGATTCGGTACCAATCGGATTCGGTGCCGGATCGGTCGGGATTAACCCGACCCATTTGCACCCCTATCACCGAGGAACTCATAAAATAATAATTGTAAGGGTGTTTTTGTACTTTTTCCTTTTTTTCTCACTTCAAGAAATCCGGAGAGCCACATCCGCGAGAAGAGTAGAGATAGCTCCTCCTCCTCGGCGGCCATGCTGCTCCGCCTCCGCCCGCCGCCGCAGATGGCCACCGCGGCAGCAAGCCTCCCATCCTTCCTCCCCTCCTCTCCCTTCATCCGCTTCTTCCCCTCGCCGTCCTGGCCCCCGCCTCCGCGCTGCCGCCTCTCCACTACCGCCTCCTCCTCCCCAAAGGGTAACGCTCGTCTCCTCGTACCTTCCTAACTGTGGTTGATGGTTTTTAATCCACTGTTTAGAGATGGTTTTTAATATCTGTGACCAAATGACGCTAACAAAAATGAAGAAAAGATGGTTATTGATGGGTTCAATTTTTGCTATGGCGTTAGATTCGAGAGGCCGGTTGGACTCGCTTCAGGAGCGATACGATGTCATTGTGGTTGGAGGTGGTCACGCCGGCTGTGAGGCCGCGCTTGCGTCTGCTCGTCTCGGCGCGCGCACCCTTCTTCTGACGCTCAACATTGATCGGATTGCATGGCAGGTCCGCACTGAGCTATATTGCAGTTCGCACTTCTAGATTTCTACAATTATGTAGTAGCATATCTGTTCAATTGGAAAAATTATGCTTTTCTGATTCTTGTATTTGGTAAAAATAAAATAAAAATATGCAACCAAGTTCATGTGGTAAAAAGATGTGGACCCGTGTGGTATGGTAATAATCTTTAGCCAAGTCCCATACACCAAGAATCGAGCCATTAAACCCTGTACGGTAAGAATTGAACGATGCAGAATCTCTGTGCTATGTCAGTGAATATATAATACATGGATTTTACAAATTTTAACATGATGTGTATATCTGATGAAAGGTTAACATAATTACACAAGCTAAAACTGTTTTTAACTTATGGTACAAGGACAAATTTTGATATGGTGTGTTACAGATTTAGATATGCTATAAGGAACTAAGGAAGCATCCTTAGTCAAGGAGCTACCTGTTGATTTTGTGATATTACAGGGACTAAAAGTGTGGTTCTGCTTTCTGACTCGTTTTTTTTTGGTCTTATGTTTTACAGCCTTGTAACCCCGCTGTGGGTGGGCCTGCAAAATCTCAACTTGTCCATGAAGTGGATGCCCTTGGTGGTGAAATTGGAAAAATTGCAGATAGGTAGACATTTAAATGTGGTCTTGTTTAGAGTGATGAATTTTCTCTTGTTTATGTGCTTGTGGTTGGGGTGTTGGCCTGTTGGGCCGAGAGATGAAACTTGCACTGCTACCACATCAACAAAGATCTCTTACTATACTCATTACCTCTTCTTCTGACAGGTGCTACCTGCAAAAGCGTGTGCTAAACAGCTCAAAAGGCCCTGCTGTACGAGCACTGCGTGCTCAGACTGATAAGAGGGAGTATGCAATAGAGGTGAAGAAAGTTGTAGAAAGGTCAGTGTATACCAACCCATTTCATCATAACTTGGGCACTTCAGTCAAATTTGCTTGTTTGGTTGACAATTCCAACAGTAGTTTCTGTGTATGGTGACCTCTCATTTAAATTGTCTCAAGTCTTGACTTAATACACATTTAAGATATTCTTAGGTCGTAATCACAAAAATGTGATCCTCTTATCAGTTTAACCTGTAGAGACATAAGTCACATAACAAACTTATGTCATGGTTCTTAAGTCATGGTTCCGGTTCGTGGATTGTTAACTTCCATGTGCTCCTTTCCAAAGCAAACTCTTTGGACACATTCCAATCCCTCAAGTCTCTTTTAACTGCTTCCTTCATGTCAATCTTAGTCAACTTCTACCTCTTCTTATGTTTTTGGTACATTTTAAAATTTTACTACGTATCGGTGCTTTAGAAGACCTCCATTGGAGATATTCAAACTATCGTAAGTGATATTGAACAAGGTTCTCTTCAATTGGTGCTATCCCCACCCTATCACGTATATCATCATTGCAGATTCAATCCTACCTTGTGTGATCACAGATCCACTGTAACATTCTCATTTCCTCTACACTCATCTTCTATACATGTTGTCTTTTAGTCGCCCAGCATTCCGCTCCATATAGCATCATAGGTCTGATCGCCGTCCTATAGAACTTACACTTTTAACTTTTGAGGAACTTACAGGATACCCGATGCTTGGTGCCATTTCACCCACCTCGCTCTTATCATGTGGCTCACGTCTTCATCAATCTCGCTGTCTCATTGTAGCATCGATCTCAAATATCGAAAAGTGTCCTTCCTAGGCACACCTTGTCTGTCCAGACTAACATCTCTATCATTTGCCTTGGCATCGTTGAAATCATACCTTATATACTCATTTTAGTTCTACTAAGTCTAAAGCCCTTCGATTCTAAAGTCTTCATCCACAACTCTAGTTTCCTATCAACACATATTCTACTCTCATTAACTAGCAATACATCATCAGCGAAAAACATACACAAAGTAATATCTCTTTGTATATTCCGTGTGACCTCGTCCATCACTAGGGCAAAAATGTATGGGTTCAACGCTGACTTTTAGTGTAGTTATATCTTAATAGGAAAGTCAGTAGTGAATTGAGAAAATTTGGTCTATGCCACTAATGTTTTCGGGCTTTTGGATTTTTTCCATTGCTTTTTTTGCCTTATTAATTTTATGCTATCAGAATCGCACACTTCTTTTGAAAGTGCCACTGGTGACTCAACTTTTCTCAAAATGCCTGAACTGCCTTTACCATTTTCTCTCCATGACCCATGTCTATCTTTCTCTCTCCTTTCCATTTTGGAATTTCAACCCAATCTTTTCTCTCATGTTGCAGCAGCAACTAATGCAATGCAATTTTGTGAATTGGAAAGGGCATAACAGTCATTTTATGAATCTTTTTCTGTTTATTCTTCTGCCTAGCAAATTGACAAATAGAGGTGAAGTACTGTCATGATATTTAGATATTAATTGTTGTTGTTTTTTCCAGATAATTTAGTCATGTCCTATTTTTCACGTAACTTACTGATTATTGCATGTCCTATTTTTCACGTAACTTACTGATTATTGCATGTCCTATTTTTCAGCACAGAAAACCTTTTCATTAGAGAGGCAATGGCTACAGAGGTTTTGATAGGCAAGAATGACAATGTTGAGGGTGTGCACACTTTCTTTGGCATGGACTTTTACGCACCATCTGTTGTACTTACCACTGGAACATTTATGAGTGGTAAGATTTGGGTTGGTAGGACATCAATGCCTGCAGGTCGAGCTGGAGAGTCGGCTTCTCATGGACTTACTGAAAACTTGCAGCATCTGGGTTTTGAAACTGACCGCTTAAAAACTGGCACACCACCACGAATTGATCGCAGGACAGTTGACTTTTCTGGGTTGGAACCCCAGCATGGTGATGAAGAGGTATATAGAACATGTGGCAAGATTTATGCTTGAATTTAATTCTTATAGCCTTTTCTTCTTGCTCTTGTCATTTTCTGTTATTACATTGCATTGTTAACTGTTAAGGCAGACTACGAGATCAGTATTTTTCAAGTTAAATACTGCATTTTTGTATTCCCAGGTAATTAGATATCGGAACACTGTGCTTCTGAGATGGCTCAGTTAATCTTGGTTTCTTTCTGCTTAGTTAGTCCTTGGCATCATTTATTTGTAGTTTACATTAAAGCTTATACAATACATAAAGTACGCATTGAATGCAGTATTTACTGTATGTATAAGATTGAAGGAAGCGTTGAATAAAGTACGGTTATTGGATTCTGTTGGGGCAGACCGACACATAGAAAATAAAGTAGATGCCCTTTTTATGAGCTGATCTTGCCGATGAAACCTTTTCAACTGTATGTGGTGCCTTCTCTTATAGACGTTTCACAACATTTCCTGCATCTTTATTATCTGCTGCATACCTTCTATGTTTGCATTTTGCACCCTTATGTTGAAGGAAACTAAGTTGCCTTTGGGAATCTATGGCTTGTCAGGAGGGGCTTAAGCTCGATGTTCAAGTTGCTTTGATGTTATATGTTCTTTAAAAGATGGTACCTATTGAAACAGGTAGGCTGGTTTAGTTTTGATCCTGAATTTCACATTGAGAGGGAACAGATGTGCTGCTATTTAACACGAACTACAAAAGACACACACCAACTTGTTAGAGACAACTTAGATGAAACGCCAACTTATGGTGGCTGGGTTGAAGCAAAGGGACCAAGATACTGCCCATCAATTGAAGACAAGGTAATTATCATGGACTTTTTTGGTTTGTTACATGTAGGGGTGAAACGGATCGGATACGGACGGATAATGCCTCTACCATATTTGTTTTCATATTTTTTCGGATACGGATACGAATACGGATAACTCGAATACGAATAATATCGAATCGAGATCTGGATCGAATCTGAATTGAAGCGAATCTGATTCTGAATATTTATCGAACATGAAAACCCCTTAAACTATACATCCAAAATTAACGAAAATCGTAAATAGTTTATCTTGTCAAAACATTCATGAAATCTAAACAAGCATAGTCTTTTCATCCACAATGAAAATATACCCAATAGTCGATCATAACATAACTACATAAGTAGCAACAATTCGTATTGCCAATTTACAAGCCTAATTCTTCATATATTCTATAATATTAACAAGATCTGCAGAATCTTCAATGTTTGCATTATAGGTTGGTCCAATACTCCAATGTGTTCCATATTTTGAAATATTACCTTAGGCACTAGGGCTGGTGGCTACTCCAATGTGTTCCATATACCATTTTTGTTAAAATTCAGCCGCTATTCGGATTATCCGTATCCGTATTATCCGGATTATCCGTATCCGTGTTCGACGGATACTAGGCTTACTGTATTCGTATCCGTATCCGATAAAAAAATCCGTATCCGATCCGAGAACTATCCGAAAAAAATCCGATCCGACACAATCTGTATCCGTATCCGTGCGGATCCGGCGGAAACTATCCGATCCGTTTTCACCCCTTTACATGAAAGATTATTATTTTTTGTTTTATACATGAAAGATTATTTTTTTGTTTCATACATGAAAGATTATTTTTTTGTTTTATACATGAAAGATTATTTTTTTGTTTTATTGTGTTTAATCAAACACAAAATGTACTTTTACCTATATAGACTGATTTTCTTTGTCAATCACAATCCCAAATATAACCACATATTTCTTTGCTTCAGATCGTAAGGTTCAAAGATAAAGAGTCTCATCAGATCTTTCTTGAACCAGAGGGTAGAGATGTTCCTGAGCTTTATCTGCAGGTCTCTCTCCATCCCTTACTCCCTCTCTGCATTCTATATCTTTTCCTTTTTGTCAAATTTCTTAGTCTGAGACATTGGTATCTATTGTGCTTCTCTACTATGTTGTCCCCCATTTGTGTATGAAAATAATGTCTTTCGCACTATTGTGTACCCAAAACCTAACACTAGTCATTTATACATCTTAAACAGGGATTTTCTACTGGGCTTCCTGAGAGATTACAATTACCACTTGTGAGAACACTACCAGGGCTTGAGAACTGTGTGATGCTAAGGCCAGCTTATGCTGTTGAATATGATTACTTGCCTGCCTATCAGTGCTCAAGATCACTTATGACAAAGAAGTTTGAGGGCTTATTCTTCTCTGGCCAGATTAATGGAACAACAGGATATGAAGAAGCTGCAGCTCAGGTTTATTCATTGTTTCTGATATGTCCTTCTGTCATGGGTGTGGGCCTATGGGGAGCCATGGCCCATTAAGGGGCTGCATGCAAAGAAAGTTACTAGCAGCAATCAATTAGGATTTGTTTAGTTTGTTATCTCTATCATTTAGTAGTTACCTTGTCAAGTTACTTTCCATATTGTTAGGCGCTAGGAGAGGAGCCACACAATTCATATCAAGCAAGAGATAAACAAAAATGTTCATCCCAGTCTTAGTCTCCTGTCATGTGGGGTCTCAAGTACTCTAGGCGCAAGCAACCATTGCCAGGTCAGGTTCAGGCTAAAACCGAATCGGCAGTGGCGGCGACGAGGGTGTGATTTGCTAAAGCAAACAGGAATAAGCCGAACTAGGTTTTGGAAGGATAGGGAGTTAGGAAGGTTTGGGTTTGCATCTATGTCAGGTTCAGGTGTTAGTTAGGAGTTAGTACCCGGCTTGAGTTGTGAAATCCGGTTAAGTATGGTAAGTCGAGTTGGTTATTGTAAGATACTTATATATCTAGCCCTAGGCTGTTGCCAGGGAAATCAAGCAATAAATTACCTTATCTCTAGTTTCCTCTCCGATCTCTTTTCCCTTCTGGTGCCCTTCCCCTGCGCCAACTCTGCTTCGTCACCGTTTGCCACGGATTTCCCAGGCCACTGGAGAGCTGGCAGTTGGCGTAGGTGTTTCACCACTGCGGTCTACACTCCTTAGCCCGTGCACGCGACAACTTGGTATTAGAGCCAATGCCGGGGAACTCGGAGTTAAACGATTTAACAGATCAGTTTGCGGATTTCACAGTGTCCATCACCCAGAAGCTCGATGAGATCAAGGCCGAGCTTTCTTGGGAACTCGTTCTCATTAAAGATCAGATCACAGCACTAGAAAAATGCGCGGGAGGTGGGCTGCTGCAACTTTCGCCAGATTTGGCGCTATCCACGGGAGTGCCAAAGACAAATGGCTCTAGCAACGGCCACAATGCCCCAAGGTTTCACAAGCTAATGTCCCCCACATTCGATGGCAAAGATGATCCCCTGAGCTGGATCAATCATTGCGAGCAATTCTTTAAGAGACAGCTGAACCTGAAGGCGAAAAAGTTTGGTTGGCTTCATATCATTTGGTGGGTGCAACATAGCAGTGGTACTATCAATTGGAGCGAGATGAAGGGGAGGTGTCATGGCGCGAATTCAAGGAGTATTGCAACTTCGCTTCGGCCCTCCATTCCAAAACAATTTTTGGGAGAATTGGCCAAGCTCCAAGCAAACGGGTCAGTTGAGGAATATCAAGAGAAGCTCCTTGCCCTCCTCTACCATACGGATTTGATGCCAGCTCGTCAAGCAATGCAACTTTTTACGTCCGGTCTCATGCAACCAATTCGAGCCGACGTAGAGTTGCAACGCCCGGTTAACTTACAACTAGCAATGGCTCTAGCCCAGGCTTATGAGAAGTGCCACACATGGGCCACCACAGCATCAAAGTCAGCTGGCCATACCTATATCATGGCGCGGTCAGGAGGACCCGCATCAGCAGTGGAAAGCTCCTTCAATGCAGCGGCCAATACAGGGGCCCTCAAGGCCCTGCCACCCCGGAGGGAACTTCCCCATCTGGACCAACCACGCTGACCACGAGGTGGCTCAGCGTCGGAGATGGCAGAGCACCGTCGCAATGGCTTGTGCTTTAATTGTGATGAGAAGTTTGCATCGGGACATCGCTGCAAGAAGCTCTTTTTGCTTGAATGTGTCCCAGATGATTCCGAGGAGCCAGAGGTCACAACTCTAGCTGAAGATGAATCGGCCATATCATTGCATTCGTTGAAGGGATTTCAGCTCCGAGCCATCCAGACAATGCGCATGCCGGTCTCTTTGGGCGGCACCTAGCTCATAGCTCTTCTGGATACTAGCCTAATGCAAAACTTTATAGCAGATGAGGTGGCCACTCGAGCAGGATTGAAGGTCTATCCCTGTGAGGGACTCAAAAGTAATGGTTGCCAATGGAGAGCAGGTGAGTAGCACGGGCATCTGCCGTAATTTGGAATTATGCATTGTTGACGAAAAGTTCTTCCTGGTGTCCCGATCTTCTCGACGTATGATCAAGATACTCACGTGCCCTCTCTTGAATCGTAGTGATCCTCCGTTATCAATGCAAGAACGAACACTCTTTAATTCGTAAGAACACATGCGCCAAACTTCACGACCACCAAGCGAAACCCTATCACGGTCCCAATTCCCAGCGGAAAGATTGAACAATCTTGATTAGCAATAACTCTCAAATTTCTCTATTGATGTTGATTTGGCCAACAATAGATCAAACAAGCAAAATCAGTCTCAAGTTTTCTAGTTGTCCCCCTTCCTATGATGATGACAGCGCGTATATATACGGCGGCCATACACCTGATACATCCACACACAGGCGTAAGGCCCAATCCTATTCTATTCGGTCAAGGGAAACCTAAGTGACTTCTTAGTCGGCCTACAAACCGAGTCCAACTCCCTTAATACATGTTCACACGTATGCTTCAAACTTGTTAACAAAAGTGATGCTCTAATGGACGTTACATGGCTGAACTAATGGACGTGACTTCTTGCTGGCTAATGGACGCTTGCTCTCCTTTCTTGTTGACCAAAAGAAGTGGTGTCTTCTTGTGCTCCACGACTTTAGCACTGGCCTCCCTCATCTCCCTTGTGGTTCCAAAGTCTTCACATCGTTCAAACTTGAGAATGCATAAAGAACTTGTATGAGGTAGTATACTATTCTTATCAATATAAGAGAATTCATTAAGAAACAAATTCACCTGTTGTCGAAGTAATTTAGCTCTTGCCCTTGTCATTGGCCCTTTCGGTTCATCATGGTTTATAATCTCATGCACATTTGGAGAAGATGCAGTAGAAGTAGTAGGGATGCCCTCATCACCGTTGGAAGGGTTTGATATAGTTCTGGAATTCAATGGCTGCGAGTGTTGGGGCCGATTGTGTGGAACTTAAATGATATGACCATGTCATTCCATTATGGCGATTGTCAAGTGGCTGGACAAGGATGGGGTCAACTGCGCCTCAAGCATACGCAATATCCGACGCAGACCCGACTGATGACATATCTCCTGGAGGAATTCTCCGATCTCTTTGCTGAGCCAACCGGTCTACCTCCAGAGTGAACACAGGATCACCGCATCCGACTGTTTGAAGGGGTAGGACCAATTGCCGTCCGACCATATTGATACCCACAACTTCAGAAAGATGAGCTAGAGAAGCAGTGTACTGCAATGCTGCAGCAGGGCGTAATTCAGCCAAGCTCTTCGGCTTTCTCAGCACCCGTGTTACTAGTAAAGAAGTGGGACGGATTGTGGCGCTTCTGTGTGGATTATAGGGCTCTCAACGACAAGAACATTAAAGACAAGTTTCTGATACCCGTAGTGGAAGAGTTGCTAGATGAGCTCAAACATGCT
Source organism: Dendrocalamus sinicus (assembly GCA_036346575.1). Classification (NCBI taxonomy): domain Eukaryota; kingdom Viridiplantae; phylum Streptophyta; class Magnoliopsida; order Poales; family Poaceae; genus Dendrocalamus; species Dendrocalamus sinicus. The sequence goes on from CM070641.1 coordinate 62,535,011, forward strand.
TGCTATTTCACCAAGTTGGACCTTCGATCAGGATACCAATACCATTAGGTGCATATGCATCCCAACGATGTGGAGAAGACTTTTCGCACGCATCAGGGACTTTGAATTCTTAGTCATGCCGTTTGGATTAACTAACGCGTTGGCTACCTTTCAAGCATTGATGAACTCGATTCTTTGACCATACCCCACTGGTTTGTGCTGGTATTCTTTGACGATATTCTGATTTACAGTCCATCATGGTCAACTCATCTTTGTCATGTGCGCTCAATCTTGCGGGTATTAAGGGACCACAATTTTTTCTCAAGAAATCCAAGTGCTTGTTTGGAGCATCATTGGTTGCTTACTTGGGCCATGTGGTCAGCGCCAATGGAGTTGCTATGGATGATCAGAAGATTAAGGCGGTGCGGGACTGGCCCTGCCCTCGAACGGTGCGAGCCCTCCATGGTTTCTTGGGGCTTGCATGGTACTGTCGACGTTTTATCAAGGATTATGGCATGCTAGCAGCTCGCCTCACATGATTGCTCAAGCGGGACAGCTTTTCTTGGATTGAGGAGGCCTCCACGGCATTTCAGACCTTGAAAACAGCATTGTCCCTGGCCCTTGTCTTACAATTCCCAGACTTCACTCAAGATTTTATCATTGAATGTGATGCTTCGGGTTCAGGTTTCGGCGTAGTTCTCTTCCAAGCGGATGGTCCCATTGCGTTCTTTAGCGACCTATTGCGGCTCGGTAGGCTCAGCTCGCAGCATATGAATGTGAGCTCATCAGGTTGGTGCAAGCTATTCGTAATTGGCGTCCATATCTATGGGGTCGCATGTTCTTGTTCGCATCGACAATTACAATATGAAATTCTTACTTGATTGATGTCTTGCCATGATTCCGCAACACCGATGGGTCAGCAGGCTGTTGGGTTTTGATTTTTCAGTGGAATATAAACCTGGACGACAGATTATCATCGCGGATGTGCTCTCTCGGCACGACGCGGACGACATGACCATCTGCCTAATGTCTACTTTTTGATGCGCTACGCCAAGAGGTGTCCTCCCTTCCTGGTCTCTCTGCCTTGCGCAGCAGCAGTGTGGCCGGTTCTGCACATCCCGGCTGGAACATCACAGATGGCTTGATTACTTTCAGAGGACGGGTATTTGTGCCACCGGACTCCTCTTCTTTACCCGATGTCTTGGCAGCAGCTCATACGACCGGACATGAAGGCATCTAGAAAACTCTTCACCGTCTCTGATCTGACTTCCATGCCCCTTAGGCCCAACGGGTGGTGCAGTATTTTGTGCAGTCCTGTCTCACATGCCAACAGAATAAGACGGAACACTTGCACCCGCGGGGGGTTCTTCTCCAGCCATAGGAGATTCCACACCAAGTTTGGACAGATGTTGCAATGGATTTTATTGAAGGGATGCCCAAGGTACACGGCAAGTCAGTTATTCTCACCGTGGTGGATCGCTTTTCCAAGGATCCGGTGTTTACAAGCAAATTTTGGAACTGTTCCGTTTGTCTAGGGTCTCCCTTAATCGCGGCATGGCTTTTCATCCCCAGTCAGATGGGCAATCATAGATCGTTAACAAAGTGATTGTTGTTAGACATGTAGAAGTCCATATTGTATAGGGGGCTCATTACATAATTTTCTTTGTATATACTTGGCTGCTTTGCCCATTGGAATACAAGCTCAATGTCCATATTCTGCAACATGGTATTAGAGCCAGAGAGGAAACCCTAGCCGCTGCCGCTTCTCCTAGTCACCCGCGGGCCTCCCAACGCCCAGCTCCCAGCGCCCAGCGCCATCACCACCGCGCAACTCTAGCCGCCGCCACCGATGGTAGCGCGCTCGTCGGTCGCGGCCTCCGCGCCGGATCGCGGGATCGCGTGTCTCTGCGCCGCCGGATCGGGGCTCGGCCACCGCCGGCATTGTCGAATCCACCGCGCGTCGCCCGCCGCTCGGTTCTCCCGCCGCCCGCGCGCGATCGATCGCTGTGCGCCGGCCGTCGCCGCCGCCGCCAGGTTGCAAGCTTGGCAAGCAGTGCAGCCCCGTACCATTCTAGTGATTCTGTGTCAGGCCTTTTGATCTTGTTCACTCTGATGTATGGGGTCCAGCTCCTTTCGTTTCGAAAGGAGGTCATTGCTACTATGTCATTTTTATTGATGATTATTCTCGATATACTTGGATCTATCTTATGATTTATCGTAGTCAGGTTCTTTCTATTTATCAGTCTTTCGCCATTATGATTCGTACTCAGTTTGATTTAGCCATTCGTGTTCTTCGTGTTGACTCTGCTGGTGAGTATTTATCTGCTGCCCTTCGTCGCTTCCTTGCGACGGGCATGGTTCAAAATCCGTGATTCTGCGTGCGTGCCAGAATCACGATTCTACGGTTTTACGATCGTCCGTAACTAAAAACCGGTAAGAATTTTTTATTTTTCAAATTTTGGCCGGTTTTTTCCGGTTTCGATTACCACTGGTTTTTCGATTCTGCGTCCAGTTTTCGTTCTGGTTTCAAAATATCTCAAAATTCAAATTTTGATTTTCAAGTTATGACCGGTTTTTTCTGGGTTTCCGAGAACCGTGCGTGAATGCACTTGATTCTATCAAGCACGGCCGGCAAGGATTTCTTCCGATTCGGTTTTGGAACCTTGGACCAGGTACTCTTCCTGTACTCTTGACACCGAGCTTATGCTCAGAATGGTGTTGCTGAACGTAAACATCTCCACTTACTTGAGACCGCTTGTGATTTGATGCTTGCATCTCATGTTCCACCACATTTGGCCGAGGCGGTTTGTGCAGTTGCTTGTCAATCTCTGACCTTCATCATTCTTCGGGGTTGTACTCCGCTTGAGCGTCTTTCTAGTAGGCCTCCTTAGTACAGTCATCTCCGTTGTTTTGGTTGTGTCTGTTTTGTTCTTCTCCCTCCTCGCGAGCACACAAGCTGACTGCTCAGTCAGTTGAGTGTGTTCTTCTTGGCTACAGTTCTGAGCATAAGAGTTATCGCTGTTATGACCCTATTACTCGTAGGATGAGAATATCTCGAGATGTCACTTTTGATGACTCTCGTCCTTACTACCCTCGGCCTTCCTCCACCAGTTCAGCATTTTCTGACGTACTTTCTTATCTGATTTTTCCGATTCTCCGCTTCCTCCTCCGGCTTTACCTTTGTCACCCACATCCCTTCCACCTCCATCTGTTCCTTCCTCTTCAGACTCTCTTGTTCCTGCTCCTACTACCTCTTCTGTTGAGGTCGTCCCTCCTTTCCTGCTACACTACTCTCGACGTCCTCGTCCAGACACACCCTCAGGTGTGTCTTCTTCCGCCCCTTCCCCTCTTCCGTCCCTGCTAGGTCCTACTCCAGTCTCTACTCTCGGTACGATCTTCGTGATCGTCGTTCAGTTAGGCCTCCTGAGTGCTATGGTTTTGTGGCCACTGCTCTTGTTGAGCCTACGACTTACCGTGAGGTTGTTGCTCATCCGCAGTGGCAGCATGCGATGGCAGAGGAAATTGTTGCTCTGGAGCGTACTGGCACTTGGGACCTTGTTCCCCTACTTGCTCATACCACTTTTATCACGTGCAAGTGGGTGTACAAGATCAAGACTCGCTCGGATGGTTCCCTTGGCGCTACAAGGCTCGTCTTGTGGCGCGCGGTTTTCAGCAGGAGTACGGTCGTGACTATGATGAGACCTTTGCTCCTATTGCTCATATGACCACTGTTCGCACTCTCCTTGCTATGGCTTCTGTTCTTCAGTGGTCCATGTTAGTCGCTGGACTCTTGCTCTTGGTGATAGCAAGATCCTTACTCTCATGGAGAGGATGACACTAGGAGATGGGGCAAGTTTTCTTGTTTATTTCTCACACAATGCCATGCCAACTCGAGGGTTGGGGATACAAATTTATAGGTGAGAACCAGCCAAGCATATGCTAAGATGCTATCCTAGATGCTGTCCTAAAGCGGTCAATATGCTGTCCTAAAAGCAGATCTGTCCTAAAGCAAAAGCAGATCTGTCCTAAAAAAGCGAATCTGTCCTAAAGCATCAAAAAACAAAAACTACCACAGCCCCACAAAGACCACAAGATGACAGGACTTATTCATCATTCTCCCCTAAGTCTTGTGCGTCGTCTTGTGGGAGGGTTGAACCATCCCGATCTTGGAGCAGAGCTCAAGGAACTTGATCCTTCCAAGAGGCTTGGTGAGCAGATCCGCAAGGCGATCCGTGGTGTTGATGTAGCTTGCCTTGATGCTTCCTTCATCCAGCGACCTCGGATGAAATGGTACTTCACCCGGATGTGCTTGCTCCGTTCATGAAAAACGGGGTTCTTTGCGAGCTAGAGCGGACTTGTTGTCACCCCGAGCTCCACTACGATGTCCCCGCCGAGAGATCACCAGCGATCGAGCGAGCGAGTGCTCGAGTCGGCGGTGGAAGCCGCTATGTACTCGGCCTCACACCGACAGGCCACCACTTGCCGCTTGATCGATCGCCGGTGAACGAGGCACTTGCCGAGGAAGAAGAGAATCCCGCTTGTGCTCTTGCTTGGTGTCAATGTCGCCGCGTGGTCACCGCCGCCGCGAACCGACGGTGTGCGCGCCGGACACCTCGGGTAATGGAGGCCGTGGTCAAGGGTCCCCGCAACGTAGCGGATGATCCTCTTCACGACCTGCCGATGCTCGTCGTCGGTCGTTGCATGAACCGACTAACGTAGCCGACGGAGAATGCCAAGTCCGGTTGTGTGTGGGCGAGGTAGCGAGGCTCCCACAAGACGCCAGTGCTGCGTAGCGCCCACCTCCTCCGTCGTCTTTGTCGCGGCTCGGCTTCATCCTCTCCTCCATCGGAGTAAGAGGCGGGTTGCGATCGGTGAGCCCAGCTAGCTCAACGGCGCTTGGCGTGGCGATGCCGTCGAAGTGTAATCCGGAATCATCCTGGTGCACCTCGATCCCTAAGTAGAAGGAGAGGGCCCTGTGTCACTCATCCGGAAGGTGGCCTTCATCTCTTCCTTGAATGCCGCCACCTCCGCATCCTTAGTGCGGTGATCACCAAGTCGTCGGCGACGACGCCCACCGCCAGGCGTTGCCGCTTTGCCCCGCCGGTGAAGCTGCGGCCTGCGTGTGCGCTCTGCTGGAACCCCATTTGCTTGAGGTGGAGTCGGCTTAGCGTTCGGGCTCGTGGTGCTGCCATGGCCGTGAGGGCCTTGCGCAGCGAGAACCTTCTTCTTGCCGGGATGGCGAATCCCGGCCGGCCGACGTGACCTCCTCCTTCAAGTCGCGGGTTGAGGAAGGCGGACTTGACGTCCATGTGATGGACGCGCCAATCCTCCCGGGCGCAAGTGCGAGGAGAAGACGAACGGACTCCATGCGCGCGGCGGTGCGCGGCGTCATCGAAGTCGACTTCTCTCCGCGCACGAAGCCTCGTGCCACCAAGCGAGCCTTGTGCTTGACGATGGCGTCGGCCATCCCGCCGGCTTGAACACCCGGCAAGGGTGATCGCGCGGTGGCCGGCGGGAAGATCCGCCGGCTCACGCCCGGTTACGCCGGCGGCGTCCATCTCTCGCTTCATCGCGACACGCCACGCGCGTCTCCTCCGCCTCGCGAAGGCGGGGCTCGCCGTCGTCGCACGCCGCAAGTGCGCTCGCCTCGCGATGCGTCTTTGCGCCGATCCGAGGACGGCGGCTCGCCGAGGATGTTGTCCATGGTACGATAAGCGCGAGGCTCGTCGTCGTGGTAGGCGTCGACGCGATCCTCGTCGTGAGACAATGGAGATGCGAACTCCACCGTGCTCTGCTCATCGTGGACCGGCCGTTGGGGCCGGTCCGATGGCGTGGCGCGGTGCGAGAGAGTGGTGAGCCGGTGGTGAAGGGGCGGGCGTGGCCGTGAAGGTGGTGGAGCACTCGCCGAGCCGTGGCGAGCAAGGTGTCGAGGTGGACGAGCTCGGTGAAGACGCAGCCGCTAGCTCACCGCTCTCTTGAAGTGGGACGTGAGTCGACAACAAAGTCCTTGAGAGTCGAAGTCGAATCATCGCCCACCGCCTTGTCCCGTCGCCCGCCGCCGTCGAACACGCCGTCGCGAGATGCGGACGCTTGTTGTGTGACAGGTCGAGGAAGCGGTAGGCCTTCGAGCCTCCGTGTAGCCGATGAACACTCCCGAGTGCTCCTGTCGTCGAGCTTGCCGATGTGGCCAAGCTCCTGGCGAACGCGAGGGAGCCGAAGACCCGCAAGTGGGAGACCGCGGCTTGCGCCCATGCCAAGCCTCGTACGGCGTCCTGCCGTCGAGCGCCTTGGTAGGCGAGCGGTTGAGGATGTAGACGGCCGTCACCACCGCCTCTCCCCAGAAGACAGCCGGCATCCCCCTCTGCTTGAGGAGGGCCCGAGCCATCCCCACAACCGTCTGGTTGCGCGCTCGACCACGCCGTTCTGCTGCGCGGGTCACGGTAGCGGAGTAGTGGCGCTGAATGCCTCTCATCGTGATGACGACGCGACCGCCGCCGTGAATTCGCCGCCGTTGTTCAGGCGTAGCACGCGCAGCCTGCGATCGCGCGCTCGCCTCCGCAGCGACTGCGTGCGCTGATGGCGTCCGCGCCTCTCCTTGCCGCCGAGGACCATCACCCACATGTAGCGGGAGAGGTCGTCGACGAGCGCAGGAAGTAGCGTCGTCTCGGTGTGGCGGTGTCACCGCCACACAAGTCCGTGCACGAGCTCGAGCCTCTCCTTGGCTCGAAACTCGCCTTTGGGAAAGGAGTCGCCTCGCCGTCAAACGCAGACGCCGCAGAGCTGCTCCACATGGTCAAGGCACGGCAGCCTCGCACCATTTCCGTGGCACCGAGCCGCCGTGGCCTCGAAGTGAAGGTGCCCAAAGTGCTGTGTTATCGCCACGCCTCGTCGTCCCGACGAGCGGCGAGACAGAGGGTTGTGCCACCGCACGTGAAGAGTGTAGAGTCGATTTGCGCCTCTAGTTACCTTGGCAAGGAGGCGGCGTCGAAGATCCCAAACCGCGGCACCCGTGCTCGATCTCGACACGCGAGCCGTTCTCATCCACCGTCCCAAGTCGATGATGGAGTTCCGCAGATCGGGGATGTAGTAGACGGTGGCGGCGGCGGTGCTCGCCGATCTTGGCGATTTAAGACGAGCGAGCCGATGCCCTTGATCTCCACGGCGGCGTCGCGAACTTGACGGTGCCTCGAGCGCTGGGTCGAGCTCGAGAAGAACTCCCGCCGCCGGTCATGTGGTGGGTGGCGCCGGTGTCGAGGCACCACCGCGTCGGTCTTGTCATTGCCGAATCGCCGCCGAGAGGCGTGTGCTTTTGGCTCGTCAAGGTGGAGAGGAGAGCCCCGCGCGGCCGGCGCGGAGGTAGTTCGATGCTCGCATGAGCAATGAACAGACCGCTGCTTCTCTCCTCCTTGCGCGGCGTGGGCTCGCGCGCGTCGTGGTCGCCGACACTCCTTGGCCCAATGACCAAGCTTGCCGCGTTGTGGCAAGAGTCGCCTCGTCTTGGCTTTGCTTGCCGGCATCGCGCATACTGGCGCTTTGCGCGCTTGCCGCGCTTGCGCTCTGCGCGCGCCGTCGTGGAAGAAGGCTCCCTTCTTCTTGTCACCTTGGCCGGCGACCCAGCTGCTCCCGAGCGAGGAGGAGCTTCCGCCAATGGTGACGGGTCCCGAGAGGCTCGTGGCTCATCGATGTCGACGACCTTGAGGCGACCAACGCCTCCTCGATGGTCATCGTGGAAAGGTCCAGCAGAGACCGATCGAGCGAGCCATCCGCTTGTACTTCTGGGACGCGGCGGAAGAGCTTCTCCACGCTCTCTCCTCGCCGTAGGTGTCGCCACCGAATCGCACCAACCGCAGCGAGTGTTGAGACGGAGAGCAAAGTCATCAACGTCTTCACCGGCTTGAAGGCGTGTTCTCCCACTCCGTGCGTAGTGCCGCGCAATGTAGACTTGCGCGCGGCCGCCGCCGATGCGTCTTTGCGGCGATGGCGTCCCAAGCCTCTTTGGCGATCCGCTTGTTGGTAGCGAATCGCATCTCGGCGGATCTGCGGCGATGAGAGCATCCGGCGCCGTCGATCCGGTCGTAGTCGACGCCGCCGTCATCGGTCGCATCCACATATGCCGCACTGGAGCTTTACCTCATCACCGCAGCCCACTCGGCGTAGTTGGTCTTGGTGAGGGTAGGCCACCGCCGCCGGGCCGACGCCCTCGACGACACTGGTACTCGTGGTGGCCACGGTACCAACCGGGAGAGAGTCGCGTTACTGCGAGAGGCCGCGCTCTCCGTCGACCCGCACGCCGCCGCCGTGCGTGCCTCTCCAGAGCGCCACCGCGTGTCGCGCTCTCTTCGAGCGCCGCCGGCGCGTCCGCGCTGTCTGAAGCCGCCGCCGCGTGGCGTGGCGCTTGGCGCCCATTGCGCCGTTCGTCCTTTCGCCGCCTCCTCTCCAGGTGAGGGTCCGCGTCGCTGTCATCATCAGAGCGGGAGCCGCCGCCTTTGCCGCAGAGCCTTGACCTCTCGCTGCCGCCGCCTATTTGCATCTGCCCGGCCGCCGCCGCTTCCACGTCGCCGGCTGCTTGCCGGCTCGCCCACCCGGCCTTGACGCTTCTTTCGCGCGCGCGGCCGTCTGCCGCCGCCGCCGCTGCTGCGCTGCTCTGCGCGACGAGCTCGCCATCTGCCGACGCCGCATGCTCGAGGCGGCCGAAGGCCGAGGCGCTCGCGGACATGGCGCGCATCGGTACATTGCGTGGAGAGGGCGCGCTTCGACAGCCGCCGCCTCCGAGAGGAGCGAGGGACGGCGGAGCCGCTGCCGCTTTGCTCTGGCCGGGCTCTTTGTGAGGTGGAGAAGGAGATGAGCAGGAGATGCTCGGGCTCAGGATACTAAGGCTCGATACCACTTGTTAGTTCTTTGGACTCTTGCTCTTGGTGATAGCAAGATCCTTACTCTCATGGAGAGGATGACACTAGGAGATGGGGCAAGTTTTCTTGTTTATTTCTCACACAATGCCATGCCAACTTTGAGGGTTGGGGATACAAATTTATAGGTGAGAACCAGCCAAGCATATGCTAAGATGCTATCCTAGATGCTGTCCTAAAGCGGTCAATATGCTGTCCTAAAAGCGAATGTTGTCCTAAAGCTAAAAGCGGATGATGTCCTAAAAGCGAATCTTTGTCCTAAAGCGATCAAAACAAAAACTACCACAGCCCCACAAAGACCACGATGCAGAGGACTTATTCATGTTCCATCTCTCGTTTGGCTTGACGTCAAGAATGCTTTCTCAGTGGGAGGCTGCGTGAGGTCTATGCACCGCCTCGCCGGTATTACGAGCCGCCTATGACCCTATTACTCGCTTTGGGATGGTTTGTTGCCTTCGTTGCTCTCTATGGGCTTAAGCAAGCTCCTTGCGCTTGGTTTGTGAGCTTTTCTTCTATCATCGTTGCTGCCGGTTTCACCGCTAGCGATCACGACCTTGCTCTTTTTGTTCACACATTTCCTCGTGGTCGTACGCTTCTTCTCTTTGTGGATGACATGGTTATCATTGGAGATGATCCCCACCATATTGCTTCTGTGAAGAAGCGTCTTGGTGAGCACTTCTTGATGTCTTATCTTGGTCCTCTTCGTTACTTACCAAGGATTGAGTTTTCTTCTACGCCCGAGGGCTATTACCTCTCCCAGGAGAAGTACATTCATGATCTTCTTGCTCGTGCTGGTCTCACTGATCAACGCACGGTGGATACTCCTATGGAGCTTGGAGTCCATCTTCGACCCACTGATGGTGGGCCACTTGAGTACCCTACTCGATACCATCACCTTGTTGGTAGTCTGGTCTATCTTGGGATCACTAGACCGGATATTTCCCACTCTGTCCACATCTTGAGTCAATTTGTTTCGGCTCCCACTCAGATCCACTATAGCCACCTTCTTCGTGTTCTACGATAACTTCGTGGGACCATCTCTCATCTTTTCTTTCCCAGTTCTAGCTCCTTACAGCTTCAAGCCTACTCTGATGCGACCTGGGCCAGTGATCATTCTGATCACCGGTCTCTCTCTGCCTACTGTGTCTTTCTCGGCTCCTCTCTTATTGCATGGAAGACTAAGAAGCAGACTACAGTTTTTCGTTCAAGTGCTGAGGCTGAGTTGAGGGCAATGGCGTTGCTGACTACTGAGATCACTTGGTTACGGTGGCTTCTCGCAGACTTTGGTGTTTCTGTTTCCGCACCGACTCCTCTCTTGTCAGATAGCACGGGTGCGATCAGTATTGCTCGTGATCCAGTGAAGCATGAGCTCACAAATCATATTGGTGTTGATGCTTCTTACATGAGATCCCAGTGCAGGCACAGGTGGTTGCTCTTCAGTATGTGCCTTCCGAAATTCAGCTGGCAGACTTCTTCACCAAGGCACAAACAAGCTCTCATCACAGTTTTTATCTCTCCAAACATGGTGTTTTTGATCCATCATGAGTTTGAGAGGGAGGTGTTAGACATGTAGAAGTCCATATTGTATAGGGGGCTCATTGCATAATGTCCTTTGTATATGCTTGGCTGCTTTGCTCTTTGGAATACAAGCTCAATGTCCATATTCTCCAACAATTGCCATGTATCTGCGTTGCCTCAGGGGACAGACCTCGCCAATGGCTTCAATGGCTGCCTTGGGCCGAATATTGCTACAACACCTCCTTTCACTCGTCTCTTAAAGATACCCCGTTTAAAGTTGTCTACGGACGAGAGCCTCCATTGCACTCCTATGACCCGGGTTCTGCTCACATGGCTGCAGTTGTTCGCCTTCTCATTGACTGCGATGAACTGCTAGATGACACTTGCAGCCGTCTCCTTCAAGCTCAACAGCAGCACAAATTGGCGTATGATGCACGCCACCGTGCTAACCATTTTGAGGTAGACCAATGGGTTTGGTTGCACCTTCACCATCGTCCGGTTGCTTCATTGACCATCAAATGGCATCATAAGCTTGCGCCTCATTTTTATGGGCCTTATCAAATCCGGGAGAAGATTGGTTCAGACGCCTACTGTCTGCAGTTACCGAGTAAGGCTAAACCACATGACATCTTCCACGTGAACCTGCTGAAAAAGTTCCATGGTGATCCCCCAGCAGCACCGCTGCCCTTACCGCCCTTACATCACGGCCAGGTCTGCCTTCTCCAGGCAAGGCGCTGTCTCTCTGACGTGCTCGTGACAGGCAGCAAGTCCTCATCCAGTGGGCGGACCTCCCGGCGTCTGAAGCTTCCTGGGACGATTTGGAGCATTTCAAGAAACAATATCCGTTGTTCCAGCTCGAGGACGAGCTGTTTGCGAAGGAGGGGAGTGATGTCATGTGGGGTCTCAAGTACTCTAGGCGCAAGTGACCATCGCCGGGTCAGGTTCAGGCTGAAACCGAATCGGCAGTGGCGGCTACAAGGGCGTGATTTGCTATAGCAAATGGGAATAAGTCGAACTGGGTTTCAGAAGGATAGGAAGTTAGGAAGGTTTGGGTTTGCTTCTATGTCAGGTTCAGGTGTTAGTTAGGAGTTAGTATCCGGATTGAGTGTGAAATCCGGTTAAGTATGGTAAGTCGAGTTGGTTATTGTAATATACTTATATATCTAGCCTTGGGCTGTTGCCTGGGAAATCAAGCAATCAATTACCTTATCTTTGGTTTCCTCTCCCGTCTATTTTCTCTTCCGGTGCCCTTCCCCTGCTCCAACTCTGCTTTGTCACCGTTTGCCACGGATTTCCCAGGCCGCCGAATAGTGCCTGGCCGCCAGCCGCCGGCCACCGGTGTTTCACCACTATGGTCTACGCTCCTTGGCCCATGCACACGGCATCTCCTCTCTCCCAACCACGCTGCCACCGCCTAGTCATCCTCTTGGCGGTGTTTACCCATTATGATATAAGCAAGCTCATAACACCTTCATTGCATTGCATTGCATATGATTGGTTGAGCTGGATTTTCTGGATGCTAAGCTTGCTGACTTTTGTTTACAGGGTATAATTTCTGGAATCAATGCAGCTAGGCATTCTGATGGAAAGTCACTAATCATTCTTGAGAGGGAAAGCAGTTATATAGGGACTCTTATTGATGATCTTGTTACAAAAGATCTTAGGGAGCCATATCGCATGTTAACAAGGTATGAACTTTCAATAAAATTGCTCTTAGTGTTAATGCTTAAAGAAACTGATGGTTGTAGGCTCCTATATATTAAGCTGAAGTAATGCGATGGATTATATTTGTATTCTAATAGGTACCACTAGAGTTTGTCTTACTTTGAATGCTAAGAATCTGTGGACATCAATTTATTATATAGAATAACGACCAAGATTCTCATCAAGGAATATGTATCAGATGAAGCTAGTTAAATGGATGGGTTAGCAATGGCTGCCTGATTAGAGAAATGTTACAATAGGGTGTTTAATGTGTAATATTATTGAAACTTTGTCTCTTTTTCTAACAAAAAAAATGCCATGATGTACATTGTCTATTATTAACGAATAGAAGGAACCAAGTAATGTACCATTTTATTAATTTAATATTTTTGAGAGGTTTGAATCATAGCTTTGTTGACATTTCTCCATTGGCACTCAATGGTCATTCAGCCGTTCAGAACACCGGCTACTTCTTCGAGCTGATAATGCTGATAGTCGGTTGACCCCTTTGGGAAGAGAGATTGGTTTAATAGATGATAGACGCTGGGAGCTTTATCAGTCAAAGCAAGCCCGCATTAAAGAGGAAAAAGAACGGTTGAAGAGTACAAAAATATCAGGTAAGTTTTATATTTTTGAAGATGAATACTACATGAATTTGTGCCAAGTTTCAAAATATTAGTAAAGATGAATACTGCATGAACTTGTGCCATGTTTCAAAATATTAGTATTAACATGTGCTTGCTTAGTGTAGTTGCCAGCATGGCTTCAGGTGCTCTAACTTTGTATTTCAATTCTCAGGAGGTGAATTTGCTGCCGAAGTTACCGCAGTATCCAACCAACCCGTAAGGGATTCATCTACACTTGAAGCCATACTGAAGAAGCCACATGTACAATATAAACTTTTTGATAAGCATGGATATGGAAATGAGCATTTATCTCGAATTGAGAAAGAATGTGTGGAGATTGATATCAAGTATGAAGGTTTTATAGCACGGCAGCAGAGTCAATTACAGCAGGTAATTTGCTTTATGATCATGTGCTTTTGTCATAAAGTAAATTTATAAGGGGAAGTTTTTTGAACCGAAAGGAAAATGGTACATGCATCATATAAGTTGTCCATCAGTAATGCATGTTGCGTCCCCTGTGCAAATAATTATCATTATATGAATTTGGGTTCATTTTCTTTATTGATGAACTTTTTTAGCTCTTTGGTAGCTATGTTCTGTTGGGACTCCCAGCTTGGGAGCAGTAGTTGATTCTTTATCTTTCTCCATTGTAATAAAGAATGTTGGTGTAACTTTTCCTTGCCATGCTTTAGAAGAAAAGGTCCACCTCCATTGACTTTGATAAGTTCAGTTGTTTAATACCTCTTGTTTTTCTACTTGAAAAACCTGCTGCCCTCCTCATTGTGTTTTTCCTTCTAAGATTGTAAATCAGGAACACAAAAAACTTCCTGAAGACTTAGATTACCACTCAATGACAAATCTATCGCTTGAAGCTCGTGAGAAACTTTCCAAGGTATGTGGCCCATCTGCTTTGAGAATATTTTTTCTAGAATAGCTCTGAGAATATGTTGAATAACCTTACCTAAGATAACCTGCCAACATAAATCAATAAAACATGTTATGCATTTCTTCATTTATCGAGACACCTGTTGCCAGTATTTCAGTCTTTTCTGATGATCAACGGTTTAGAATTGTCAAGATGTCAGTTCCTACGAGTTTTGATTGCTTGGCCACATCTTTTCTGAACTTCTGTGTCATGTACATACAGGATTTAAGTGTTTAAAATAAGCAAATGCAGTTGTGTATTAGTCAAGATTTGTAAGAAATCAGGGTGTCAGTTTTATGATTGCATTTGATACAATTCATGTAATGATGCATTTGTAGGTAAGGCCACAAACAATAGGTCAGGCTAGCAGAATTGGTGGCGTAAGCCCAGCTGATATGGCTGTTCTCCTCATTTGGATGGAGAGCAACCGTCGCATGGCTAACCACAGGAGACAGCAAGACATGCTGAGATCTGCTGCGGTCAAGACAGACGATTCTTCAGACGAAGTGGTTCATGCCAGTGCCACCACTGCATAATTGGGTGCACTCTTGTGTGACTATTACAGGCAACTGGATTGGGACGCCTATGGCGGAATTATACAGGAGATGCAAATGCATGGAATTTTTGGCACATATAGCGTATTTTGAACCCGTATTTGCAAAATAGCCGTATGGGTGCGAGAATGACAAAAATAACGTTTCTGCCGTCGGTTCTGGGCAGCAGCGCTTGTGCAGCTGACACGTGGATCTGTCATCCCACCACCGAATGGCAGGTGGCCTGCCACCCCACCACCGTACAGTAGGCCACCTGCCGTTCGGTGGCTGTGCACCTGCCAATTAGCATGTTAATTAGTGTTTCTTAATTGTAATTAGCGAATTTATTTAGGTGTACCATTTGTACGAATTTTTAGATATAGCAAATGAGTTCAAAAAAATTAGAAATTTTTTTGTGGAGACCCCAGATATAGCGTACTTAATTATGTAATTTTTGTAATTTTATCATTTCAAAATTTTACTTAAAAATTCATTGAAGTGTACTGTTTGTAAGAATTTTTTAATATCGAAAATGAGCTCCAAAAATTATGGAATATTTTTTCAAGGATCCTCACATAGTAGACTTGATTTCATATTTTTTTCAGAATTATATATGTTCTAAAATTATCTCAAAAATTAATAGTTTAGGTCTCAAAAATTAGGATTTTAGGTCTCAAAAATTATGGTTCCATGATTTCATGTGACTTAGAATGTGTTAAGTTTAATATGACATGACTATTCTAGATAAGAGATACTGATTAAGGCCCCCTGAAATGATTTTATGATTTCATGAGACATCCTACTTCCCTAACAACGCATGCATGACATGACCGTATTATTTTCTAGTTCTTTTTTACATCATTTATTTATCAATATTTTTGTCTATTGTTTAGCACTTGCATGTAAATGAGGAATATTTGTGTCCTAGTTACGCATGACATCTTTTTAAATTCCGGAATGCAAGGAAACAATAGCATTTTACAGAGAAGTGATGTCTGTATGTGTGCAATCGTATCCATAGAATTTACGGAGTAAAAAACAGAATGCAACACACATACACATCACAGACACATTGCTTAAAAGAACAAATCACTTGGTAAGTGAAGTGTCAAAGTAAAGAATAAATGAGTAACAGCTAAACTTCTGAATCGTACATCATCAGTTGATTCCCCTGCCCCTCTACTAAACAATGAGTACATCAGTAAGAATCTACGGAGAACACTTAACATTCTGCCACTGTAAGCATTGTACATTCTATCTACCACTGTAAGCATTGTAAACCCCAGACTAACTTAATAATTCTATACAAAAAAATTCCAGCACTACCCCTCCTCTAGAACAGCAACAACAAAACTGTCCTTCGCAAGACATGCCTGTAACGAGCTGATGAACCTCTGATCTATCAGCTTTCTGCGGAATCCCATTCCTAGGCAGTCTGCAAACTTAGGCGCCGTGGATTCTAATGCTTGTGTAGTCTTGCAGATTTCCCTGGAAGAAGCTGATGATCTGTTCCAGCATAGGGACCAAACCGACCGGCAGAGTGGCTGAAGCTGCAAGATGAACATGTTTTACGATCTCTTCATATCTGGCCCTCTCCTCATCCCTTCTTTTCCTCATCTTCTCCAGCTCCATTACACGGTCGTCATGGCTGTGGTGAGGGTTCTCCATGACTGCAAGCATATCCGGACTGGTACTCAACCCAAGTTCTCTCCGCAGAACCTCGCGCCTTCTGTCGTAATCTCTGGAGGCATGATCAGCTTTCCGTTTCTGCCGGTGCTCGTCTTCCTGGCACTTCTTGAATTCATGCACAAGCTTAGAGAAATGGTCCATTGCACTCAGCACTTCATTCTTGGGAACCCTCTCGATCGCTTGGAACCAATCATTTGATATCACGAATGCAGGCGGAGCGCCAAGCTTGCCTGGGGAGAAAGGTGGGACGCCATCCGGTGTATCTTCCTCCTGCACCTCAGGGAGCCATTTCTTCAGCCATCCATTCAGCGCCTCGACATAAGACCTTTGCGAGCTGATCCACTTGTTGAAGCAGCGGTACCATTTCGCAAGCTCCCTCTCCAATTCTACGGTGGCCGTTGCAGCAGCACTGGATTGGCTTATGGTCATTGCCTTGAGTAGGTGAATTTTGCTGTCCTGTATGGCTAATAGCTGCTTCTCATGACATTCCAAAACAGCTTTCCACATTCTTCTCAATCTGTACTTGAGAAAAATCAATCGCATGCATTAGATGAAATTGTCATTACAATAGCATGAAGACATAATACAATTAAAAGCAGGAAGCTTCATACCCTTGGATGAGATCAACGAGTTGAGGGTACAGTTCTTCATCTCGAATCTTCTGTATCTTTGACGAGAAGGCATTGACTGTTGTAATACTGATGGCAATCCTGGACTGCAAGTTCCTTACCGACAACCGGGTGGAGTCAATAGTATTTGACTCTGCTCCTCGCTCGTCCAGAGATCTCAACCTCTTGTACTTCTTTTCATACAGAATCCGCAGCTTCTCTTCTTCCTAGAACAACCACCTAACCTTGTTCAACATGTATTTGGCTGTAAATCAGATTGTATATGAATTAACACCTACGGTTTGTTCATGTGAGCACAGGTGTCTACCTTAACCTCCTGAAAGAGCTTCTTTTCCCAGACAAACAGTTTCTCCAGGGTTGATGATTGATTACCAGTACCATTCCTTGTATCAGTGACCGACGAGGCTGAAGCGCTGGCCTTGCTGGTCGACGATCTTGACTTCCTATGTGGCTTTGGGAGGCAAGAAGAGGACGGAACAGTAAGAGCTATAGGATCCACCACTCTGGAAGAGAAATCTGCAAAGACAGCGTATAAAAGATTGTAATGCACTAGCACACATAACAAAATTGCAGCTATGTGTTACTCGATAAAGCATTGCATTACCCACATCTAAGAACTCTGGGCGTCGTCCGGTGGCCGTGGGGCACCTTCCCCACCTCGAGCAGCCTGGAGACATCTGCGCCGCAGTTCAGCGCCTCCTCGAACCGCTCCTTGACCTCGTCCATCGCCTCCGTGACATCCCTCTTCCCATGGTGCAACGGCGAGAACGACTCACTGCTCAAGGCCGACTGCACTGACTTGCCGTGGCTCCCCCCATCCCCCTCTGCAGCAACGATCGACCCGCCCTCATCAAAGGCCACACCTTTATTCTTTCCGGTGGAGCTGCCGCCGTCAATGTCACCACCATCCGTGCCCTTCAAGCTCGCCGTGTTGCTCTTGCCCCCTTTCTTGCTCTTCGAGCTAGCATTGCTCGGCACCGAGTCGTTCCTGGACACCGGTTTCTTCGCCTCGCCATTGGCACCGGATCCCTTCCTGTGCAGCTTCCCATCAGAAGATTCGCCCTTTGAACAGGCATTGGTAGGAACTGGTCCCTTCCCTTTGACATTCTGATCGGCAACGCCCGAAGTTGATGGCTTCGATGCCTCAGCTTCCGCCTCCAATTCCGCCTCGTCCTCAAGCTCCGGGATCCCCTCCATCCTCCTCAGCTCGGCGTAACTCGGGCTGTTGGTAGGCAAGTTCGCGTCGAATTCGCCCTTGTTGCGCGAGTAATCTTCCAGGGATTGATCGTAGGACGTGAAGGGGTCGAAGAAGTCCCACGGCGAGACCTCCGCGGTTGGCGGCGACGGCGGCCGGCCGGGCGGCCTCTGCGCGGTCTCCGGCTTCTCTTCCGCGACCACCTCGCCGTAGGACCCGTAGGGATACGCGTAGCCGTAACCGTAGCCGTATCCAGAGCTGGTTTCGCCTTCGGTGTACGGGGCATTGGGGTTTTCGTACACCACGGTGGGCACAGTGGAGGAGTTCCTCATGTAGTGGTGCCTCGAAGATGACGCCGCTTTGGCGTCAGCGAACGCCTCGAGGTCCTTGTCGGAGAGGGAGTGGGAGAGCGGCGAGACGGTGGAGGACGAGGACGGCGACGGCGGGAGGCTCGACGTGGCCGCGGCGGCGAAGGAAGCGACCGGCTTTGCGGGGGACGGCGGGAGGGTGAGCACCGGCGACGAGCCGGGAGGGGGAGTGGCCGGTAGGAGAGAGGCCGCCGCGAAGCGCCGGAGGGCTTCTCCGACGGCGGAGAGCGAGCGGAAGTAGGCGGCGTGGGCGGCGGCGAACGCGAAGCGCCTGTCGGCCGCGGCAAGGATCAGCGCCGCGCGCTCGCGGCACAGCGCGGCGGGGTCGGCGCGCCGGGGGCGCGACGAGGAGGACGGCTGCGCCCTGGACGCGACCGCTGCAGCGGCGGCGGTGAAGGCGTCGTGAGAGGAGACGCAGCCCATGCGTCGGAAAACCTAGCGGCGGAAGGAGTCGGAGACGGCGGGCTCTGGTGGCTCGTCGGCGTCCATTATGATATAACGATCGCCGCGCGGGTCCGTTGGCTCGTGGCCTGCTCGCCTCGCCTCAGCCGTGTGGGGTTGTCGACTCCGAGTCGGCTTCCGGTCGAGCTACCGCCGCGGCGGGATGGAGATGGAAATGGCTCCCGGATGGAAGGCGCGAGGGAAGGAGTAGTTGTACCTTTTCGGCTTCCGCGTCCTTTCCGTTTAGGTGTTTGACCACCTGCAACGACTTCTAGCATAGGAATTTCGTTTCCATATTTCCATTGGAATTGAACGATTTTATTATTATTTCTGTGGTATTTGTATGATTTTTCTAAGTTTTAAATAGACCTCAATGTCATTAATACTGTAACACACCAATGGTACCGTTCACCTCTACTAAGAGCAACTCCAGCAGTATTACTCAAAACAGGGCCCCTACTTTTCATTTGAGGGCTCCCCCTACTTTTGAGGGCCCTGTTTTTTTGCATCTACTCCAACAGCACCCCTCAAATTTAAGCCCTCAAATCCATTCCAATACAACTGACATATGGGACCCACTCCTCATTCTCTCCTCAGCCGCAGCCTCCGCTTCCTCTCTCCCCGCCTCACCTCTCCGTCTCGCCGCCGCCGCCGCCCGAGAACCGGCAGGGTATGGCGCGCCGCCGCCTTGTGCCGCGCTGCCGCCGCACCAGCCTCCTCGAAGCTCACCGAACCTCTTCGCCTCCCGCATGCCGCTGTAGCCGGCCGCCGTAGGCGCGATACGGCGCCTCGAGCTTTCGCCCGTAGCCGCAGCGCATCGTCGCAGCGCGGGCCGCCGCGCTTGCGATCGCCGCCGCGGGCGGCGCAGCGCGCAGATCGCCACCGCGCGCCGCAGCCGGCTGCGGCCGCCGCCGTGAGGGCCCGCCTCGAATCGCTCGCCGAGCCCGCCTCTCGTCGCGAAGATGGCGGATCCGGCAGCGACACACAGCAGCGGCGACGGATCCGGCGGAGGCGGCCGGATCAGCCGCCGAGGCCGGATTCGTGCGGTGGAGGCCGGCGGAGGAGTTTCGGTCGGTGGCGCCGGTCGAGGACGACGAGAGGCGCGAGACGAGGAGGCGGGTCAGCGCAGCGGCGGTGGAGGGGCGAGGCGCCGGGGCGGGGCGAGGCGCCGGGAAGGGGGCGCGGGAGTCTGGGCGGAGGCGAGGGGCGAGGCGGTGGTGGAGGGGCGAGGCGCCGGGAAGGGGGCGGCGGGGAGGCGGGGCAGGGGAAGGGGAGTCGGGGACGGCGGGAAGGGGGAGGCGGCGGTGGAGGGGTGGAGGCGCCGGGAAGGGAAGGGGCGGCGGGGAGGGGGACGGAGGAGGAGGCGGCGGGGAAGGAGCAATGAGGAGGCGGAGATTTTTGGCGAGGGAGGGCGGGCGAGGAGGCGCGGGAAAGATGCAAAGTGGGGAGCGGGAGAAGTTTCACTGTGCGGGAAAAAAACAGGAAAATGAGGGGTGGAGGGGGAGCCCCTAGGAATGAGGGTGGGAGGGGGATTTGAGAGGCTCCTCAAATTTGAGGGCTCTAGTAGGGGCCCTGCTGGAGTTGCATTTTTGACTCAAGCCCTCAAATATGAGGGTTGAGGGCTCAAGTAGGGGCCCTGCTGGAGTTGCTCTAATAAAGGATATATAGGGCATGATGTTTAACGGCTTTTAGAAACGGTTTTTGACTTTTGTTACGATACTTAATTTTTTAAATAGAGTATATTTTCAAGACGGAATCTACAAGTTAATTGTAGTACACGTTAAAAGTCAACATCTGTATCAACCAAAATCATAAGCGAGTATCTCTCTCCGTAATCTCTGTCGCAAACAGCTAAAATTCAAAAATTTCAGCCAAAAACCGTAAGTCACAACCATATCAAACATGCTCATAATTCCCTTGCTTCACATATCGCAATTCTTTGGCAAATAGACGAGGGTCCCTTTGTCTGTCCTAGGTCCAACAAATTTCGCGTCATATTGTCTACTACAATCAAATTTAGATTTTATCTTAAAATATAGTTTATTTAAAAGTTAGTTATAATAATTGATAAGCCATAAGTTCGGAAGGAAAGAGCGCTTATTTCAGGTCATATAACTTGTGGTGGATGTATGTGCAAATGGCTCTCCCCTAGCAGTAGCAGATGTACTTTTCGTACCCCTCTCACGTCTCTCCCCCGCAAGCACGAATGAAAGCCGCTGTGTTCCAAGACCTCTTTTATCACACTGCAATAGTGGTTAGTTTTTTTTAAATAATCGTTATATTTTCACAGAAAATAAAAAAAGCTATAATAAAAACCCAACAATTAGAAACCATCACTTTTTAGAATGGAAAGGAAACCTCCTTAAGATTTTCGTGTCCTCCTGTGGCCCACTTTGCAGTCTCCCAGAGGGCACCGCCGATTATTCTAACAGTTTTGCTATTGCACAGGCGATTAAAATTTTTTGTGTTTTAGCCACTTGAAATTGCACTCTCAATGAACTAAAATTGCAGCCCCCCTCCAAAAAACAGCTGCAACTTTAGGTGATTCAGAGTGCAACTTCAGGTGACCTGGAATTGCACTCTTAATCAACTAAAATTGTAAAATTGCAGCTCCCTCCAAAAAAATATGTGCAATTTCAGGTGATTCAAAGTGCAACTTTAGGTGATTGAAAGATAAAAAAATTTCAGTCGTATGTGCAATAGTCTATCCCTTATTCTAATGAGCTTCTAGGTTGGTTCTTCTCAAAAGCCAAGGAGAAACCGCCGTTGAAGAGCGGAAATTACGCATTAATCGGACCAGCCGATCTTCTTGGTTCAGGATGCAGCGACTTACGTGCTCTTGCTTTCAGACAGGTTCTTCGAAATGCATTTGGATTCTGAAGTGACCTTCTCAAATGAGAGGGAAATTTAGAACCATTGCTCCTTGTTTTCAACCGAAAGAATGGCAAAGTTTTCGGAGGTGTTTGGTTGGGGGGAAATTTAAAGGATTTATATCTTTCCTAACTTAATTCTGGAAATCAAATTTTGAACAGATGTTTGAGAGCGACGAAAATTGATCTGTACACACAAATTCCCCCTCTTACCCCATGTCTTGTTGTCTATGCTCCTACCTCCAATGAAAAGCTTCAGATTTTGTAGGTTATCTTAATCAGACAATTTTAGGGTACAAAGAGTTAAACGATACGCATCATGGAGTACAGCTTAGCATGGAAGGCACAAATGAACAGTAAAGAGTTCGTTAGGAGAAAGAGGGGGGAATTAATTAGCTGATGGAGAACACTTGACGGCAGTAGCGGATCCAGGAAAAAATTTTGGAGGGGCTGAAGTACCTTCAGCTCGACCTCAGCCCCTTCTACATTATACATCCATGGCTAAAAGTTTAGGAGGGGCTCCAGGGTCCGGTAGTGATAGGGGGGCTCGAGCCCCCCGCCCCACCGCTGGATCCGCCCCTGCTTGACGGCTCATCTCAAGTCATGAGAGAATCTCAGCTGGTGAGTTGAGCCTGACATCAGCTGGAGAGCTAGCTACATAATTAACAACAACTGGACATATTGAAAATGAAAGAAAAGAGGTATTAGTTGTCTACTCCGCCTTTAAAAAAAAGTCAAATCTTATATTAATTTAATGTATTCTTAATTAAGTTGACAAATAGGATAAGGGTAATGACCATAGTGTGACATGAATTTGGCCACACCGACTACTTAAACGAACGTGTTTTATTTTAAAAAGCAAGTAGAATGAATCAATTTCCCTCCATTCTATCGGGAAGAGAGAGAAACTGCAATTCTCAACATCGATTTGGTATGACGAAATATGACGGTACTTGCTCGTCGGAAATACAGAGCAGAAACATTAGTAACGGAAGGTCAGAGAGAGAGAGAGAGGTGAAGCTACACGCGTTTGCTTTGGCGGATGAATCACCAAGGCAAGGCAGTCGTCCAAGTTCTGACCTGTCCCTGTGATGTGTACGCGAGGAACGAGGAAGATCCCTAAAGCGAAAAAGGCAGATCTGCCTTCGCTTTTGTCGTCGTGCGCAAAGCGCGCAGTCGTTTTTGCCTACCGGCTTGCAACTTCCTCCGACAAATTTTGTGGATCCATGACAGGAAAAAACGGCAAGCAAGCGCGTTTAGGCCATGTCCAACGTACGGTGCTAGCCAGCTTTCCCCCCTCCCGGCTGTGGTGCTAGCCACTGCTACTTGAGGGGAAGAGTTGGGGGAGAGGGTGGAGAGGAGCCAATAGGCCTCACCGGTGGCAATGGAGGTCACCGGTACCGGTGGTGGTAATACTGAGCTATGAGAGGGAGAGACATATGCTATGCGTGAGAGCAATCGACGCGGGGAGAGAGTAGGTAGAGCGATCTATTTTTTTATTGTTGTAGTGGGTAGCACAGGGAAAATGAAACAGGTGCTAACATTATAGTGTAGAAGCAAATTTAACACCTGCATGATATGGTGATGAGATAAAGAATGTGGCACAGCAACGTTTTGTGTGGCCTTGATGCACGGGTGCTAGCTTAATACAAAAGTTGCTGATGTAGATCCCGTATTGGAGAGAATGTGCTGCGAAACACCGAGGAAAAAGCACCTACAAGCCCTACTGCTTAAATCGCGTGACCATTACGCGTTAAGAGATAGGCCCTCCCATTTGGCTCCCATCTATCGACCTATCTGATGTCTCGATGCGATCTATCTGTCCCAACTTTTTTGTTGTTTCTCTCTTGAAACCACCACAACTCTACTAGTTTATCAAAAAGAGCGGTGCGAATGATCGACGTAATTAATGGTGATCCATAGGTCAAAAAGAGGGTGGGAAACAGTAACGGATAATCCGTTTTATCTAATATTCGGTTTATTCGATATTTGTATCTGAGAAAATATAAATATGGTAAGTAAAATCTGTATTTAAAAATGTTAGTACTCGTATTTGAGAAGATTCGTATCCGTAATTGAGAATATTTATATTCGCATACGTATTCGAAAATATTCATATTCGAGACTATTTGATCTGTTTCTGGAATCCAAGAAAACCCGAATAAATTTTGTGATTCGAAATTTAAATTTGGGCGGTTTAAAACCAGTAACCGTTCTGATAACCAATCAAAAAAGGTGAAAACTGCTAGAAATTTATTCTACCGAGATTTGTTACATAAGCTGTAGGAGGATATTCGTATTTAACCGAATTAAGTACATATTCGATTCGAATTCGTATTCGTTACGACACTCGATTCTATTCGTATTCGAGTATATTTGAATTTATATTCATTTTAAAAATATGGATTCGTATTCATATTTAAAACTACTTGATCTATCCGATCCATTTTTATTCCTAGTTAAAAAGAATTGACAGATGCATGTGCTGCTGAAGCCTCGCATCTCAGTTAGGCCACCTACCCTTGCTATCTTTTGCGTGTTTTATCGCCCCAATCACCCGGCTCTCTTTAGTTTAGGGACTGATCACTCTGTTTCTTGTCCGGTACGGTTTTTTAGAGTCCTCACGAAGGGAGGTAGGTTACAACAAAACAAACCATGGACAAGCATGCAACGAAATACTACAAGCAAGCTTCGTGCAACAATGCGCCGCGTTATTCGCCTCCCTATGCTTTGAAGACAGCATTGAAATCAAGAAAATATGAACAGGGCCACTATTATTCATTAGGTGTTTTTATCAGTTACTACGTACTATTTATAAGCCGTAACCAAATGTTATCTACAAAATTTAATATGAACAGATCCTAAACACACGAGCGGGAAAAAAAAGTCTCTGCATGCATGCATGCATGCATGCACGCGTGCGTACATAAACATAACTCCAAGAATCCAAAAACTAGCTAGCTACCGTGGCAACTAGATTAAGGGGCTGTTTGATTGCTAGCCACACTTTACCAATAAAAATTGTCACACTTACCTAAGTTGAGGTGCTCAAATTCTTTGCCACACCTTAGCAAGCCTAAGGGAATCTTGCCACACTTTTTTGAGTCATTGACGCGTGGGACCTAGTTTGCTGGAAGGGAATCTTGCTATAACTGTGGCTGCAACCAAACAGCTCCCAAAGTTGGTCAAACTTGCCTAACCTTAGGCGTGGTAAACTGTGGCTGGCAACCAAACACCCCCTAAGTTCAATTCGGCAATTTGCATGCCAATTTGGCACATTGAATTGAATTGTCACCATCGAGATAGGATATACTCTATCAATTCTATTTTTTTACTTTATTTTTTAAAATCTGTACCGTCAAACCGTCAATAAATTTTAAACTATCTAAATTAACTATATAAAAATTATATTATTAAATTTATCATTAAAAATAAAGTTATAAAGTATCAGTCAAAGTTACATCTCAAAGACCGTAGAAAATAAAAAAAAACGTCAAGTAAAAACGAACGGAGGGCGGGAGTATATACATAGTAGGGTTGTAAACGGGCCGAGCTCGAGCGAGCTTGGCCTTCCAGGCTCGAGCTCGCTAGAAGCTCGAGCCAAGCTCGAGTTGGGGTCCGAGTCTGGACCTGGGCTCGAGTAGGCTCAAGCTCGACTCGTTGAAACTCGATAACAATTAAAATAATTTATTATGCACTATTTTTCAATAATAAGAAAAATTTAAGTTCAAGCTCGGTTCTAGTAAGTTCGATAATAGTCAAAATAATTCAAACATACACTAATTTTCAACAATAAGAAAAGTTCTAGCTCGAGTAAGCTCGGTAAGAAGTAATATATATATTATTATTTAAGCTCGAATCGGGGCTCGCGAACTATTCGAGCTCGGCTCGGTGAAGCTCGCGAGCTCGAGATCAAGCTCTAGTTTGGCTTGTTTAAAGTTCGAATCGAGCCTAGAATGAGCCGAACTCGAGTAGCTCACGAGTTTCGAGCTTTTTTTTCAGCCCTAATACATAGTGATCAACGAAAGTGAGAGCAAGATTAGGATTGAATAGTTAATCATGTGCGGGTCATAGATTAATCATCGGAAAATTAAGATAAAAAGAGCTAGCCATGCGTGTCAAATCCAACCAAGCAAGCAATCGTTCACCGATGATGCTTATGATCGATTTTGGGTGGTTTCTAGATGGTACGTGGCATATATATATATATATATATATATATATATATATATATATATATATATATATATATATATATATATATATATATATATATATATATATATATATATATATATATATATATATATATATATATATATATATATAGATATATAGATAGATAGATAGAGTAAAAATAATGAGTGTTTCTTAGTGTTCGGGTACCATAATCTAAAATAGGTACGTGTCGTGTGCAAAAAATATTAAAATACGTACGTAATGTAGAGGGACTAGGCGCCGGTAGTCCGTTCTGCTCGAGATCGTCAGGAAGGAAAGAATCCCTCCTGCTCGAGATCGTCGGGAGGGTACTCCGTTCTCAACGTAGCATCGTTCAGCTCCTCCATGGCAACTCCTTGCAACAATTACCATGATGATTTGAATACATGAATACACAATGCATAGTATAACAAGATATTAATTAAGCTTACTCGTTACTCCTACGTACGTACATGAGATGATATTAACTTAATTTAACCAACATCGATCGAATTACGTACTCGATGGAATTACTAGTTGAGCTAAAGATAGATACATCCATATATAGGAGCTAGCATGTATGCATGCATGGATGGAATTAACGTACGTACCTTGTAAGCTCTGATGCGATACAGTGCATGGCGCACGTCGAGTTCATGGAGCTGCGCGTCGTCCAGCTCAAGAAAAGGAACAGCACGACGAGACCGGCGACGATGCAGCTGTCTCTGGTAACCTCTCCGGCCACGCTCGATTCGTTCAGCTCTCGGATTGCACGCTCCGCTTCCTCTGCGTTTTTCAGCTGCTGGGCAGCAGATTGCACGCTCCGCTTCTTCTTCTTCCTTTGGCGTAATCACCTCCTTTTCCATTATGGAACAGTCCTTCTCCAGTGAATATTTCATTCTCTTTTGGCGTAACTCTTCTGAACATTGTTCAACGACAAAAAAAAATGAAGCATGCACTGCTAAGCATATTTTATATATACAGAGCTCGTAAACACAAGCAAGCACCATGCACTACATAGTTGCTTGCATTGGTTGTGCAAAATTAAGACTTGAGGTAAAGTGCTGATTAATATGAGCGCTAACCTGTTGCTTTGTGACCCGCTTCTAAATCTCAAAATGGACACCATCTAACTCCTTTTACCAACCAACATCAAAACCCGTGCTTTTAAAGTAGTCCTGAATCGAAAGAAACAGTGCAATTGTTAGATGCAAATTAATTAACCACCTAAATTTAAACGAGTGTGTTCCTACGTATGTACGTAGTAGGCCATATAAGCTAAACCCACAATGTCGATACAGCCCAGTCGCGATCTTGCTAATGCTTGGTAATTAGCTGCTCTGCTGCTTATCCTTCCCCACTGCACAACAGAGGATCGGAGACAAGCTGAGTTGTCATTCATGCATGCTACAATATGTATAGCACTATAGAAAGTGTCATTAATTTAATCCCATGGCTTTTTGTAGGGCTATATGATATGTACTTACGAATGGCATCTCAACATGCACATAATCTTCAAGCCATTGTCTCAAGATAAAACTAAGGTTGGTTAAATGTGGACCAGTCCAAAATAATCTCAAAGCAGTGCTGTACAAATTAAATTAATTTTAAGCTTTTACTAGCTTAATTGTATGGTGCGTATACACCTTAAGTTTCTTGGATAATTCTTCACATTAGTTGAGACACTGTTTCTCAATCTCGTAGCTATTATAGTCCAAATCGCCTATAATATGCTTTGAGATGGATTCAGTTATGCTTGGGCTTGAATACTGATCGGATCGATCTGCCAACATAGCTCACATCTGATTTATACAAATAATCTAACTGTTTTATATCATGAGATGAAACATAGTATACGTCGTCTCATTATCTGACGTCTGTTTTGTAGGTTGCCTGGTCAATCAAAACTAGCAGCAGTTTCAGGGCTTGTGGTAATAACCTCTCAAGAACGAAGCACTCCATCCTTTTCTTTCTATAACTCATCAAACTTAACTCCAGCCTAGCCAGCCAGTCAATAATATTACAGCACAGCACAGTGTATCAGGTCCGAGGAAGACTATTAAATGTGGGTGAAACTACCTTTACCAGAGAGAAACAGCGTCATAAGGTACAACCAGTGAGACAATAAATTGGTCAGAGCAAGTCTGCTCAAAATGAGGCATACAATGGAAGCTATGCTATCCCATGAATCCGGTGATACCAAGCTTGTCTGCAACATTGTACATCACTAGATCATTCCACGCTGGTCCGAATAACTGCTCGCCTCCGATTATAAACGTTGTGGCCCAGGTGAGGAGAACCACAGAGAAGATGGTAAAGCCAATCGCAGACCGCACAACATCTGCACAGGATGTTCAAATGTGTAAGAAAATGAAAATAGCATTGTTGCCAAGAAATTTGATAACATCTAATCAAGATAGTATCGGTAGTAAGGAAGCTTGTAAGAAAAGAAGTAGAAGAATAGAAAAACATGCAGTCCTGATCTCGGCTAGGTGAGGAATAACGTGCTATTTATTTCCTTATGGTAGGACACAGAACTTGCCAAAAGGCTATCACATGAAATTAACCCCCAAATATCTTCTAATTCAGATATTTTTCTTCCTTTCTGTTTTTTTCCTTCCTGTAGTTTACAAGGAAATCTTGACTTTATAATTTGCATTGTCCTAGAGCAACATACCATGGGAGCTCAACTACAGTGTTTACCACAAGTGATTGCGATCACCATGTCTTCAAAAAAACAGACAGCTATCCTCAAGAAGTGTAAGAAAGGAAAGGTCAGCATATTTTAGATGATGGAAGAATAGATCTACCTCTCATTTCTATAGGGTAATATCATGGTGAAGTTTAGTAAAAACTACTAGCATATGGGACAATGCCACTGGGAAGTCTCAAATTGGTTCATATGTGGTGTCCTCAATATTGTCATTACAAGAAAACTTTTTTGTGGTATATTTCAAAAACCAGTTCCAAAGTAATTCAATCATTTTCTCCAGGATTAACAGCATATTGAACTACAACAATTACAGGGTAATATTCAACCATTTTCTCCTTCTACCCCCCACTACCCTTTGGATTTGTGACTATACTTCTCAGTGTTGATGTTAATAAAATTTGGTTCAGGTTGGCCTAAAAGGCCCGCCATAGTTTCATAAAAAAACATATTGAATAATGAATAGTTATCTAACAGTTCTACTGAACTGTGTATTACAAAATTGATGTTGCTATTTCAAGCAATACTCGATCAGGAAGCATAGCTATAACACTGTTAACCTAATCACTACAAACCAGCTCAACTTCAGACTGGACGTAATTATGCATGTTTCCTGAGTTAAACTATGATGACGTTAGATTTTAAGGATGGCAACTTGTTATTTGGTTCACCTGATCTTTATGTACTTCCCGACCACCTCCCAATTTCAGTCCAGTTATAATTCGGCATTCTGAGATGAACATTAACTAACTAAATTGGTTCGAGATCTAGATGTCAGTGTGCAAATTAACCATCTCCTTATATTCTAATTAATACATCAGTCACCAAGTGCGCCTCAAAGCAATTATAATCAAAGGGTACACATGATTGAACTGATTTTTAGCAATCAGCTGTGACTAACAACTACTAAACATCACTTCAACAGTCTAACTGACCATTAAGCATTCACCAAAGGCCGCATCTTTGCAACAAAATTAGGGAGTAATGAAAATATTTCTACATCCAACATCCTAAGATGATTAAAGATGCCAGTTTCATCGGGACAATGGTCAATTCGAACCCAAGACGATCCAGAGAGATCAAGATTCAAGAGCAGCTCAAACCGCCAACACGTGAGATCAAGAGGAGGACGTGGGGGCTCACAGGTGCGGATAGGCGAGAAGGCGGCAGGTGAGGAGGCAGCGGGGGAGCGCAGGACGGGCCAGAAGTAGCAGCAGTTGATGGCCCAGAGGAAGGGGAGGCACGCGAACCCCCACAGGAAGAAGCGCCGAGCGTGGCCCTCCGCCTCCTCCAGCGGCAGCCCTAGGGGGCCGTCCACCGTGGCCCAGACCGCCGGTGGATGCGGGCGGCGAGGGGCTCCAGAGGACGGCCGGTGGGAGGCGGTGGACGGGCGGGGGAGGAGGCCGGACTCCTCGTCTTCGGGCACTCCAACCCTCGCCTCCATTACTCTTTTCTCTTTTTCTGGTTTTACTTTTCTAGTTTGTTGTTTTTGGTTTCTCGCTTTTAATACCTTAGAAACAACCTTGGAAACTAAAAGCCTTAGCTCTCTAATTTTTTAGTTAATTAATTGTTATATAGTAACTCCCTGAAAAAGAATATTGTGCCACGTCTAAATCTATCATTTGAGTTGATTTTACTGTGTGTATAACCCATGATAACTCTAAAGTGCTATTTAGGCTTCGTTTGCCAGTGCCGTAGCTTTTCAAATCATTTATTTATTTCTCATTTTGGATGCCACGTATAGTTGAAAGGCTACAGGGTCCCAATGGTAATAAGATGAAAGTGAATAATTGTAATCTACAGTAAAAATATTTTTTCTCAAATTTATTGTCTTTAGATTGTCCAATGTATCAACACAGCAATAACAGTAAAAACGAAAGACAGCAAAGAAGATAAAAGGGAAAAAATTATTATTTTGTTCGGTGCTTTTTGCTATTATGGTACTGTAGCAAAATAAAAAATGAGATGTCCGCGTGTGAAAAAAAACTTGGTTTGTTTCTGATTGATTTTTAGGCTCTGATCAATATGGCTTCAGTTTCTGGCTTCAGCTTATTTTTGCACTATTTATAAATTTCATCTTTTTCTGAACTTTTGTCTTTTTTTTTGAGTTTTTTTACCGGCTCTTTTTTTCCTCGTATTTGTTTACATTATACGTGATGGGCTAATATGTTTTTTCTATTTTTAAATTTAATTATGGTAATAAGCCTCTGTCAGTTACAGTGCTTTTTTCAGCAAGCTACAGTGTTTTCAGCCATAAGCCATGTGTAGGATCAAGGATACCGACTAGAGGGGGGTGAATAGGAGGTTTTTAAATTTTTCTTGTTTGCTAGATTAATTCTTCACAATTTTAAGAGACAAAGATGTAAAGCAATTAATCCAAAACAATTCTAGTTAACAAC
Organism: Dendrocalamus sinicus; assembly: GCA_036346575.1. Lineage (NCBI taxonomy): Eukaryota > Viridiplantae > Streptophyta > Magnoliopsida > Poales > Poaceae > Dendrocalamus > Dendrocalamus sinicus. The sequence goes on from CM070641.1 coordinate 62,565,700, forward strand.
TTAGCTCTAAACAAATAAATGATCACAATGAAGCAAATGAACAAGAGCTAAAGAGACAAGAGACACGACCGATGTTTTTACCGTGGTAATCGGAAACTTGCGGCTTCCCTAATCCACGTTGAGGTAAGCTTGACGATCGGACCGGCTCCACGAATTAAGCCAAGCACCTCGATCACTAGTGTAGCTCTTCCCCACTCCGGGTAGGCGAGCTCCAACCTTCACAATATGACGAGAGGAGAGCTTGGCTCTCATGCAAGCAACAAGCTGCACACGGGAGCCTATGCAGTGGTGGGTCCAGATAATAAATGTATGTGAGGAGGAGTAGGAAAGAGAATGTGAGACATGGTACCACATAATAATAAAAAAATCTTTTGTAGACAAATAGAAGACAGATTATTGTATAACTTGGCTCTTATAACTTGGCTTATAGCCAAACACTTGGCTCTATTATTGGACTTGCTCTTAGGGTTAACCTCTGACTCTATCTATATTTATAGGTTATGGCTTAAACAAGTTTTTATCTAATTTCAACAAATAAGAGACTTGAAACCCTTACGTAATACGGATTTTTTTAAATTTTATCACACTACACAATTTTATACACTCCAAAATTATTACATGTCGTAGCCTTCGAACGTTATCTTCGTAACTTCAACATGTATCATTCATCTTTGATCCCCACACGTCTCAACTCGAACACGACCGTCTCTTCCAACATCATTGCCCCTCTGGAACATGACTTTGCATCAAGCCATCTCTCACTCCACGATGTAGACCACGATCATCTCTGAATTATCCTGCACATGTAAAGACCAAACCAACATCTTTTCCGGTACAAATTCTTTCTAACTTGACCGACAAAAATTCACATACGTCACACTCTTTAAATAACATTATTAATTATTCATCATCTTAGAGCATTTCCAACAGTATGAGCTAGTTACCAGCTCTAAGACAACTTCTCCAATAGTACTAACTTTTAGTACATAGCTCATAACATAAATAGCCTCACATGACACTCTCACATAATCTTGGAATGTGTGTATGAGACTAGCTCTTGATTAAGAGATAGTTTTTCTCTCTTCTATGAAAATATGAAATAATATGCTTAGAGCAACTCCAACCAGTTCTTTATCCTGCTCTTCATTGTATATTTACCTAATATGACTCAAAAAATGGACTCCAACCGGTTCTTTATCCCCCTCTTCATTTTTATCGAGTCGCTATTTTCTCCCGGCCGCTAGCTAGATTTGGCGAGCGCCTCCTCACTCGCTTCTCAAATAGCTAGGCCATTGGAATGCTAACTCAAATAGAGAGCTGAAAATAATAGCTAGCCTCTTCATCCTAGAAAATAGAGAGGGAGAAATGACTAATGGGATGGAGTTGCTTTTAGAGCTAGCTCATAAGTCACTATTAGAGATGCTCTAAACATTCTAAATCAAACCACATGATGTACCAAAAATAAGCTGCATCTTACTCGAGTGGACCGGCTTCTTCTTCAGGATCTTCTTGGGTGCCGGGGCCGAGCCATCTCCGGTGGCGGCCTTGACAGGAGCGGCGCGTCGACGCCGGGCTGACGACGTCGTCCATATCGCCGTTGCAACCAATACCGTCGGGGAGGAGCGGAGAAGAAAGCGCGAGGCGACGAGACGAGAGCATCCATGACGAGGGGCACGTACGTTCTCGCCGAGATGAGAATCTTCCGATGCTTAAGCTCGGTGCCTAGCCTGGATGCGCCACAAGAATTGCAGTGCACTCGCTCCGGGCGCGCGCCTCTAGGCTAGCAGATCGCATCACGGATAGGGCGAGCCCACAAGATGTGCGCGGCCATCTCGCACTCCTCCGCCTACCAACCAACTCGCGTACTTGACGGGCCAAGCTTTGAGCACAATCGTCAATTGTTGAATTGAACCAACAATAATAATCCAGCCGGCATAGACCAAGGAGCGAGCAGAGCAGGTGGGTAGATCAGATTGATAGATAGATAGATGGATGGATGGACTAAACAAATCCTGATTGATTTGTTTCAATCGTTGCTGCTTTAGCTTGAGAGAGAAAGTAAACAAAGGCAAGTGGCAGGGGAAACGCGTGGTAGCGTGCGAGATGCAGTCGTCTCGTCGTCTACTGTTGCTGCTGGTGGTGTAGTCTCCACATGCAAGGACCGGTTCCAGAATCCACCATGAATCCATCAGCCGGTCCAGGTGAAAGAGAAACCAGCCCCATTTGCCGCCGGTCCATGCATGCCACCGAGTTTGGTTTGACCCCCTTTTTTCCTCTTCTTTACGTCAGTCAGCAGTTCGTTGGTGGGCTGGGATCATACCGGACCCTCCAACATGGCAGCCTATTTCTTTTTAACTTATGTTTTTTAAATAAATAAACAAAATAATTTCTTCACTATTTCTTAAAACGATTTATAAAAAAATTTAAATAACTTATCGATATACAATTGATTCATATAAATATTTACGTTAAAATCAAAAGCCATCGACCGAAATCCAACCGATGATTACGTCGGTGGCACCGAGGGGAAAATGGCCGGAGCGTATCTGGCATGCCACACTCGTCTCTCGTCCCGGGCCCCACAAAGCTTGGGACCACATGGCAGTCAAACATCACCCGGATGAAGGGGTTCCTGCCTTCCTGGTGATTCGGTTTCGTCTTCCCGGCCGAAGCAGGCATTTGGAAGCCGCCCGCCATCGACGGCCGCCCCGCGTTGCACCGACACGTGGGACCGGTTACGAATTTGCAACGCGACCCCTTTAAAAGGCCCTCGCCTTCTGTGGCGTCGAGTCCAACTTCCCACGCCCACGCGCTCCGTTTCACCTACTCCACCGCGTCCGTCCCGTGTCACTGACAGATGGGCCACGCGACCTCCCGGCACGATGCCTGCGCCGCCGCCGAGCCGCCGCCCTCTCGCTTCGCGCGCTTCCGCCGCCGCCTCCGCCTGCGCCACCGCGATCGCAACGGCACCAACGCCGGCGACTCGGAGAGGCTCATCGCCGCCGACGAGTTCGCCGGCATCGCGCGCGTCCGGATAGTGAAGGTACGTAGCGCGCTCTGCGCCTCCATCTCAAGGGTTCATGTGGGGCGGGATTGCGAATTGGCGGTTTTGATTTTGGTGCGTGTTTTTTTATTTCGACAGTTGGTTGTATGACGCGCTGTTTGATTGTGTTGGTGCCACAGGCGAATATGGGGTTCAAGGACAAGTTCTTCGCCTGCCTCTCGCTGGGGGAGCGCACGTACCGCACCGAGACATCCGACAAGTTGCGTTTTTTGTGTGTGCATCCTATCCTGTTTGTTTGTTTCTGTGCTTGTTCGAATCCCGAGTTCATCGTTAGCAATGACTGTTCATGGTTGATGTGGCATGGTAACTCTCACACATTCCAAAGCAAGCAGATAAGCTACTACAAGAGTTAGAATAATGTTTCTGTTAGCAGCATAAGTCAAAAATCCCAACTTATTTTGTAGCAGGCCTTTCCTAAATTTTCTCTCCATCACAAGGATCTGACGATTTATTTGGCAACCGTGAAAAATACACAGCTACTTCATCTTGTGAATTTGCTTTACCTCTACTTTGTTCTGACTTGAAATGCATTCTATGTAGCCTCATACTGATACTCATCTAACGCCTTTTTTGTTGTCGTTGCTGTTTTTCAAACTACGAACACTTTCTGCAGTACGGACAGGCCTGTATGGAACTCAGTGAGTAAGCTGCAAGTTTTCTCTGTGCTTCTGTTTGTTACTTTTTCCTTTCCAATGACATGCTTTCCTGTATTGAACTGATCAGCGGATAGCTTCTTTTTTTACCAACTTCTGCTGCAACACATTTTAAGGCATAGGTTGACCCTGATAAGGTATAACACTTAGATGTGCATGATACAGGTGAATTGTTGAATTTCTTGTGTAAAAGTTTTTTTAAAACATAAACGATACAGTCACTGTCTGTTGGCAGCTCATTGAAGAACTTTGAACTTTCACTGTCGTTGCTTTGTTCCTTCGTACATAAACATGACGTATGGATACTCAGCACATGTTCTCTTGAAGAATTGGAATCTAGTCAGATATCAGTATATCCTGTTAGGATTCAATTCAAATATGTCGGTGGCAAGCTTTATATGCAAGATCAGCTCCTTGTTAGAGCAGGACTGAAGTGGACATGGTTCGGATTAGGATTATCTCTATGGCAGACTAAATACAACTAGAGCTGGCTTCGGGCCTAGTTTTCTGATTGCGGCTTAATTCAGTGACAGATTTGTGCTTTCCTGACACCTGATATGATATGGCTTATTTTGCTTGTCTTAGCTACACTTAGTATTGATGGGAGCAGGAAACTTGCTAGTTTAGGGCAACTGGAAGTTAGCCATAGTCCTTTTGAAAAGGAACTGGATTTTTAATTATTGATTATTAATTATTTCAGAAAATATTTCTAGTACACTTATGAAGCTCTGTAGAATTTACATGTTATATTGCTGCTGCATCAAGGTAAACATTATCATGATAATGTTTATACAATTGCAGGAAAAGAAAGTTGTAGTAGAAACAAATGGACCTCATATTGCACGTATCTCCGTTTTTGAGGTATGCTGCCATTGCGTTGACTAAAAATATGTTAATCTACATGCAGAACTGCATTATTTTCTGCTGTAAGCATTTCACATACATATGCTTCAACGTAAGCAAATTATTGATGAAAATCTTTTGAAGGACTTGAATTGATGGGAAGTGTAAGTCAAACTAACATTTCAATCCAGTACCATTACATGTTTTCTACATTTTTGCAGACTAACCGATTTTCCAAGAATACTTTGGTTGGTTACTGTGAAGTTGATCTCTTTGAATTGCTCACTAAGGTAACACTATTCTTTTTGTCGTCCCATCCGTTTATTATATCATCTCTCTCCAGGTTCTTTGTTATTTTCTTTTGAAGAAACACATGTTCTCTTCAGTCTAGTTGGTTGTAAATTTGTAATATCTTTCTGCATGAGAAGACTATGAGAATGTCTTATTCAAGACTCAAGAGAGTGGCACAGTGTAGAATATCTTGATTCAAATCTATATGTATATCCACATTGTATCTCACCTAATTTGTAGATGTGGACCATGTGGTTAAGACTTAAGACTGGAATATATTAGCTTTCCTCTACTATAGATCTTAATGTACCATAATAGATAAATTGGCAATGTTTTATAACTTATGGAAGTCTTTAAATCTTGGTATTTTTAAATGTATTTATGACTAAAGTTTCTGTAGCAGGACTTGGAGGAACACTATGAGGATCTTTCTCTATTGGACCCGTCATCCATTACTACCGTGGGTAGCATATCCATCTCCTGTTACGTCGAAGTAACTGCTCTTCCTGTTTCCTTTATTTTGTCATCTGCACTCATGGAGCATCTTCCGCGTACTAAAACTGTTGTCCATTGGTTCTGTTGCAGGATCCTGCTGAAACAGAGGAAAGCTTTGCACGTCGTGTCTTAGCCATAGTGGTATTCTTTTAGTACTGATTAAGCACGTCTTCTGTTCATATTTGATTATCACCTGCTAATCTTGTCAATTGAACAATGGAGCATGCCAAGTTTCATATGCTGTTTTTGATTGTGAATGTGTGATGTTTGAATATAGCAGTTGTAAGTGATGATTGCTTCATTGCTGCACCATTTATGGCCATTGCATGTATTATAGCCTGCGTAATCAAGAATAATTTTCCGAAGAATTTCAAGACTATTATTTACTGTTTTCCAGGACACTAGGTTCAATTTTGCAGCTTGGATAGGCTGAAATTTATCTAGGCACCTTTTTACCTATTGTAGACCATGGAACTAAGTACATGTTGGACAAAGTGAATTTTTTTACTTTCATGTTGTAAGATGACTGAAGCAGACAAAAAATATGGTTTGCACTCAGAACCGTCCAAACTTAGTGATGTAAGATAAAGCAGCAGCAAAATTGTACAGAGAATCAAATCTATTGAGATGTGATGGTCTGAGTAGTAAAAATCATTTGAAATTTCTTTATTATATGGTACTGACCAGTCACCTGAGCATAACAACATTCTTTTCAAATGCCTTACCTAGCAATTTCACATTGCATGTATTGCCTTCATGTCTTTGTATTCTACCCTACAAAGCATAACAGTGCTCTCGTTACGACAGGACTACAATGAAGATGGAATGCTTTCATTATCTGAATTCTCAGACTTGATGAAAGCTTTTGGTAATCGACTAGCAGTTACTAAGGTTGTTTTTTCATTTACTTGGAATTATGTTCCTTGTAGTCGGTCCCTTCTGCTGAAGTGCTGAGTATATCATTAGTTTCTCTTGTACTTTAGATTGAAGAGCTTTTCCGCCAAGCAGATACAAATGGTGATAGCATAGTTGACATGGATGAACTGGCAGCCCTACTGGCTGATCAACAAGAGAAGTAACAAATTGCTACCTTTTTCATGTTTAGTTCTGTTTCCAAAATTAATCATTGATTAGCTCTAAAATGTGAAGTATAATTGATTATGCTCTGTTCCCTTTTTTAGAGAACCACTTATCAGTAACTGTCCTGTCTGTGGTGAAGTTCTTGGACAATATGGTAAAATAAATGATATGATACATATGACACTTTGCTTTGATGAGGGAACTGGTAATCAGATTATGACTGGTGGATTTCTAACGGATAAGCAAGCTTCATATGGGTAAGGCGCTTCACTTTATGACGAGTCTGGCTACCACCAAATTTATTTCTTGTTTATTTTTAAATTTCATTTAAATATGAGGAAGTTACACTATAGTCATATAGTTGTCATATGCAGGTGGATGTTTAAGCTTAGTGAATGGGCTCATTTTTCCTCATATGATGTTGGTTTGCACGCTGGCTCTACTGCTTCACATATTCTGGTATGTTTCGGTTACTCCAATGGTTAGATTAACTTTGTCATATTCTTATTGGTATGTTTCAAACTTTTATCTACTTAAAAGTTGTATACAAAGGATGATATTTCAATTGCATTGCAATTTACTTTCCTTAATTCAATATAATGAATTAGGTTTTCGATCGGAGAACAAAGAGGCTAGTTGAAGAAGTCATAGATGGAAAGATTGTGTTGTCCATGAGGGCTTTATACCAATCAAAAGTAGGGCTCACCCTTATTGATACAGGTACGTTGGAATAATAAACAGTTTCTTGAGAATGTACATTAGATGGATTCATCCAAAATGATCTGAATTTTCTCTCACTCATACTTGTGTACATGCAACAACCAAAGTCATACTGTTTTGATTTCGAGAGTGTTGGTTCTAACTATTGTGAGCTATAACAAGTTTTCCACAATAAATGTTTATTTGGTCATCACATCAGCAAGATACTAACTTTTTTATGATCACCAAATACAAACTTGCACTTCTCCTGGGTGATCTCCATGCTGCACACTTTTTAATTAGAAATTCCTATAGCTCCACCCACACCCTTGTGCGCATGCACCTGGAGGAGACAAACAGAATTACTTTGAGCTACTAAGAAACCATCTTTGTACAAAGGTGGTGCAAGAAATATGTTGGGGTTAGGACATAAGGTATAGCTTTATATGCAACCTCAAAGGGCGACTATTTGATATTGTACAGCTACCACAACAAAATTTTCTTTTCTACAGTTGGTCTAATCATTGCTTCGTATGTACATTTTTCAATGAATGCTCAATGCTGACACCGAAGAAAACATTCTACATTGATACCTCTGGTGTAATTGAGATTGTTCTCACGCAGGCGTCAAAGATATCCTGAAGAACCTATCTGAGAGGCAAGGAAAAAAGATGAACTCGCCAGAATCTGCCAAAGATATTCCAAAGTTCCTCGAGTTATTTAAGGTATTGATTTTTTCTTGTAATCATATGGCAATAAACAACATGCACATTATATACAATCCTAACAAAACATAGAGAGCACATAATGTGCAAATTTTCTCTGGCCTAACCCTATTTTTTTATATGCCAATTTTGTTCGAGTTATGTTGTTTGCCAATATTATTATTATTTTTATTTCGTTTCCATGGCATTTGACAAGTTACAAGTAGCATTATAGCCATTTCAATTCTAGCATCTAGTAGTTTTCACTTTTCATTTTCAGGCAACATAAGTAATGTGGATCACCGGTCCTTGACCATGGGTATAAATGGGAAAACACTGAGTTACAATAAATTGCCTAAAATAGTGTGCTTTTATGAAATTTTGTGAGATTTCCTATAGTAGAACTATTACTCTTTGTACTTTGTACCTGCAAATGGTGAGTAGGGAGATATATAGACTGCTCTGTGAAAATGAAGTTTGTTTTAAACATGTCTTGGAGTAGTTCCAAGCAGATTTCTTAATCCCAGAACTTTATACTATTATTGAAGGCCCTTGGTTTTCCATCAACTGACTGGGAACTACCTGTTCTGAACTTTTTACTTCCATTAAAAATGTTTCTGCATTTGATACACAAAACCATTGTTGTCATCATTGTTTTTTTGCATATAAATGCAGGATCAAATTAATCTGGATGAGGTCAAGGATCCTCTTGAAAGTTTTAAGGTATGATAGCAATGTCTGCCTCTACTTTTGTCAACTTATGGTCAACCCCCTTTTGTTCTAGCTTTCTATGCCAGTGCAGACATTATCTTTATAGTCAGTTTGTTCATCGCAACATATCTAATAATATTTGAGAATTCAAATGAACTGAACTGAAATAGCTAGATTTGAACTGAACGGTGGAGATAAGAGATAAAGGGATGATGATGTTGCAATGCAAGAACAGAGATAAGAAGTTGTTGACAGGAATTTACTTTATATCAAGTCTGTGCAACAACATACTTAGTCTCGGGCAGATGACAGAAAGAGGGTGCAGGGTGGTGCTATAGGATGAGTTCTTACGTGTGTACAACAAGAATAAAGATCTGTTGATGAAAGTGAAAAGATCTCCAAATCGGTTACACAAGATCTTTTTGAAAACTTGCAAACCAGTATGTTTGAAGAGAAGCCTGGAGGAGCCAAACTGTGTCACGAGCTCACAAAGCGAGAAGAAGGTGGTGGACGAAATCAGAGCCATGGATCAGAAGGAGCCAAAGGGTGGTTCAAGGCGTGCAACTGGCATTGAAGATAGCAGCTTAGGAGATTGGCATGCGAATGCAGTTGATCTTGGCGGTAGACCCATCGGTCACACAGAGCACAACAGGAGAAAACACAGGGAGTGCACAAGTAAGATGCGCGGGACACGTGGGATAGGTGACGTTCCAGGGCGAAGGTGCTGGAAGTAGCCGACACTAGAGGCTGGCACAATAGGAGGAGTACGTAAGCATGGCAAGAAGCCCACAAGGTGTTGGAGTAGGCCAAGCCATGGTGAGATACGCGGGAACGACATCAGTGGGACGCACGAACGCAGAGACTGGAGGTGGTGTGCGAGAGGATCAGGTAACGGCGAAGCCAAGGTGGTTGTGGGAGCAGGTGCTCCAACCCAGGCAGACGTACAAGGAAGGACGGGATCAGTCCAAGTGCAAGACATGGCAAGCGTCGGATTGTGCAAGGCTCAGGAACGAACGGCGCACAGGAGTGCAGGTAGAAGGAAGAAGCGGAAGCAAGAGAAAAGATCGGCGTGATCAAGATGGAGAAACAAGATTAAGTAGGTGATTGTTAAAGTTAGTAATCTTGTTTTCAGTTTGAGGGTCGTAGTCGTGTACGAGTCAGTGGTCGTAGTCGTGCACGAGTTTGTATACGAGTACGAGTCGGTTTTTCAAGTCCGTGTCGTAGTTGTAAAATTGGGTATAAAAAGAGAGCAATGTAATTAGAGAGGTGGAGTCGAAGCGATCGGTGTGATCAAATGAGAGGAGAGAAATAAAGAAGAGAAGAAGTAGCGGTTTTGGCTCTAGAAAAACTATCGAGTTCGACATGTTCGCACACGTGGTCGTAAACGAGTTACGACCACGGCGATCGAGTAGAGGTGTCCGCGGTCACAGAAGACGTGGTCGTAAATGAGTTACGACCACGGTCACAGAAGACGTGGTCGTAAGCTTTATGACCATGGCGGTCAATAGAATCTTCAACGTGGTCGTAAGTCACAGCGTGGTCGTAATCAAGTTACGACTACGATGATCGAGCCTACTACGTGGTCGAAGGAGCGCAACATTGTGTGAACGTGGCCATAACTTTCGTGAACTGAAGTTACGAGTACGTGGTCGGTACTAGAAGCCGTGGTCGGAGCAGCCACAACGTGGTCGTAAGGACAGCCAGGGTGGTCGTAAACTCTAACAAAGAGGAAACTTAATCAGAGTCGGTTGCTACAGGTTGATACCACGTCTGATACAACCTGTGCATGGCCCTGACACCGATCATGCCACGTCTAGCATAAAACGATGCGGTGTCCTACGTGGACACAGTATGAATTTGGATCAACTTCAACACCTAGTAATGCATCATCTGTGTGAAATGACCCATTAGTTGTTCGTGGCTTACTGTTCCTATTGAACATCAGCATCATAGCCTGTATTTACTAATATCTTTGAGGAATGGTGGATTGTTATTAATCCGTTCCCAAACTAGTTGATTTATCCTTATGGAGTCCTCAAGGAGGGTCACTTTATTCTGCTATAGACTAATGTTCATATATATTTGAGAAAGGTATCTTGTTTGCAGGACTTCCCAGGATACTCTAAATGTTTTTTAAGCAAATCACTAGAAATTGGTTGAATAGCACATTTGATTTTCCAAAGGCTTTAGACATGCACTGAATAACTTGTTTTTTGCAGACATTTAATGAATTCTTCATAAGAGAGTTACAGCCTGGTGCCAGGCCAATTGCTTGCAATGATCATGACAGTATTGCTACCTGTGCTGCTGATAGCCGTTTAATGGCTTTCAATTCTGTTGATGAGAGCACAAGATTTTGGATTAAGGTAAGGTATTCCTTGACTAATTTTGCTTATTCACTAAATCACAAGATATAATTATCTGTAGAGATTTAATGTCCATAGTAAAACCTAAGTACTTGTAAAAAATGGAGAGCAATATGCTGTTGAACCAATCTAATCTCACCAAAAAGTTATGTCCACTCCATATGATACGTTCTGAAAGTATTTGACAGACGCACGGCAAAGGGGAAAACAGTCATATCCACTATTTATCACGTATCATTAATCTTGAAGTGAACTTACCACATTAGTACCACTCTATAAGCAATAACGTAAAGTGCTTGCTCTGTTAACTTCTAGCAGGTGTGCAATGCCCCTCATCTTTCATTATCCATTACATAAAGGTGGAAAGGTTTGGTTACCGATTGACATTCATAGCAATATAGCATACTTCGAAAGCAAAATAGTTGGCAGCTGTCCTAGTATGAAAACAAATAGTTGGCAGCTTTCCTATACTCTATTTTAGGATCTTTTCCCAAGGTGAATGGAGTACAAATGATCATAGAGAGTGGCATTTGGGCCATTCAGGAGTATGGCATGTTTTGAAGTGATGATTATGATGGGTTGATTGCTTGTGGTGCGTTCAGGACACTAAATACAATATGATTCACAAGGCTAAGATATAATAATCGTATATGCCAGGCTAACATGGAAAGGACTGCAGTCTTCAGCAATTTAAAAAAACCATTGATGTTTACATTATTGTTACTCTCTTTTAGTCTAGTAATTCAAATGTGTTAAAAATGAAGGGACGTGTTCTCTTAAGGGCAACATGATACTTTTTATGGTAGCGTTGGTTGAAGTCTCATTGTAGTCTGTCTTCTGTTCGTAGGGTCGCAAATTTTCAATTGAGGGTCTCCTAGGGACAGATATGCACTCTAATGCTTTAAGCAATGGATCATTGGTAATTTTTCGGCTTGCACCTCAGGTACAGCTTTTAATATTGCCAAAAAAAAGTATCCATGATTGTAGAAAGGGGGATTGGATCATATACCCTCCCTTTAGTTGGGAAATTTAGGATTTACCCTCCTCATCTCAATGACACGTGGGGTCATCATAAGTCACTGACACGTGGGCCAGGAGGGTAAATCCTAAATTTCCATCTAAATGGAGGGTATATGATCAATAAATCCTTGTAGAAAACATACTCTGGAATTCTGCAACTTATATTTTGCAATCTGCAGGATTACCATAGGTTTCATGTACCCGTCTCAGGAACTGTGGAGAAATTTGTGGAAGTTCCTGGATGCTTGTACACGGTATAGAATACTTATCTTGACATGCCTTATCTCTGTGTGGAAAGGAATGGTTTGTGTTATGAGCTTTCCGTGATTTCTCAACATTAAATGTCTGGCGCTGATATCTTTTCATTTGATAGGTCAATCCTATTGCTGTGAACAGCAAGTATTGTAATGTTTTCACCGAGAATAAAAGAGTTATCTCAATAATCTCAACTTCAGAATTTGGAAAGGTTTGCATTTTTGGCCTTTTTCATTGTATACTACCAGGCACCAGCTTACTGCTATTCCTGCTATTGGTAATCTGGCCTATTAATTTTGCCTCTTCTGTCGTGAGCAAACTAACAGAAAAGGATCTCCACTGCTCATATAGCTTGGACTCTTTTACCCATTTTAGCTGAAAACTTTGGCATGAGGAAGGCCGAAGACGTATTTGATAATGCTTATCTTATCAGCGTTTCTCTGCGCATATATTTTTGAAGCACAGAAAGTATTAGTGTCAAAGTGCATTGCTTCTTTACAACGATTTGTGCTTTCTATTTACTTGAGATAAACTGATGCACTGAAATCAGACTTGAGCATTGCCATATTTACTTTTCCATATGCTCCCCGTTAACTATCGGTTCTTATTTGCACAGCTGTGTGGCACCTAGTACAGCAATGCAGTAGGTTTCTTAACTTTGCCTTCACTTACCACGCACTGCTTTTCTAATAACATGGTTCAGGTAGCATTTGTTGCCATTGGAGCAACGATGGTAGGAAGCATCACATTCTTAAAAAAGGAGGGTGAATACGTCCACAAAGGAGATGAGGTTTCCTTTATATTCTGTACTTTTTGCCACTATTCTACTGCTTGTGTCACATTCAATCATCTAATTCCTCCTCTTTTCTCCCAGTTTGGGTATTTCTCTTTTGGAGGGAGCACAGTAATATGTGTCTTCGAGAAGGTTTGCCCATCTTCTTTTTGCTTAGAATTTTATTTACGTCCCTCATGCATTTGAAAATAAGGAAATGAGAAATTGGAACTAAACAAGATAAATAAAAAAGGGGAAGAACCTAATGCCAGTTTTCTGTGGTATGGAATGGGGCAGGTTGTTTTCACCAAACTCCACTCTTTAACCTGTCAATGGACACCACTGGAAAATGAATTTTAGCCATGATTTAAACACATCCCTTATTCCTCTTGGTTTCTATTTCCGTTAATCAACTACGCATACTTAAAGTTTCTTTCTGGAAGTTGACGTACGTGTTCTTTGGATGCAGGATGCAATACAATATGATGCTGATCTTCTGGCCAACAGTGAAAGATCACTCGAAACCCTTGTCGCTGTTGGCATGACTTTGGGCGTCTCCAAACGGAACACATAGATGTAAGTTCCGGAGCTACAGAAATGTTCGCTTGAATGAGGGAGGTTAGGGAGTGCACCATGGTACAGAGCTGTAAAGTACCTATAGGCTATAGTTCGCAGGTACAAGGAGATTAGTAAGGTGTATTTGCAATTACCTAGTTCCATTTCCACAGTATTGTTTCGATAATCGATAGTTAGCCTCACAGTTGGATCTCCTTTGTCCATTGTTAAAATCACGCTGATATATTTTTGTAGTGAAATTTGAGCCACACATCAGATGTTTGATTTCGTCCATGAGTTTGAGGTGAATGCATGAAATCGTTTGAAAAACATCTACATAACCATCAACCCATCCTTTGTGAGTCATGCTATGACCAGGTGGATAAAGTACGAACCCGTTGCCTCATTTGGAGAGGCGCTGTACTAAATAAGATGCTTTCATTTTGCTTCTTATTTGTTCTTCTTGGATCTTGGTCACCACCTTCAACACGAAGAAAAGGATTCCCTTTTCCTTCAGAAAAAAAACACGAAGAAAAGGCTTGGTCTCCCTGCTGCTGTTGAAGCAAAGATCAAAATAAAGGTTATGCTCTTTTAGGCCAATGATATTTGGCTACAGTTAATATCTTTTGTCTATATTTTTTTAAGACAGTCTGTGTTTTTTAAGACGATAGTAAACAGCAAAGACACACGGATAGTACACATATTTTATAGACTACAATATCCTTTAAAAAAACCGCTCCATCTATTTTTGACTTTTAAGAAGCCTTTGCTCTTCCTTTCTTCGATTAAAAAAAGCATAGCACTTCCTACCTGGTGAAGTCTAGTCCTCAAGTCTTATTGCAGCTTATTTCAGTGCAACATTCCACGTGGCTCTTGGTGACGCAGTCTCTTCCAGTTGGAAGCCATTTGCTGTTCTCATGAGAACGGCGACGTGCATCTCTCAACTGCTTGCGCAGATAGACGTGTTGTGTTCTGTACTTTTTAGGTGGAATTTTTTATAATAAAATTTTTGGTTCTACATTTGTTTTGAGTAAAATGTTTCGCCAATTGCATGCATCTGAAAGGGAAAAAACTAATCATGTCGGACCGAGAGAGAGGAAAACATCTTTGGAAACAAGTGAACAGAATCCCCTCTGGCAGCAGGATCATGCATGATTAAGGTCTCCTTTAAAAGTGTTGTAGCTTTTAATTGATGACGAGAGATTGAGAGAGTAAGAAACACTCGTGATAAGAAATCACTCTGTTCAAAATGACTCCCGCAGTGACTCTATAAATAACTTATTAAAATCATATTAAAAAGTCATTCCGTTCAAAAGCCAAATTTTAAAAGCTAAAAATCAAAATTCATTTAGAACATAGCCTAATTTACAAGAGTCCAGGACGTGAATGGAAGGGGAAGTAGGGCGTCGCCAAGGCGGCCCGATCAAGGTTGCTTTTCTTCTTCCCCTCCTCCGCCTCCCGTGCATCTTGCTGCTTCTGCTTCTCCTCCTTCTCCTGCTGCTTCTGCAGCTTATTGCTGTGCTTCTCGTCATCAGACTTCACAGACGACGACGACGACGAAGAGGGTGGCTTCTTGGGGAGCACCTTGGCAAGCGACGGCATGCAAGAGCAGCCCATGGCTGCAGCTAGCTCAGGTTGCTCAGTGGCAGTGGCTTCTTCAGGCTTCAGCTCTATCGTCTCAGCTGTTGCTTGCTGCTGTGGGTGTGTGTTTGTGTTGGAAAAGCAGGTGATTCTTGGCAACCCTTTTGTAGGGGAAGATTGCCACACTCTCTGGCTACAAACTTGCAGAGGAAGACTGCCACTTCAATTCCTCTTCTACTCTCGATTTGATTCCCTCTTAATTATTCATTTGAGCACATGGTCAGCACCGTAATATCTTTTATGCCCATGTCGCTTTCTTTTGGCGTGATAGAGCAGGTAACGAGTGGCGCATATCTGCATCTGTACAAGTGTGGCGTGATGGAGAGGACCTGACAGGTGGGCTTGGCGACACCGCTGGGCCACCTGTCAGACAATAGAATGTCTGACAATAGAATGTAGCTTGCTGAATTGCTTGGCCTTGCTGGCTGATATATCAATCTTTATCGTAGTTGTCTTGACCGATGACCGGGCAGAGCTTCCTTGGCAGGCAAGCTTCTCAAACTAATCTTGTTCATCTCGGTTAAAAAAAATTATGGCCCGTTCAAAACGACAGTAGAAGCGGCTGTTAGCTTTTGTATGGATCATTTAATTAAATAAAATTAAAAAACCATCATATCTCAAAGGAAAAGGAGGAAAAAAGAGAGAAAAAAACCACCTTAAAAAACTAACACGTTGAAAACAATTTCTTGACTTCTAAAAGCTATAACGGTATAAGTCAAAAGCCATTTTGATGGAAAATGGGTGGAAGCCGTTTGGTTTTAGCGACGCCATTTTTCCACCCTCTTGTAAACATGCGTGGATGAATTGATTTTTCTTCTTTTTTTTTTTTTGTTTTTGGCTTTGTCTTCTCATAAAGTTGAAATAAACTGGGCGGCTTCTCCAAGCGGCTTTAGAAATCCAAAACCGTATACCCCAGTTTATCGGTATTTGGTTCATTCATATAAATACTCATGTTAGAACTAAAAGTCATCCGCTGCAACTGAAAAAGAACCCACCGTGGGAGTGCCCCTTCTTGCCCTTCTCATAACTAGCGCATTGCTATAGGTGCCTCTTCATGAATTTCTTCATCTTTCTCACAAGGAGAGCCAACTCCTCCTCAGAGTCCTCCTCGTCCTCGGACTCATCACTTGATATCGCCTTGTCCTTGAAAGTGGTAATCTTTTTACCCTCGGAGGAGGATTGCTCCAAGAGCTTCTCCTTGTCCTTTTTGTACAACTCGTTGGTGATGAGCTTTCCCAAGAGTTATGTTGGAGTCATTCTTGTCAACTCGAGAGAGTTGAGGAAGAATATCACCAACGTCTCGTATTTCTCTGGCAATGCCCTAAGTATCTTTCTTACAATATCAACATCCATTAGTGACGTGCCAAGGCCCTTAAGCTCATTCACAATGTTGTTGAGGCGAGAATACATTTCATTTATATTTTCATGAGGCAACATTGTGAATGTCTTATATTTGATCTAAAACATAAGCAATTTGACTTCTTTAATCGTGAATGTTCCCTCATGGATTTCTGATAGTGTGGTCCAAATATCATAAGCGGTTTCCAAATTGCTCATTTTATTGAACTCATCCGCATTTAAAGTACCAAATAGAGCATTCATAGCTTGAGTATCTAAATGAGCATTACACCTAGTGATCAAGAAGGTGGCCTGGGCGGCCGCCCAGGCGCCGTCTAGTCATTGGGTGGCCTGGCTCCATCGTGCCTCAGGTGGAAGTCAGCTGGCTAGGCGGCGTCAGTCTAAGGCGTTCAAAGGCGAAGGAAGGCAACATAGGTGCGGCGGTTGGCCAGGCAGGGTAGGGTAGGCATTCAGATGTACATAACAGAGCGAGGAGGGGAACAAAGGGGTTACCAATTTCACACGAGAGAGTTGGGGCGTCTCACAGGGCATTAGGGCTTCTTTGCGTCGCACGCGCATGGGGCCACCACTGCCGATTCACCGGATTCTGCCTCACTAGTTAGTGCCATGCCGCCGTCTCTGCTGGATCCCGCATTTCCTAGGTTCGTTCCACCTCCCCTCTCCTTCGTCGTCTTCTTCGCCCCTCTTGTTCATCGTCTTCCCTCCATCCGTTCGTTGTCTTCTCCGCCACCCTTCCCCTTCGTAGCTCCGCTCCACTCGGCACAGGCCCACGCTACCGAGCCGTCACGGCTCCACGACTGAAGAGGACAGAGATGGTGAGGGAGAAAGAAATTGAGGACCAAAGGCACCGTCGACCTTGGGCTCAGCATGGTGAGATGGCGCGGGAGGAGAAGCGGAGATGGCGAGAAGGCGCCACTGGCCTCGGGCTTAGCATGTGAAATGGTGAGGGATTGAGGGAGGAGATGTGGCAATGTTGTTAGGTGATTGGTGGAGATGGCCTTATCATTGTGTGTTGCACTGTTGTGTGTGTGTTTTACAAAGCTATGATTGCTAAATGCTATTATGCTAATGCTAGTTACAATTGCTAAATGCTATCATTTCTTAATTCTTTCGTTCTTTTGAATTTACAACTTTGGCCCATACATTGCTTAATGTACAGGTTCTACAACTTTACATCAAGCATTTACATCAAAAAATTACATCAATAGATGAAGAGCTATTATTATTGCTCAAGATAAAAATTTCTTATCTAAATATCAAATATATATATATACATGATTGCTTATCTTCGTCTGCAGCCCTTATTTTTTAATTAGGCCTCATTTTTACTTAGGCCGCCTAGACCCCACCTAGGCCTTCTAGGTGCTCGGCCCTACCTCGCTGCCCGCCTAGCGCCTACTTAAACACTGGTTATGCCCCTCTTGTTCCGTGAGATGTAGTGGATTAAAAGGTATGACATAACCCTCATTTATAATTTTTCATATATTCGGACTCATGGCCATAAGATAAATAAACATTGTAATTTTCCAATAAGAATAATTAAAGCCATATGTCTTCCCCATAGCAATCCCCTCACTAGCTATTATTTTCTCTCTAGATGGTTAAGTCTAAATCAATGAGAGACCAAACTCTTATACCACTTGTAGGATCAAGGATAATCGACTAGAGGGGTGAATAGGAGGTTCTAAAAATTCTTGCCTCCTAAAACTAATTATTACAAATTATAACTAGGCAAGATTTCAATGCAATTTTAAACCTACACAATTCTAGTATAGCTAAGGCATCATAAGCATAAGTCTCTATAAATATATTTCTAGCACAAGTAAATATAACAATCTTAGCAATCACAAAGCTGGAAATATAAGTGTAGAATGTAGAGAAAAAGAAGTAACCAATTGACACACGATGTTTTACTGTGGTGTTTGAAAACTTACTGGTTTCCCCCTAATCCACATTGAGGAAAGCCCAAGTGACTTAGACCGGCTTCACGAATTAAGCCTCAACTCCTCAATCCACTAGTTGTTGTCCTTCCTCCGCTCCGGAGATGGTGGACACCAAACCACTCACAAGTCGGTGCTGGGCCTCTTCACAATCTTTTTGAAGATGTCACCTCATAATCTCCCACTAAGCCGTCTAGGTACCAGTAAGCACCAAGAGTAATAGACTAAGGCTTAGCTTGACGGTGATCAAGTACCAAAGGATCAATCTAGATGAATGCACTTGATTTTGGCTCAACTACCTCAAATGAATGGAATGAAAGCAATTGAGGTGTTGAGTGAATGCTCTATGCTCAAGGATATTGTAATGAAGTGTCTACCTCTATCCTTGAGTTGGTGGGAGAGTATTTACACCCCCATCAACCAAATATAGCCGTTGCATAAAACAATCCTAAAAAATCAGGGCGAGCAAAAGTACCACTGTTCATCGGTCGGTACTACCGCACCTGTACTATAGCAACAGTAACGGCTATATCAGAGCATCAGAACTAGCCATTGAAATTCGGCGCGATACTACCGCCGTTATAATCATGGTAGTTCCGATCATCGGTAGTTCCGATTTCTAGTGCGGTACTTCCATTTGTCTCAGCGCCAAAACTTGGCACTCCCTGGAAAAACATATCGCCCAGATTTTTGAAGATTCCGAGATCCGGTAGTACCGTTCAAGGGTTGCAGTATTACTGCTCTACGGTAGTTCTATCGTTGAAACGCCGGTACTTTCGTTTTTTAGAGAAACAAAGTGATTCCAAGGGTACTCTCTGGAAAAAAAAATGTACCGCTAGTTTTAACCGAAACTTCCGAGATGCAGAAGTACCGCCGTTTACACTTCGGTACTTCTAATTTTCTTGATAGTGCATAGTTTGGCTATTAATTTTAGTTTTAAGTGCATGTATAATCCTAAATTGATCTAAATGGTATAAGAATATGCTATCAAGTTACTAGCCATAATCCTTCTTAATAATACGGTATTTATCCTATAATCCGATCTTTCACCATTTCTCCTAAGACTAGTAAAAACAAAGGGGATTCTAGATTACTTATACCTTTGTCTTGAGCCATATTGATCTTCATGTTGACCCTTAGCATGCATATCACATTCATCATTAGGATTAAACCTTTCAAACCTCAGTAAATATGTTAGTCATATATTCACATAATTTCATTAACTATCAAAATCATTTTTAGGGGCCTAGATGCTTTCAGTGCCTCCCTCCCGCTAGCAAACGATACCACGTGTTATTTTATTTTTTTGAATTTAGTAGGGTTATTAGTTATAGAAAAGTTATTATCTTCTGAACATAAAGTTATCGTTTATAATTCATCAAATTACTTACATTTGGCAAAGTTACTATCTTATGCACACAAAGTTATCATTTATAATTCACGAAGTTACTTACAGATCTCACATGATGACTTTCGGCATATCAGAACATAACTTTCACATTGCAAAGCTATGGAAAGTTATTATTTCTAGAATATAAAGTTATCATTGATAATTCATTAAGTTACTTACATTTACAAAGTTATTATCTCATGCAAAAATGTTGTAATTTATAATTCATGAAGTTATGCACCAACTGTGTTACGCATAAACCGCACCAAGAAGCCAAGCCACGCATGTAGTGTGTGCTATATATATGTTTTTATATATAAGCCTTTTTTTCTACTCCCGGAAGTAGTTACTCTCTATATCATATCTCACAACGTAGAAAGTATCTCGCGTAACGGAAGGTATGTACATGTAGTATACGAGTATATAAGACCATCTAGGTGGTATGTATATTTTTTATATATACTCATTTTTATATGCATATATGAGGTATTTACAAAACACGGTAAAAACTATAGACTCTCTTGTAATTTTTCATATGGTTCACATTGTAGTATCCTAAAATTAGTATATGAATATACTCGGGGTGATAAAGGAGTACGTCAAGTTCATTTAGGTGGTATATCGTGAGTGGGAGTAACTACACCCGGAGTAGAATGTATTTTACACACACACATGCACACACATATATATGAGCGTATTTAGTGCAAATGGGCTATTCAGTGATAACATGTAAACGCGAAACAAAGCCATGGACTACTTTCTACGGCTTAGATTCATAAGGTGGAAGTCCCTAATCACTTATGCATTTTTCCTCAAAACCCCCTAACCACTAATGCATTTTTTCGAAAACCCCCCATGTGTGTCCCATCCCCAATCCGCCACCTCTCCCATCGCGCCTCTAGGGATTCCTGGCCGCCACCTCGCTCCGCCTTCCGCCCCTCCCACACTCACCTCGCTCCAACCCCTCCCACACTCGTCTTCAAAATTTCTGCCCATCTTTGAGGAAGCAGCAAAATCATTCAAGGGAAAGGTAATTCTTTCTGTTGATCTATCCAATATTTGATGAACTTCTTTCTTTTTCTTATTCCATGAACTCAAATTTTTCATCCAACTCATTAGTCTTTTTCCTTGTAATATGCGTGTTTCTTGCTGTGTTCATGTGTCCTACTAAGCACTGATGAGGTGTGCGACTCAATTGCAGCTTTGTTTCTGTGGAGCGAGACAACGAGGAAGTTTTGAACCAGTTGCCAACTACTTTGCTATTACTGGACAACAGACCACAGTAATGCCTTGTGTTTCTCGTCGTGTTTGTTTGTCCACTGGTTTCTTGCATAGAAATAGTAGGATGCCACAATTCACCTTTAGAACCATTGCACGGGTCATTACCAGTAATCAGCACAAGAACATGAACCATCTCTAAGTGATGGAAGTGAATTGGATCTCTCAGGATGATTTCTCCATTTCCACTCTTTGATACCAATTTCATGGTCAAGTGGAAGTCGCGGCAAACTCTCAAGTTCTTCATTACTCGTATATATAGGTGCTGACTGTGGCAAATGAATCATCTCTAATGCCACAGCTAGTTTTTCACTATGGCAATTCATCAAATTTTGCTCCGTTGTAGAGATGTCATTTGACTCTGTGCTGGCAGTATCAGTGATTGCCAACTTCTCGATCTTGGAAAGCATCTCTGGCAGTATCAGCTCTCTGGATGGGACTTGTCACTAGCAACAAACGAGGGAACTCCATACCTTAGTTCAATCCAACTAAGGCCAGGTTCTTTCTTCACGCCTCGCTCTTTCATCAGATCTCTAGTTTTTGAAGCTAAGGAGAGCTCCCCAGCATCCAGGTCCACGTTGTAACTAGGATGCTGAGCAAGTGGGTTCTAGTTCCATTATCATATCTGCAACAAGTTGACCTCTCTCCATGTCTCCATGCATGAATACGACATGAGGCCAGCAAAGACCGCCACACGGCAGGGTCATCATGGAAGATGGAATCCCTTATAAAATCCTCAGCATCGGCTGGTCTCCCAGCTCGTCCAAGGAGATCGACAACACAAGTGCAATGCTTTATGGTTGGGTTTACCGAGAGGACCCAGGATGCTTGCTCCCACCCCCTGCCGTGCGGCCCATAAGCCCATTACCGGTTGCCTCGTGGCTCGTTTGTTTGTTACTTAGGCTCAGAATCCTGTGAAGTGTGCCGTGGTACGTTTTTACCCGCCAGCGTTTGAAGCTGGCTTCGACGCTCCCTCCCGCTCACTGAATAAACAGATACACACTTCTGTACGCGTTCAGTGAGAACGTACGCCCACACTTCGTAAGGCTTAATAATACCTTCGCAAAATTCTCAAACGTGTTAAAGAGGACATGCACGTGCGTAGTGTGTTCACGTGTATTCATGTGAGTAGTAGGGTGTGCACCGAATAAAAACGTATGCACATTCAGTAAGAAAGCGCGTGACCATACTCTCTATGTAAGACATTGGTGCCTGGCAAAGTTCCCAAGCATGTGTGCACGGTGATCATGTGAATCGGGCGAGTTATGTACATTACCCTCTCTGAGAAAAAAAAATAACACGTACACGCTGTTACAACATGAACAGTACGAGCGAGAGCACATCATCGCAACTGAGCAGCCCCGGCGTTTCCAACCGCACAGTGCACACCGGCGGAATCGCACGAAAAGAGCGCTCTGCTGCTCGAGTCGAACCAGAAGTCAGTGTTCACAGAAAGTGGCGGCTAGATTAGGAACCGAACTTGATCATCCATGGGAACCAAGTCGCACAATACAAAGTGCGACAAGCCCTACCAATGTAAGGGGAGCACGGGTCACATCAGGGCTGTGATCTCATCTCATACTTCAATCTTGATAGTTTTATCATCCGCTAGTCACCAAGTAAAAGCTTTGAAACAAGACGAGCTGATCAACTGGTATAACAATAGCAGTAGTTGATACTCTTAGCACGATAACAGTACATTCAGTACCAAGGGTCACCACATAATATTACGATTCTGACTGCCGAACGGAAACAAGTACAGAATTTAAAACTACCTTTTAGTACATAAGCCATCGCAACAAGTTTCAAAGTACAAATCACAGGCCAAAGACTCCACCAAGCATGTTAAACCGGATCCATTGGAAGCTCTCGTCGTCCCCTCAAACCAACACTTGATCTCACAGCAAGATACAAGCACTGGCAAACGATAGTGATAAGAGTCGAGAGATAAAAAGTTTTACCTGCCAGGGACACAATGCCAGGGGTTCTACCTGCGCTTAGGGGAAGGTGAGCTGCTGCTCCGGCTGTCACTAGAGATGCTCCTTCCTCTAGGACCCCTGCAAGACATGCCATTTTTAGTTTCAAAAAACAAACCGATTCAATTTTATGATGCGCACATAGCTAGTGTATTAGCGTATCTAGACATGATGCAAAACACCAGAAAAATGAAACAGCACAAAAATGTGTTACCTTCTTGGGCTGCGACTCCTTGATACCCTTCTTGGTCCCTATACAAGGAAAAATTTTAGCACTCAAACCACTTTTTTAAGGTGGAGCATTTAACCACTTAGTATTGCAGAGCAAGACCAACAACAACAGAAGCAAAAAACTTAAGTATTGTTTTATCTAAGAGGCTACAAAAACCACAGCAGATGTAGCACTCACCCTTCTTGGAGGACTGGGTGATCGAGAATATGATGAATCTGACCTTCCACGCCTCAATGGAGGTCCTCGACCCCTGCTACGACAGAGAATTAGATGTGAACTCTGTTGGAAGATTTAGAAGGCACAGAGAGAAGGAAGATAGGAGAGAACAATTTCATTACCTTCGAGGAGAAATTGATCTGGAGCGGGAGTGAAGGGGGCGGCGAGGAGGAGAACGACTGTGACGACGTGGAGGTGGTGGTGGTCTTCTTGGAGGGCTCCTCAACCGCCTTGGGGGTGGTGAACTGCAGAAAAAAAAAGATGAATTAACAATTAGTAATAAACTGAGGGGAAAAAGATCTAACATAACCTTCACACAACAAAAGAACAAAGCCCAACACAGAAAAAATGGGTGAAACAAGTGAAAGAATCAGCAACTAATCTTATAAACCAGGACATTTGGTACATATCATTACTATTATAAAAGAACGAGTTAGTTGTCGTACGTCACTTCTCCTCCAACCATTTTATTCTTAATTTCTCATCACTTTTCAACTGATCAGAGTAGCCCTCGTACATAATATGATTCTCTAAATATCCAATAAATTTCGCAACGCATACGGTAGGTGACTAGTATGTAATGGATTTGTGTTAACTTCACCATCCAAATGCATAAGGATAATTTTAGGAAACAGCTCTAAGACAATAATTGCATGATCATGACCAAAATTGTAAAGTATAAACATGGGATAAACGGATAGTTACAAGCAATCCACAGATATAAATGAAGAGTAAGACCTGATACATTTAGCACATCAGGCCAGTTTAAACAATATATTATATTCCTCCTTGATGAGGCACAGGCCCATTGCACAAAAATGATAAATAGAGGCAAGCTCAAAGTGCCTTACCGCCGTCTAGGAGGCCCAGGGGAGCGTCTGCGTGGCGATCGGCTGCCACGACCCCTCCTAGGTGACAGGCTGTTGTTGTGAGAACAGTGTCAGCAATTCCAGTCACAATACCCTAGATACATGACAGAGATCCAGACATTGCTCACCGATGAGGTGGCCTATGCCTTCTAGGTGGTGAAGGAGAACGTCTTCTAACTGGAGATCCTGGCCTCCGGCGAGGTGTGTCACCACGCCTGAGCGGGGAAGCATCTGGTTGACGACGCATAGGTGGAGAATCAGCACGACGTCTAGGAGATGGATTGGGTGGACTCCTAGGTGACTCAACCCTTCGATTTGGTGGAGATCGCTTTCGTGGAGGTGAAGCTGCCTTTCTTGCGGAGATGCTGCTTGCAGGAATGTAATAGTATTAAATCATCAAAGCGCTAAAATATGCACCTGGAAATTTAAATCCTAGATAGGAGCAAAAGTAACAAACAACAGATAGAATTGCCTATTGAAGAACCAGAAGCCCACACTGGAATAGTAAGCCCTAACTCAATTATAAGCTATAAAGCTTCAGAAGCTTACGTTCCCTAGGACGCTGCTGAACATCCTTTTCAGCACTAGTAGCACCTTTATCATTCTGTGGAGCATCTCTTTTTGGAGGAGGGGGAGGTGCCTTCACAGGTGAAGAAGCCCTTTGCCGTGGTGCAAGTGTGAATCTCAACTTAACAACATTTCCATCAATTTGGCCCTGAAATGATGTGACTGTTAGTAATTTGCTCATTAAAAAAACATAAACAGAGGGCAGAGGGCATACACCATCCATGTAAACAAGAGCTTTCTCAGCATCAGCTCGCTTCTTGAACTCAATATATCCATAACCACGAGGAAGATTTACCTAAATAAAAAAAATGAAAAGTAGGTGTCAAGGGGAGCTTCCTCAGATAATGTCAATGCAACATATTCACTTACCATTCGGTCCATTGATAGCTCCACATTCACCACTTCGCCAAAATTTCCTGCACAATAAGGATAGTTAGACCATTATATTGTATACTGTTTTGTTTAGCGCAATTGTTTTACATACAGAATAATTCAAAAACAGATCATTTCTTTTCTGCTTTGTGCAAACGCCCAACCCTGATATCATGGAGCTCACAATAATGTAGTATTGTGGTATGCAATGGAAGAACATGCAAAATGTTCAGGAGCTCACAATAATGTGGTATGCAATGGAAGAACATGCAAAATGTTTACCAACTTAACATCAACCTTCAGGTCATCCTAGCCTACCGTTCCGATGAAATTGATGAATGATAATATAGCAAGTATCAGCAACTTCTCAAACCATTTGTAAGATTAGTTAAATATCAAGCAAAGCTAAGATCAATCATTCTAGTTCCCTGTCTGCAGAAGAACATCGGTTGGGGGTAACAATTTGCATTGTTTTACAAGAACATGGAACCAGAGTTAGTCCATTATTATAGCAACAGGAACACACCCACTGCATGGAACCGGAGTACGGTTAGCAATTGACCAACCTTAAAACTGAAAACTTCATGCAAAACACAAGGCTTCAAGATAAAAATGAATAACCACACATCACAAATTAGATATTTAAGTACTCACAAAATGCACCTTGCCAACAGAGTTTATAAATGCCAAAAGGCAGCTCAACTATCAAACAAGGAAAACTAATGCAAATGCAAGCATGAACTTAATTTCACCCTCTAATTCATATAGCAATAACTCAAATCATAGCAGTACCTAACTTCCAACAAGAATGAAGCACATGAAAAATATGAAGACAAACTCACCAAATATCTCTTTCAAATGAGCCTCATTAACATTCCTGGATAGATGATCAATGTGGAGAACAACCGACTCAGGAGCAGGAGATGCTTTCCTGAAACAAATAACCGCCAAATCAATATTGTTGGGCACAACAAGAGAGAGAGCACAACACATGCTCAGTTAATATTTCCTGTTTCAGGGGGAAATAGAACGAAGTGTTTAAACGCATAACTCCTAATATGAGAAACAGCAGGAAGGCAAATGCCCAACAGCAGCCTATAAATGCAAGACATAAACTTTCCCAGAAATATACAGGGGCCAAACTTGGTCAATTGAAGTACGAAGAGGAAGTAGCAACATAGCAGCTAAAATAAGAAATTATCTCAGATGCTACTGCTATTTGTATCTTGCTAACATAAAGGAGTTGGCTCAAAATATAATAGGTAATATGAACAAGCTTTGTATTGTCATCCCACGAATAGCATTCAATACATAGCATATTTGTTCATGCCAGACACAATGATAACAAGTCCAACAGCATGCTTAAAACATAGAAGCATCAATGCAGTGCCAGCAGAATAGAAATAAAATATGCAGATATTATGCAAGCTTGTACCTTGGAGGTGAAGCTTTTTTAGGAGGTGATGGTGAGCGAACTTTTTCGAGGCGAACCTCTTTTAGGTGGTGGTGAAGACGATCGACCTCTCCGAGCTCCAGGTGAGCTGCACAGACAACAGTACCCATAAGTAAATGTGCTCAGGTGAAAGAGAACTAGCATGAGAATTGAAAACCACCAAAGAACCATGCTGACGAAAGCAGCAGGCATGAAGAGTAACCAAGTGACTTCATGAATGAGCAAATCTAAGTGCACTTGTGTGTAATGCCATAACAACAATTGAAACATAGCAATTTATAAGGTAAAAATAAGAACGAAAAGCATGAGGCAGGATGAACGTATAGGACAGAAGACAGTGAGTTGATTTCAGAAAGATTTGTTTCGTCTGGAACTATGCAATAGTACAAGGGATATTGGATTGGCCCTATGAATGTAACACAGATATGTTTCAAATGGACATAAGTGGGCAGCGAAAGAAACAAAGTGCAACTCTGCAGCGATTCAATGGGGGCTACATACAGGCACACAGACAAAATCAAACTCAAAATTTGCCGAATGTATGGCCCAATTAGTTCATTTAAATAGGATACATATGAGACAACAATGGATCCATTCTTAATTCTTAGTCAGTAGCAAATGAAGGCCACCACAGACCTACATTGTTAAGGAAATAGCAAAGGAACAACTAAACACTAACAAGCAGCTAGAACAAACCAAAAGCGTTCCATCTGTATTCTGAAGAAAATAAATTTGCCAATGATCAAGACAATTATTGCCTACGTCTTGCTCTGTTAGATACTAAAGAATTACATCCATACTGTTGAATCTCAAGAGGACTAACTATATTCAACAAAACAATTGGAACATGCAGGCCACACTTATATTGGATACTGTACACATCAGAATCAACCAGCCTCATATACTACATACAGTAGTTGCAGCCGGTTCCTAGAGCACATAATCCAGTTTAAGCGAAGTCCCATTTCTCTAGAAACTACATATTCAGAAGAACAAAAAGGTAAAACTTTACCTATAGAAGCCTTAGGACCAAGTCTACAGAATGACAGCCACACAAGCTCTAGGGTTTGTGTTTTTAACAAAGTCGCACTCAAATCAGTAAATCCAACGCCATTAAATATATGAAACTAAATATAAACACATAAGACCCGCATATTTCTAAACAAGCTACTGCTCCAGACTTGGTGTACTAGGTGGCACAAATCTACTACACGAACTACCACCAACCTAAAACCCAAAACCTAAAACACCCCCAAAGCGAGAGTGGGTGCATTCAAAAGTTACAGAACTGCTCGTGGAGCCCCCAACATCTCTGAAACAAACAACACCAAATCAAATCTAAAACCCTAAACCGATGGATCCTGAGCGTGGGGAGGCGCGTCCCACCTGCGCCTGGCAGCGAGAGGGGAGCGGCTCCGGGAGGGGGAGGACGACGACGAGAAGGAACGGGAGCGCGAGCGGGATGAGACGGAAACGGAGCGGGAGGAGGAGCCGGAGGAGGAGCGCGAGGCGGAGCGGCCGCCGCGAGGTTTCGCCATCGTCTCCGGCGGCGGCGGCGGCCGGGCGAGCGGGGGTGGGTATGGGGTGTTTGGGTTAGGGTTTTGTTCGGGGAGGGGGAATAAGGGCCGGGAAAAGGTAAGGTGCGACTTAATAATGTTCTCCGGCCTACGTGTTGGAGGGATGTGATTCGATCCAAATTTCTCGTCGGACCCACCTGCAGCGCCTCGAAACACTCCAGTTGGGTACTTGAATCACTACCCCTGAAAATGCTATGATCTTTTGCACCGCTACTAATAATTTTTACGGAAGTGTTATACCACACTCGAATATTTCTTAAGACAAAATCAGTTAAATTTCTAACCTTTCAATTTTTGTGGAGATTTGTGCGTCGTCTTCACCACCAACATCTTCCTCCTCTCCGCGACGCTGTTGTCTTCGCGCGCCACCGCCTCGTGGGATTAGAGTTTTGGTTCATCGTTAGAGTTAGGGTTCACTCGAACCCTCCGAGCTTAGAGGGAGATCGGGGTGGCGGCGGACCGGCGGCGGGAAGCGGAGGTGGCGGGGCGGCGATAGTGCCGCCTCGACCTCGGGCAGAAGGAGGGCGATGGGCGAGGTAGACGGCAAGGGTGACACATCATGAAGTTCATTAGGTGGCGGGGGCGGCACTGGTGGATCCGATGGCATTAGCCACTAGAGACGGGGCAGGGGCTTTGACGCCGGATCCAGCTAGAGTTGAAGAAGTCAACTGCGGAGAAGAAGGAGAAAGCGGGAGAGGAGGCGGCAAGGGAGGGGGAGGTGGTGGCATGGCAGCCTCATAGGGGTGCCACCGGCGAGGAGGCAGGGGCGGCATGGGGAAGGGGGCATAGGGTTGGAGACAAGTTGGGTGGTGGTGACGACGGCGACTAGGAGAGAAGGGATGGGTGGAAGTTAGGGTAAGGGTTGGGTTTACATCTGATTTGGGTGGGACGATGTAGAGTGTTAGATCTGCATCCGATGGTCCAAAAATATGACTAATTTTTTGCTGAAAAAATAGTCAAATAATGTATAGACAAACCCTAATTTTTAATTGTGGTTTTTAAAACGGTAATGAACGATGGAGATATTGGCGTGGACGGTGTACGCATCGACGGACTCGGGAAGTCGTTTGAAGAAGCGGCTTCGAAAAGTCGTCCCGTTTGTTTTGATTTTCGAAGAAGCAAAAGTCAAAAACCCAAAGAATAAGGCCCAACCTACAATGATTTTTTTTTGCAAGGGACCTAAAAATGGATCTTATAGATTCATCTAAGAAAAGTTCACAGAGCTTGAATTTCGCAGAAATTTTACTCCAAGAATAAATTCTCACGTTTCGAACAGAACCCAGAGGAGGTGTTATCGCTGACCCACATGCATAGACAATGCAAAACATGCAATTTGAACCTAGGCAATATTCAACTGAATAGCGCACAGAAACCTACAACCTGCCTGACAAATTTTATCAGGACAGCAGTGCATCACAAAGTCAAACAAAATAGCGGCACAGCAACTAAGCAGATCACTTGATGGTACATGGCGATGTTTTGGTCAGAATATGCAGTTGATCGCATGGCTAACTTTAATTTCAGGAGTCAATCTGCTCGTTCTTCAAATATTTACCGACGCAACCAAAGTATACAATACAATGATATGATACAAGCCTAAAAGTAACCCAGCAAGATCTTATCTCTGCCTTCCTTCTATGTTGTGACTTGTGAGCTAACATCTTTCAAAAATCTTGTAAAGTTTATCCAGAGAAGCAACCTGCGTAATAAGTTAAAAATCAAACTACTCAAGGTTAGTAATCCTTGTCATCTATAAAGATGGTTTGTACAACTTCTTGTGGTAACACTTAAATTCATTTCACAGTTTTTCGCTAATTGTCGACAGAAAGTGAGATAATCTACTGAAAAAGGCTGTATGCGGCCTGGTAGTTTGAAACTGCTTCTTCTAAAAGATCTTTTGTTGTGTGTGATTATTCTAAAAGAATTTAAATAGTTCCACGCTTTAATTTGTACCAAAATTTTACACATTTATTAGCAATTCTTTAAACAATCTAATGCCAATGCTTGGGTGAGAGAGTAATGGAAACAGAACTTGTATATAAGCATGGCAAGAAACTATGGTGCGAGAATTGAGCTTTTCATTGACAAAAGTGCAGTTTCACGGGTTTTGACATGTCGAATGTTTTTCTGAAATTTTAGAAGTTCAGAATAACATAAGTAAAAAACCTGGAAGGACATAATTACCAAAGATTAAAAAAAAAAGAACCTGAACCAAAGTTAGAAAAGAACCTGCACAAACGTTCAATCTGTTGCCATTGACTTTGGGGCCTTGAGGAAAAGTCGCATGGACGGAAACAAGACATTGTTCAATGGTCCACTCACGTTGAGCCCATGCTGTTTCTGCTTCCGCAAGTAATTCTTGATCACTGTCGTCTTCATCTGTTGTGCAATTTGTGTCTAGCACCAACGACAGCAATTAACTTTGAGTGAAAAGACATGCATTTGATGCTGCAATTGGCCCCATGGGAGGTCTAGCCTCAGCATCATATATCACGGATATTTGTTGGGTATATCATCAATTTCCAAGTCATGTTACCTGAGTGGTTACACATTAGCAAAGTGGGAGAAACTCCGGATTCAGTTGTCTACTAACGTCACAACCTAATGAACGTCTTTGATACGGAATTCCCCACATGACAACTAAGGAGTAAAACTTGGCATATCTGCTTGTGTTCAATTCAATGGTTACAGAATACAGATATCAACACAAGCTCACCTGTATTTTTTATATCATTATCAGCATGTTCACCTCTTGCCATGCAATCTTTATTTCTCTTGTATAACCGAATGCCATTACCAGATGGATTTGGAAGGATAGGAGGATGAAGTGCATAGAAGTTTCCAATAGCAGCAGCTGCTGTTCTGAAGCACTCTGTCTCATCATGGGAGGTTTCAGTTCTTTTCTACTATCGCTTCATTATTGGCTGTATATATCCCACGTGGATATAGAGGCCGGATTTTATATCCTTTATCTAAAAAAAAAATCGCTTCATTATACTGTCAGGTACTCTCAGATCCCCTCGTCAAGGTATGAACATGGCCCCAATGCGAAGCTACATTGCCATCCTTAACAACTCACCTGTTCTTATGTGAAGCACCGACGAGCATATGCAAAAAAAAAAAAAGAAACAATGTGTATCTATGCTTCGAAAGCTATTGAGCCTTTAATTAATTTTCTACCGTGTGTAAAAATGCACACAATCATATGTGTGATGTGATATGAGTGAGGTATCTATGAGTTATATGCGTGGCTTGTGCCTCTAAAAAAATGCTAGTCTCACGTGACAAACACGTCTGACACGCTCACCAACTTACGAACCAAATTACAGAAGCAAGCACTAGAAGCTACCATTGTCCATTGGGATCTTGAGTTGATCCGAAGTTTTCTAGTCCCTTTGGTTTCTTCTCGAAAACACGGGAGTAATACGTTTTATTATTCATTAAGTAGCAAAGATGATACAGGTAGATTATATACACGGATTAGCTACTGGCCTTGTCGACAAAAAACACAGGGCCAATCGACTAGCACAACAGGAGAGAAAAAACCCTGGTGAGCAGCTCGCTAAGGCCGATCTCTGACAGCGAAGACCAAGTGGTAAATTCCTGCTTCGTGCGCTGCACGAACTCCTGAAAATCCAGTTTGCTAGATCTCATTGTGTCAGATTCCATTCCTCTCTTTCCAGATCATGCAAGCTAAGAGGATAACCAAGGAATCTACGTACACCTTTGCGCTTGGTGGTTGGTGCGAGACGTCGCAACGCTATCCACGGGTCTTGTAAGGAGTATTCGGCGATCGAAGGAGTAAGCATTACAAAGCGACAGCCAGGAGAGGATATATGCAGAACCAGGATTATATTGTTTGACCACCGGACAGCTGACAAGGAGATGCATGACCGATCGTCCCTTCGAGTTGGTCAGAGAGCAGACAAAACGTAGGTGTGGGAGAAGTTCTTGTCATATTGGTTGAAGGTTTTATCTGATGAACTCTTTATTCTCTTCATGTAGGTTACATTTCGACAGGCTCTACAAATGTTGGAAATTTTCTAGTGTTATCCCCTGGGAACATCAATTTTGGACGACTTCGAATTTTACGAGGAAAAGGAAATTCGCGTTCTGCCATGAGACGAAATTCACCGTCGAGGCATGAAGCTAAGCTCCCTGATGACTTCAAATCAACGGTACGTCCACTTCCCTCCGGATCTTTCTGACCAACTCCGGTGAATCCGACTGTATGGTACCGATCTGTTGCAAATTTTTCCAAGTGTCACATATCGATTTCTCAAGTTCTCTCTGTTCCCATAATTGCAGGAACGTTTGGAGTTAGGCATGCAGGGTTCGAGTTTTCGCAGTGCTAAGCGAAACATTCAGCAACGATCTACCTGACTGCATAGGTCTGTAAAGATCTGACGGTGCCGGTGCATTTAGATTAATATTTTGAAGTACAGGAATACGAGCCTAAACTCTAAAGACAAATGAATTTACTCATCCGTTTATGTCGGCTTGACGCATCGCCAATGCCATGTTTTTTGCTTTATCCTTCTGAATATGCTTTGTTAAGATGTAATGTAATCATGATGAATGACACTGTACCGGAATTGCAATGCAGAAGCGCAGAGAACAATTATGATAAACCAGTACCGCGAGAGACGTTACAAGGCTTTAACTAAGTAGCCTGACGCACACCGGTTCCATACAAGCAAAGTAGTTTTCTTGCTCCATTTGTATATACAAATAATTTGATCTATCATCTAACCTTGTCTACTGAAATCCACGCTACAGAGGGGGGGATGACACAACAAATCTTCTCCATTCAGGACAGCACCATTTCTGCCTAGATGTTTTAAAAACCACAATGTATACAACATAAACTAACAACAAGAGCACAAATGCTATGAAAATCCTAAATCCTTCATTTGTGTTCTCACAGTTAGCTGCACATAAAAGGGATGAGGTTGTTTTCGCTTGTTTCCAGGTTCTAAAATTCTTCGTCGAGCGGAAATTCGTCATCAGGCAGAATAGCTGTCAGGAGTGAGTATTTCACCCGCAGCGATATCTTACCCTCTCGAGGTGCAGCTTTGCACCAGAAACCACCCAATAACCTGGTGAGTCCTGCGGCCCACGCATGATCTCCGTTGTATCCACGAACTTGAGCAGCTTCGGGGTCTGCACTGGAACAGGCGGGCCACCAGGGTACACCGCCGAGTTGATGTTCACGTCGGCAGGGCGTGGTGTGGGCTTTTGAGCTACTGTGGAGAAATGTGTGCTGATGAGCGTTGAGATGAGGCCTGATTTCTGAACCAGGTTTGGAGATCCGTCCCACTCGAGACGCCTGACAGGAGTGGCATTGGAGACTTTGGAGAAATGCAGGCGAAGGAACAGTACTTTCTTGAAGCCATGGTTGATCACTTCTAGTTGTGCCCCCGTGACAATGGAGGAATCATCTGACTCAACTGGCGCTGTGCAGACATGGGAGAAACGCTTCCACGATCCAATTGGTTCGTAGTATTTGCGGTCATATGCTTCTGGAGTTTGGTTATTGTAAGGGTCGTCTTGAAGTTGGATAATCTGAGGTAGAGAGCAGAGATGCTGGAGATGGATGGCCAATTTGTTGCTCTTTTTTCCTTCTAGAAATAACCGGAGTCCCGTAACAGGTCTTCTGCTCACATCAACCTGCACCAAATTGATAAATCTGGTGAAAAGATGAAGAAAAAAAATCCATAAACAAAAATCCAAACCCTCATCTCAGTGAAAACTACACTGCTGAAATGATAAGATTGACACAATAAAAAGTAGCAAATTTTCTTTGAAACTTTTAAGCTTGTTAGACTAGATTCTTCATATGGTGTAATTGACAACTTGTACAAATAATGAGTTAGGAACTTTTGTATTGAATAAATAGAAAAGTTAAAGTCACCAACTCTCGATTATGATAATAGCAAAAGCATACATACCATGTTGGTACAAACATAAAGCTTTGGACCAATTAAATTTACTGGTAAAGATGCACTGCTTTGCCTTTTCCTTTGAGGACCCAAAGGGAGGTCACCATAAACAGGGGCCCACTGCCTTGGAAGCTGGAACTCCAAAAACTGGTGTAATTCCTCGATTGGGGGCTTATCTGCATGAAATTTAAGTATATCACCTAGTTATTAATACATCATACATTTCAATTGGATTGCTGGCCTAATGCATTTTTTTGCTGGCTCGCATGCTTGTTTGTGTGCTAACAATAGGATGGTGACCTATAACCTCAAAAGTTGCAACGCAAATGTTACAGTAAATTTAGAAATTTTCCTTGAAATTGGCACCGTTTATATTTCTTCTTTTGCAGCTCATTAGCAGAGACTAGAAATTTGATGACAGTAAGACTTCATAATGAAACACACATTTACAATGCCCAAATTTGCAGTTATACGAAAGATGGTCACTGACACGGAGGAAGATAGAGCCCTGCACTCCTGCAGTTGCAGGCTGATGATGTGATATAGACACTAAACTAAGTATTATTTTCACACACTACAGAAGAAAAAAATATAGTGAGTAAGGCCAGTGAACAAAGCTACAAAGTATAACAATTTTCTAACAACTATTCCCCAACAGCACCTTCTTTCCTTAGAATCAGTAAACAATAAGAACCTTTTTTTGTGAAAAAAAGAAGTAAGCTCTCTTTTTCTGTTAGACAATTGGGGTAGCCAAGGGTGCAGGTTCTCAAATCCCAAATAGCCTATAGAAAACCTTACACCCTACCATCAGGAGAAAAATATATAGTTCCTTTTCTAACTCTAGAGTCTAGACACGCAAAAACAGCAATGCAATCAAACAAGTGCCAAACAGTGAGTCAGTGACCTTGTTTTCCAATACACTAATACACAAGGCAAGACCAAGACTTATTTTAATATTAGTCATACCTACCGCCAAGGGTTCCAATTTTTCATGTTAACTGAGAAATAGGTAAATAACTGAAATTTGACATAGATGATTCGACAGCTTGAAAGAGTGAGAATTCACACTTACATCGAAGGTACAGATTAACTGCATGGTTCAAAAATCCGCTACCCGGAACTCCATTCAACAGTGAAGTAATAGGTATAAAGGACATTGAGATAACATCGGGTTCTGCTTGAACAGTATTCAGCCACTCGCTATGAGAAATAATATCTTTATCCCTTCCACCTCTTCGCTTAGGCATCATCACCAAATCCTGCGATAATCACAACCAGCAAATATAAATAAGACTCTTTATATTGACAGCGATAAACAGTATAACAAAAAGACCTATACCTCCTTCGAAGAGTAAGAATTTAATGGACTGGAGTCCACGAATCTCAGCCGTTGCTCTCTCGTGTCGCTCTGCACGGCCTGCAAAATCTTAAATCATGAATTTTAGAAGAAAAATGAGCTAAGAAAATCTGATATCGCACCAGCACCCTCGTACCAAAATATATGACTGCCATAAAACAGTAACATCTAATGTTTAAATTCCAATTAAACAACACACACACAGATAGCTCTTAGAAACGAGAAAATGACAATGATGTATCACTAAACCCAAGATTCTTATGAATCTTCTTTTTTTTTTTCTTTGCCGTCAATATATTCCTCCGCTAGGCCAGCCCTTCGCACATGTGTCTAAGGCTATTGGCACATGCACAGACAACAGGTGTGCATGTCAACTTCACATATTCAAAGTAATAAACTTGGAGCTAATCTACCATCTTTTCCATTGGTATGGAAAGGCTTATAAAAATTAAAAAGATACCAGTTAATGCTGAGTCGCTGATCATTGATGTTGAATAGAAAATATGCCAGAAAAATGTGAAAGGCAAAGAAAATTCAGAGGCTAGGAAAACACCTTATCCTTCCCATATGCATCCTTGAAACTAATGTCAGATTGCCCATTTGCATCAAGAAATCTCCTGTCGGACATCTCCTTTAATTGTTTTTGAACATCAACAGCTTGCAAGCTTGAGGAATGCTGTTGTTTCAAATAAATTACATCCTTTCCTCCCATTTTTACACCAACAATTATATGAGTCCCAAAATTTTTAATGAACCTGTAGAGTGAAGCAATTATAGTTGAAGTTCTGATATCTGAAAAATATTAAATAAAATTTTAACTCAGCGCATGTTTTGATGGAAATAGTTTTCATTCAATTGTAGAAAAAGTTTTACAAAACTAGATGTAGAAAAGCGAACTGATGCTATTTACAAGTGGGGTCATGAAATGAGGAAGACTAAAAATGGCATTATAAGACAGCTTACAAGGTGAATGAATCAGAAAACATAAGAACGATTCTGAAAAATGGAGACAGCAAAAACTAAAAGTTATATGACTTTATTGAAGGAGAAACACACTGAGTTTTATCTTATTTTTAATCACCATATGGTTTTAGGTACGAATGTAGACTCAAATATGCATCTAACCTTGCCAAGGCAGCAGGTTCCCAGGTTGATGGAACAGCCTGCTTAACATGATCTCGGAGTACAATGTGTGCCTTCGAGAGTGCAACAGTGTACAGTGTGATACACCAACCGTCAAAAGCAAGTGACTTGGTATTAGCAGCATCTTTCTGCCAGCAGCCAGTAAATTCAAACATAGCATTGAACAAGCCAGATGGAATTTTCCCAGACAAAGATAACTCCTGGTTGAATTGCTCTGACATCTGCAAATGATTCATAATTTGAGAAAGGTGGCTTTTCTGAACATTCCAAACACAACCCAAACATTATTTTGTATAGATATAACTCTATTCTGCCATTTAAAACAGCTTCCATGATAGCTGAAAAGTTAGTGAAACACAATGTTCAGTAATTAGAAACAGGGTATATGCCATGCTTGTGCAGCACATAGGTCATAGTTTTGTCATGTACTCATGTGTGATACGACAGCAGCATTACAACTGAACTCCTGCCCTCTTAAGGTGGATAAAAACAAACATTGGCTTGCAGATGTGTGGTTGATCCATCTACCACAACATGACGACTCAGCCAAGTCAACCTATTGAGGAAGATTGCCTGTGGCTGAGATGAGCGCTGTTGGCTATAGCATGCTACGCACCAAAAATGCATGAGTCAGCAAACCAGGTAGAATCCCATAGTTCTGTCCAAATGTCTAACCAGGCAATTGACCAACAATCCTCCAATCTGGTAACTGAAAACATTAGACATCGCATTGAAAGCATATATCCCCATCATGGTTGTCACGGCGTAATTGGCGACCACGGCGCCTAAGAGGTACTAGCACGCCATGGCGAGGCATACACACTACATGCATACATATACATGGAGTACATACAATCTGGTCGGTCGGTCCCCCTCATATAATCTACTCTCTCTCCCGACTCCTCTCACTCCCGCGACCTCCTCCCCCCGACGCCTCCCCTTCCCGTCACCTCCCGCCCCATCTCCGCTGCATCCAACCGCCCCCGGCCTTAATCCAACCAGATCTGACCATTCCCACCAACCGGAGCCGAGGAAGACCGGGGGCACAGAATGGGAGTGGGGGAGGATGGTTGTCACAGCGAAACTCCATGGCGTCCCCTCTGGACCGCCACGACGCCTAGGCATCGCCAAGGCGACGACTTGCCGATGCCGTGACAACACTAATCCCCATACATCTCACATTACTTACACTGGAAGTATCATTTCATATGGAAGAATGTATCTCTGGAGGCCTCAAATTGTGCCTATATATGTCTCCAAATCAGTCCAGAATACATTGTAGATTGAACTCTATGTTGCCAACACTTCTAATTCTTGAGACTCATCCACACTAGGTAATTCTGAAAACTCCCTACCTCCCTCTCTCACGCTTTTATTCTGAACAAGTGTTCGTAGGAACCATAAAAAATGTTCCTATCTTTCTATTGATTTACAGAACTACAACTAGTTGCATTGCTTTAGGGTATCCTTGAACTATACATGTCACAATGTTAACTTTAGTTCAAAATAGCAAGCATTCAAAGTGATTACTGTATTGTGGTAACCTTACATTTACATGGCATCTTATGATATAATTCGTTGTTTAAAACTAGATAGTAGATACTATACAGTATATATGAGAATTAAAAGTGGGCATACAGAACATACCTGCTGAAATGATAGGACATCAGACCGGAACCGCATCCGCTCCCCTTTGTCACACTTAATTGACTTGGGCACACCAGCAACTGTCAAGCTACCAGGGAGCATGATATCCTGAACCTCATTATGGTCGAGTTCGATGAGCAACGGGTCAGGCAAATTGCGCTGCTTGCAGTATTTGAGACGGATATCATTAGCAATGTCGTAGCCAAGACCAATGGACCGTATGGCTGACTCTGCGGTACTCTGCAGCATGGCTTTATGCGCCATTTTAGATTATTTCGCGATGGCAAATTCTAACCCTTGCTAATCCTAGAGTTGAAATAGCCGGAGAATCAGCAGACGCTATAATCCTTTGCAGTTGAAATACTCGAGTATCAAATACTCTTTTTTCCCACTGAATCAGCTAGAACTGACAGGAAACGACAACTGCTGTAACAATTGGTAGGGAGGAGCTACAGTTTGACAGTATAACTCGATCGTTAACTGTTTGGAGCCAAAAATATAAAAAAAATTCCAGAAGTATGTTGGCAAATACTCTCGACCTTTAGCAATCCAGGAAGAAAAGGACGGGATTTTATCGCACTTTCTGAGCCTGCGCAGCCGGAACCGACCAAAAACTGGGAATTTCCAAGAAACCCTGGAGCACAACCAATTCAGAGGCCCAACAGGGTCGAATTTCCGACAGATCTCGACAGCTTCCCAACACACAATCGATTTCACTAACTGGAAGCCAAGAAAAAACCGGAGTCTTCGCGGCCCTTAAATCGGAACCGCAGAAGCCGAAGAAGAAACTGTATTTCTCCAAGGAAAAACTCGATCTTCACCAACTCCCACGGTCGCAAAGACGGATTTCTTCACAGATTTGCGGTGGAAACCGAAGGACTTTTGGGGGGATGGATGGGGTGTAGGCTAACGCGGAAGAAGGGGCGTAGTGGCAGAACAGGTAAATTTGGCACTTGTCTCCTCTTTTCTTTATTTCCTTTTTAGCTTTGAAAGGTTTGGATGTCGCTGTATTGGGCTAAAATTAGTTAATTTATTATTAAAATTGTACTATTAATTAAAATTATACTGTAACTGATTATGACTTATTCGGTATAACTAAATTTTAAAAAATTAAAAATATAAAAAATATGTTAACCTATTATGGACAATGCAAATAAATACGAAAAGCTAAAAAGACTAAAAAGTTATAAAAAAAATAAAATTTAATAATAAAAAATAAATCAGAAACTAAAAGCTCAAGCAAAATTAAGTGGGACCTTGGATTGAGAACTTTTTTTTGGTCCTTTCGT
Source organism: Dendrocalamus sinicus (assembly GCA_036346575.1). NCBI lineage: Eukaryota > Viridiplantae > Streptophyta > Magnoliopsida > Poales > Poaceae > Dendrocalamus > Dendrocalamus sinicus. Next base: position 62,605,456 of record CM070641.1, read on the forward strand.
TTGGTCAAATTTGGGGTAGTTGGCAAGCCAGGTCCACCGGCAGTTTTTTTTTTTTGCTTGCGTCCATGCATGTCTCTTCCAGTTGTGTCACTTTTGCTGGATGTTTTGTCCCCGATCTTTCCTTTCTACCCACCGGTACTTGTTGTCCTGTAGGTTTTGATGAAATGTATTTATCATTTTGTACAATAGTCTTGTGATTCAGTGTTTCAAGCAGTGCCAAAAGGCAAAAGGTGTTTCGGTTGATAGTCAATTTTCGCCACAAACACCTCAAAAGGGTCTGTTTTTATATAGTGTTAGCTTCTATCTTTCAAAAACTATAGAACGTATTAGTTTTTTAATATGATTTTTTCCTTTTCTTTTTTCTTTATATTATACATAGAAATATAAAGGTGTTGACTTTTTTTTATTGCATTAGTTTAGTTTATATCAGTGGCTCGACGCTGTGACCCACCTGTCGTGCACTGATTTTCGGACCAACGTGTGCCGATAACCAAACCAAACTAGAGTTTAGTTGGTTGTTCTAGACTTTCATTACAGTAAATCCACGTAACATTACTCTCTAGCCTGTTGAGATGGTACGTATAATTCTTTTAATAAATGAGCAGGTCGAAATCAAAAGTACCGGCTCCTTTTGGGTACAGCTGCGGTGATGCCTCAGCATGCACCGTATTCCCTAGAATTCTTCAACGGAAAAAAAGAAGATGAAGATGAAGTGCTTCGACGCAGGGACGGCAGGTCGACCCGTCAATGTCCTGATAATTAAGTCGTAAGACGAGGATCGGAAGAACTTTCTGAAACCAGATTCAACGGTGGAGTTGTTAATTTACTCGGCCAGGCTGGCGTGACTAGTGACTAATCAACAACCCATGTGTCAGCCAGGAGGCGAGTCCCGTTCAAGCAGACGTGCCCTTCCCGCACGGCGTGAAACTTGGGCGTAGCTTATGCACGGCTCATTTCGGTTCGAACTTTTAATTTCTGATTTATCTTTTTACTATTTTTAAATTTTATCTTTTTTTAGTTTTTAATTTTTTTTGAGTTTTTTTTGCCGATTTTTCCTATATTCGTTTACATTGTCTGTGATAGGCTAATATATTTTTTCTATTTTGAAATTTTTAAATTTTAGTTACGCCAAATAAGTCACCATCAGCTACAGTATAATTTCAACCAGCTATAGTGTAATTTCAACTATAAACAAGCTTATTTCAGTCCAACGAAGCGACACCTAAGCTTTGGACTTTTTTTGGTTTTTAGTTTATTTGAGTCAGAACCTACATGGAACACGTCGGTTTTTAATTTAGATTTATTTTATTTTTTCTTTTCCTGTTATTTCTTTGTATTGTCCGTGACGATATAATAGTTTTTTATTTTCGTTTAAATTGAATGACTCAGAAAAAAATTATCGGTCGCTACGGTATAATTTTGGTTAGAAACTTAGGGTATGTTCTTTTTTGACTAAAGCTTATGGTTTTTAGCTGTGGCTTATGGCTTTTGGACTGTTCGTGCGAAAGATTACAAAGTAACAGATACTCATGTATGGTTTTTACCAATATAAATGAAATCGGTACAGTATATACTACAATTAACTAGTAGATACTATCTTGAAAAGATAGTTCGTTTAAAAGTTAGTAATTATAGAAAAGCAGTTTTTAGAAGATGAAAAGCATATGCCCTTCTTAAGTTCTTTGGAGCGACCCGAAAGCACCTCCCAAAGCAAAGGGTAATTTTTGGTGGCGGGTGTTGCATGATTTATCCCTACTCGGCAAAAACTCTGGAGTGAAGGCATACAGAGAATTGGAGCTTGTGAGTTTTGTGGTGCCGACGAAGAAACTGCTTTCCACGCCCTTATGGAACGCCCTGATGCGAAGGTTGCTCTGGACAGCAACTAAAGAAACCACATCACCTTACTTGGGCTTCTGATGTTCTTGATGTCAGTTTGCCCACGGAAGATGCTGCAGTGATCACCTGTTGTTGCTGGTCTCTAGGGGTGAAAACGGATCGGATTCGGTCGGATATTGCTTAAACCGTATCCTAACCCACATTTTTCTTGGATTCGAGTCGAATACGGTAAGACCGGATCTGGATACGAATTCGAATATTCGGAGTTTGAATACGGTACCATCGGTCGGATATGTAGCAGTTCGGCTCGGAAGCGGATAATATAGGCGGATAGTACGGATGATTACAGTTCAAGCGGTGAGAACAATAGGAACACAAATTATACATAAGTGGTAAATTCATACAAGCCACAATAGAAACACAAAGGTTCATACGAGATTACGAGTACGGAGTACCATACATAACATAAGTTTATCTTGTCATAATAGAAACACAAAATAACAATAATATAGGCTCAACATCCTCATGCTGTCCTATATTCTCTTGCGTGCCACTTTCAATGGACGGTACCTCTTCACATTCAGTTGGCGCTTCACGAGATGCAACTACACCCACACTATCACTTACACTTGCACTTACAGATGCCATCACAGTTCTGTCAGTTCACAATTCACACTGTAGCAAAAAGATTATTAGTATGGAGCGATTTGTTAATGATTACTAAAACAGTCTTGAAGTCGTGGCTGTTCTAAAACTGTACTAAAACTGTAGCAAAAAGATTACTAAAACTGTAGCAAAAAGATTATTAGTATCATCTGTCCTTAGAAGTAAAACAGCCATGGCATATGATGTAATCATTAACAAACAGCCATGGCATTTACTTCATTACTAAAACTGTAGCAAAAAGATTATTAGTATGAAGTACTTCTAAGTACTAGAAACTACCAACATAGTTCAAACATTACCAGAAGAAATGGCATATGATGAACCAATGGGTAATGTTGAAACAAATCAAAGCTATTAATAATAAGAAACCCTGAAATTTGGAATCCTAAAACAATGTGTATTATTGCAAGTATATCAGTTTTGCACAACTATAAGAGAAATCAGTTTCGGATCAATCCTATAGAGATTTGAATAATACCCAACAAAGGCAAATCCTACATATTAAATCACAGCTAAGGCAGAATAACATAAACCATACCTGAATACTTTAAAATTTAGTTGTGAGATTACACTGTGAACATAGAAATTACCGGGCATAGGATGGTATTGATGCTCCAATAAATGGTTAAACAAGCTGATCTGTTTTCAATTTCAGCCTTATGTAGTAAGCATGAAAGAACTCAGAATTCTCTTCTTCAAGCTTTTGCCATACTGAACAAAAGGAGAAAGCTTTAGTGCTACAATAGATACATGATACATCTAAATGTTGAACTGTCTCAAAACATCACAAACGAAGAGGCATATCAAAATATCTTTTTATTAATAAACATGGCTAAGATCATTGACAAACATTGCAGCACCTGAAGCTAGCTTCTGAGAAAAACATGTCCTTAACTCAATCACAAGATGTGTGGTAATTCTCAGTTTCTCACCAATTGTCATCATCCATATTCAATTAAGATCTATACAATTTTTGCTGAAGTCAAGACATGTACTGTCATAAAGACATGCACAACATCCTCAGGAGTCAGGAAGGACTGGGGAGAAAGTATAATAGGATTCAATACCTCAACTCAGGAATGGACTCAAAAGCAACAGGCACATAACCACTGAAGTAATTGTTTTCAATGTTGCTGCAAGCAGTCAATGGTCATCAGTGTTAAGAGATAAGAATGGCAAATTAAAGATGGATACAGTCCAGTCAAATTTCTTACAGGGCTGACAATGGGAGGTCTGCTAACAAAATCACAGATCCCGTGAACTCATTATGCTGTAAATAACTGCAAAAAGAAAAGGCAAGGAAACTTTTAATCGACCAATTAATTTTGAAAATCTGCGACGGCGAGGGAGATGCTTACTGGCTGCGACGGCGAGGGAGATGCTTTGGCTGCAGCGCCGGGGGCGGCGAAATCGAGAGGCGGGGAGGGATTTGGGGGCGGCGGCGAGATCCAGAGGCGGCTAGGGTTTGGTTGACGCGAGATCGGAGGCGAGATTGGAGATTCGGAGGCGAGCCTGCGAGATCGAGACTCGAGAGGTGCGGCTAGGGTTTGGCCTTGCGCGTGAGGAGGTGGCCGGTGGCCGTGTGGGCGTGGCGTGTCTGCTGAATGCTGATGGGCCGAGCCGCCGAGGCGCGGAGGCCGGGAGGCGCCGACTTCGGAAGTTCGGATACCAAATCGGGTTCAATTCGGATAATATCCGAAAATCCGAATACCGAATGGATTCGGTCGGATATAAGTAAAACCGAATCCGCTACCGAATCCGTTTACAAATATCCGAATCCGAATCCGAATCCGACCGGATACTAAACCATTTTACGAATTTGCTTCGAGCGGATTCGATGCGGATCGATCGGAAAAACCCGACCCGTTTTCACCCCTACTGGTCTCTGTGGACTAGCAGAAATCATATTCGCATGGCGGTTTGAGTATGAAACCTAATGCCCTAACTGCTGTGTTGAGGCCTTTGCTTGCCGTGATGGCTTCTTTTGGCACAGGAGCAGCGGGGTCTCACTCGTAGTATCATGGAGACTGATTTGCCAGCAGCCTACAGCCAATTAAAAACTGGAAGGGCCGGGACGGTAATCGCTCGGAGATTACGGGGATTCTGAAGCAAATCCAGGAGTTTTAGTTCTTGATTGCAGGAATTTGTGATGAGGTATGTGCCAAGAGAAGCAAATTCTGTACCCCATAATATGTGTGTGCTCAACAGCCAAGTCCTGCTTTGTAACCGGAGTGTGTGGCTTATAAAACACTCCGGAATGTATTAGTTGTATCCAAGCTGATTGCAACTCCTTCAACACTGACGAATGAAACTAAGCTCCTTCTTGATTATATATATATATATAAAAAAACCAACAGCCCATGTGTATGTGACTTGTCAGTTCATGCCTGACCCTCTTTGTACTTCGTAGGCTAAGCCTACGACTATGACCGGCGCACTGCACAACCAAACGTCAGAGGCGTCGCTGTTCCTTACATTTCTTTCTACTATAACTTTCATCAGGGACGTCAAGAGTTAATTAATTCACGTTGATTCTTCAAGCATCCATGCAAGTACTGCCTGTAACGGAGCCGTGCCGATCCGGCCATTTACTCATTTCTTTCCCTTAAAGCCGGATCTCTGAAACATTCGTGAAAGCAACCTCGACCGCGCGCGCTTCACATCTCACATGCATTCAACCAACGAAAACGCAGGCTGCAGCAACAAGCGGTTACTGCAGGAAAGAAGGCGAAAACGAGGCGGAGAGGAGGAACAACTTACCAAAATTAAGGGGTACAGCTTGCATGTGCGAAGACCAGCCTCAACCATCGCATGTAATTTGGAGAGTGTTTATATAACTTTTGACTATTTTTTTTAAATCAGTCACTTTTTCAAACCATTAGATAAAAAATTAATGACCTAGATCATTCCATACACTCCTATATTAAATCTCCTCAACCCTAACCCTACCCTCACTAGGTCACTCCCACCTCACCCCAGCCGCCGTCGTCTCCCCACCTCCCCCGTGCCGCCACTCACCTCCTCGCCGGCATCGCCCCTGGCGCCGATGAGATGCACCGACGACCACCTCCCTCCTCTGCTCGTTCCCTCCCGTTGCCTTCTTCTCCCTTCCCACGGCCTCCTCCTTCCCAACTGCTCGCCTCCAACGCCCCCGTGTAAGATCGAGTAGGCCGACTAGAGGGGGTGAACAGGCGGTCTTGGAATTTTTTTCAATTAATTTTCTTTTTCTATTTGGCTAAACCAAGTATAAGCTTAACTCAAATTGGTTTAGCACAAATAACGCCTAAATTAATTAAATTCATTTATGTGCACCAACAATTCTAAGGCTATATCAAGTGTTGCAATTCTACGAAGACAAGCAATCAATTTAATTGTATAAATGTAAATTGCTCAAATATAAATTGAGCACAAGAAAACAAACCACAATTAATACGGTCGCTTTTTACTGTGGTGTTCAGAGGCTTGCCAGTCTCCCCTAGTCTATATTGAGGTAAACCCAAACAAATTAGACCAGCTCCACGAATTAAGCCGTCCACCTCAAATCCACTAGTGGTAACTTTTTCCCGCTGCAGGTATGTGAGCTCCAACCTTCACACTTCGCTGGGTCTTCTCACAACCTTCTTTGAGAAGATTACCGTGCACAACGCCTCCAACGCCATCTAGGAGTTGGCAAACTCCAAGAATAATAAGTCAAGCCCTCGCTTGACTCTCACCATGTGCAATGAATTGTCACATCCCAAAATTTTGGCTTTTTGAAAAATTTAAATTCAAATTAATTATTTTAAGGTAATTGGATTTTACTTGGCTTTTATTTGCCTTTCTGGATTTTCTGGAATTTAAAAACTATTTTTAGAGCTTAAAAAGTAATTCAAAATATGAAAATTAAATATCAACAGTAGTTGGAAATAATCTTATTTAGCCCAAAATATGTCCAGGAGTTTCTGTGAATTTTTCTGGAATTTTTGGAGGTATTTTCATATTTTTCTGAGGCCTAAATAATTTTCTAGCCTTTTCTGAAAATCTAAATCAAATTCTGAAAATAAAATCCTCCTTTTCCTCCCACGACGCGTGGGCGGCCCAGAGGTCCCACGTCGCGCTCGGCCGATCCGGCCGCTTTCCCCCTTCTCCTCCGCTAAGCGGGCCCGGCTGTCGACCTCCGCGTCTTCCCCTCATTCTCTCGCCCCTGGGCCCGGTGTCCGCCACCCGCGTTCGCATCCGCCATCCCTCCTCTTTGGGCGACGCGTGTACAGCCCGCCTCATCTCGGCCGTCCCGCCGCCGCTCTCGGACGCCGATCCGCCTCTGGTCGCGTGGCGACCATCCGCACCGCCCGCCTCTCCTCTCTCTCTCGCACGCGGGCCCACTGCCGGATCCGTCGTCCCGCGAGCCGACGCCTTCCTTTCTCTCCTCCTTTCCTTTCTCGGCCGCCGTGCCGGCCGAATCCGGCCCTTTCCCTCTGTCTTCTCTCCGGTTTTGGAAGCCCCGGACGTCGCCGCGACCGAATCCCCGATCTTCCGGGCTTCCCTTCCATCGGCGCCCCCTCTTTCCCGTTTCTCCCCTTTCCTTCCTTTTCTCGGCGACACACCGCCGGCGATTGCGCGCCGTGTCCCCTCCTCCGCCCTATAAACCCCCCTTGGCTCCGCCTTCTCCCGCACCACCTCCCAGAGCGCTCCACCTCACCCCCGAGCCTCGAGCGCCGTCGCACCGAGAAGTTCCCGTGCGCGCCCGGTAAGTCGCCGACGAGCAATCGCCGCCGCCTCGGTGACCCCCGGAGCCCGTTGTCGCCACCCCGAGCATCCTCGCGCCCGGCGATCCTCCCGACACCTCGCCGCCTCCCGTCACCGGAGCGCCGTCGCACCAGGAGACCCGAGCCGCGCAGACGCCTTCTTCGCCGCCGGCCATCTCCGCTCACCCCCGAGCCTCGCCGACCCCTCCAACCGAAGCTCCTCTGCTCCGGGATTGCATTTCACGCATCGCCCGAACGACTCCGGCCTCCCCTCGCGCCGCAGCTCGCCCGACCATCTCGCGGCCGAAGGTATCCTCAAGAGGGTTACCTACCCTTATTGGATTCCAACGTTGTCGACGATCCTCTTCACAGTGACAAGAAGACCGAAACCCCGCAGAAGGCAAGTCTCCTTTGATCATTTCGAGCCTATGCTTTTGAAATGTTTTTAAAATATTTTAAATTATGTGCATTGCTATTTACATAAAGTCACTAGTTCAAGTCTTTAGGAATTAGTTACTCCAACTTTGTTATACCCTCATTTGACATTGATTGCCATGTACCTTGTCACCCTAGAACTCCCTTTGTCTCAATAATGAGATTACTATTAATCTTTGTGAATATTAGAAAGGTAGGTTAATGCTTAGTCATGCTATCTAGTACCTTTGGAAAATCTTGGAAATGGGAAATTATGGTTTATTATTAAATCCTTGTGTTTGAAAGTGAAGTGGCAATTGGAGTTGTCACTGTGATTTTAAAATAAAATAAAAATGTGAAAGTTGGTTTAGATTAGGGTGGATGGTTGTTTGGGTTGGTGCGATAAGCACGAGAACTTGTTAAGTGTATGTTCCACCCTAGTCAATTAAGGACCGACGCTTGTGTTTGTCCAAAGCGAGCATTAGTACAACCACAAGTCTATATGGGTGCGACCTAGCTAACTAACCTATAAAGGTGTAGTTTAGATATCACCAGTGGTGTATTGAGTGCCGGGTGTCTGGTTACTCATAGTGAGGGACGGGGTTTCTTGTACTCATATGGCGCAAGAGGGGCTTGATTGGGCGGATTTAACCTTCTGCGGTGAAACCTCAGCGGGTGGTCTCTAGCTATACTGGAGTAGGTGAAAGGCTTTGTGATATTTCATCTGGGTCTCATGCCAAAGGAAGCATGTTGACTATTAAGATAATTTATCTCTTGTGGGTAAAGTTGTACAACCTCTGCAGAGTGTAAAACTATTCGAATAGCCGTGCCCACGGTCAAGGGCGGGCAAGGAATGCATTCACATGGTAGATTTCTGGTTTTGTTTTAAAATCAAAAGTTTTGTATTCTGAGAGTGGAGGGAACTCTCGGAAGGGAATCCTGGCGGATGGAGCCAGAGAGGGTGGATGGAACCCGATTTAAAACTTGACCAATGGTAATTGGTTAGCTAGTGTTAGTAGTTGGAACCTTCGCTAGAAAGTTAATTTGTTAAAACATTTACTTCATTAAAATAACGCCTTGAAAATAATTAGTAGTAATTGAATTTTAAAATGTTGCTTTGTGCAAAAGAACCATATGGCCTTCTTTGTTAAGCCTTGCATCTATGCATTTTCCCAAGACTTGGAGTACTTTATGTACTCACATGCTACACTTAAAAATAACATCTCGAGAGGAAGTTGAAGCTCAAGAAGGTGACTACGACTCTTGCTTCGCTTGTGGTTGTGATGGATTCTTCCCGAGGACTAGGTCGCGCTTCCGATCAATTGCTGTGGCGAATTGATGGGTCCCCTCGAGTTTTATTTGCTTCCGCTCTATTTCTTGTGTGCGAGGTCTTAAACCTCCTTTGTAATAATGAGACCGGTGGTGATACTCTTTATTATTGTAATAATGCGTTGTTGGTTATGAATCATTTTGGTTAAACGTGTGCACTAGCTTTGATGCGGGACTAGTGCGATAATACACAGAGGGTCGGGTTTGGAAATCGGGGTCCCGAGAGATGGTATCGAGCCAAGTTGAGTATGGGGCGTGACCTAGATTAGGAATGGCAAACCATAAGGACTTATATTTATAAAAAGAGTATATTAAAAATGTGTAAGCTTCTTTGCTTCTACTCTCTTCCTACTTAGAAACTCGTTCTTGTCTCCAACTCCATTTGTTAAAACTTTTACTAATCTTTTCTTTCACTCAACTTTGTAGATGGCTAGTTCATCCTCCATTGCCAGTGGGACTACTACTCACATGGAGAGGATCTTTGGAGCATTCGCTAGCCTTCTCCGGCGGTGATGCGATGTCCGAGTACCGTCACCGCCCATCTTCGTGGGTCGGAAGACGCGGATTCGGATCGAGACTCTTGGGCGATGGAGGTATTCTGTATGCACGGAAGAGGAATTCAAGTCCCACACCTACCCCATCAAGCACCCTCGGTCCCCATTGTTTGACGCTGTCAGACGCGACACGCCTCGCCATTGACGAGTTGTGCCACTGCACAAAGATGCCGTACATCGATCCCCCTTTGCTTCTTCATCAACCTCGCCGGGGCGAGGTATCCAGATCCCTTTGATATTCCGGTGACGATCCTCGATCGTCACATCAGTGCAGCTCACCCGGCGATGGCCGTCACTTATGCTAGAGCTCGGAGAGATTGGACAACCGGATGCTTCTCACTTCCGGCTACAAGATTCCGACACGCCGCACACAGCTTCTCGAGCGAGCGGTGAGTTTGAGTTGGGACGTCTCCGGGCCGCAGCCGACTACGCGCCATCTTCACCCGTAGTTGACTACACGCCGTCTTCCCCAGTACCAGCCGTCATCCCCAACAACCCGGCCCCAGCTCGACTTTCAGGACTCCACATCAGACTTACAAAGCACGCAAGAAGGTGCGACGCCCCAGTCCGCCACTGTCATTACTCTCAAGAAGCGCAAGCCTTCTCCTTCCCGTTCTCGGTCGACTGCCTCCAGTCGTAATCGTGCCTCGGCCGAGTGTGACTGTTCACGTCACCACGTGAGAGAGCGCCAGGAAGACCCGGAGGAGGATCCAGAAGAGGACCCGGAAGAAGACCCTGAGGAGCGCGTCTTTGGAGAGGATTAGTAGTCTTTTGAGTCCGTAGTACCCAAATAAAATGTCCGCGTCCTTAGAACGCTTATTGTTATGTTTTGGTGTGCTAGATGGATGCACTGTACCAGGCCTATGCGCACTTGTGGTACAGCCATCCTTGGAGTTATCTTGATTTTAATAAAAAGTTTCCCCTAAGTAGTTGTTAGTTCTTTCTTGTGTGTTGGCTTGGGATGTGGTTTAGTTCCCCTAATCTCTTACCTTTGCTATTTCCTCTTACCTTTCGCTAACCTAAACCGCCGGATGGTGAACACGAGGAGCAACCCAGCAAGCAGTGGACGTAACAACCAGCCGGAGGACAACATTCCACCACCTCCGCTCAGCCCCCAACTTGGAGCAAATGATGGCTATGCACTGCAGATTACTTCAAGCTCTCGCGAGAACCAAGTGCGGCCGGCCAGCAGAGCACCCAACCAGCACCCGGTCTAAATTGGGGAATTCATGAGGACAAGGCCTCCCACTTTTCTTTGGATCGGTGGATCCCTTGGAGGCGGATGATTGGATCAAGGATGTGGAAAGAAAATTGGTCCTAGCTCGATTAGGCAACGATAATGAAAAGGTGTTGTATGCTGCTCATCAGCTCAAGGGAATGGCTGCCAACTGGTGGGAAAACTACCGCGCCGCCCATCAAAATGCACAAGCCATCACTTGGGAGGAGTTTGTCGAAGCTTTCCGCACTGCCCATATTCCTACGGGAATAATGGAAATGAAGAAAAGGGAATTCTATCAACTGCAACAGGGAAACCTCAGTGTTTCAGAATACTGAACAAGTTCACCCAACTGTCCAGGTATGCATCTGAAGAGGTTACCTCAGAGGCGACCAAGATTTGGAGGTTCACGCAGGGACTTGACCCCAATCTCAAGGTGCAGCTGGTATCCAATGACTTCCCAACCTTCCAGCACCTAGTGAACAAGGCCTTTGTCCAAGAAGATGCTCGGCGCAGTGTCTTTAAAATCGGAAGAGGAAGTTTCAAGCCCGACAAGGAGCAAGCAGCTCGATTCCGCCCCAACGCACCTCACTATCACAAGCTCTCAGAGTCAAGCGTGCCAAGGACTCCCTTTTCAGGACCCCGCCCAAATCCACCAACTCCCCGGCAAACAATGGTGGCCAACCCCCACAGAACAAGACTTCAACAGCAGGAGTGCAGTGCTTTAGCGCAAGAACATGGGGCACTATGCCAAGAATCGTCCCCGTAAACGCCAGCAATGACTCGATTCGTTTCAACTGGGACTACGCCGCAAGAGCTCCGATCGCGAGTCAAGGCCGTGGGGCACCGCAAACCCCAAGGACTCCACAAGTGGTGAGCAGAGGGCATCTCAACCATGTGACCGCGGAAGCAGCCCAGGATGCACCTGACGTAGTTCTGGGTAAGTTTCTTGTCAACTCAGTAATTGCATCAGCATTATTTGATTCCGGAGCTTCGCATTCTTTTGTGTCAAAAGATGTGGTTGAAAGGTATAATTGGGATGTGAGTAAACTACAGAACCCCATGCTAGTCCAGTCCCCTGGAAAGGAAATGAGGACTAACACAGTTTGCCTTGACGCAACTGTGAATATAAATGGAGTTAAGTTCTTAGCAAATCTTATTATAATAGACTCCAAGGGTTTAGATGTAATACTTGGAATGGATTGGTTAACCAAGTATAAAGGGCAGATAGATTGTGCTAATCGAGCTGTTACAATCACTAACTCTGATGGGATTCAAGTAAGGTATAAGTCAAACTCCCCTACCCAGAGCAGGTGTAGTTTGAACAGTGTAAAGGGAGTGACTCTGGAAAAAGTACCTATAGTGAGAGAGTACCGGATGTATTCCGGAAGATTTGCCGGAATGCCGCTGCATTGAGGAAGTAGAGTTTGTCATCAACCTAGTACTGAGCAGCTCCAATTTCAAGAGACCTTATCGGATGTCCGCAAATGATTTGGCGGAAGTTAAGAAACAAATTGAAGAGCTGCAGGATAAAGGATTTGTAAGGCCAAGCTCGTCACCTTGGGAGCACCAAGATCGCTAGTAAAGAAGAAAGATGGTAGTCTTCGCATGTGTGTGGACTATCGATCATTGAATGATGTGACTATTAAGAACAAGTACCCTTTACCCGAATAGATGATCTGTTTGATCGGTTGAAAGGATCATGTGTATTCTCTAAGATTGACCTTCGATCCAGGATATCACCAATTGAAGTTAAGACCAGAGGACATACCCAAGACCGCATTTGCCACCGTTATGGATTGTATGAGTATACAGTGATGTCTTTCGGTCTAACCAATGCCCCAGCATACTTCATGAATCTGATGAATAAGGTGTTCATGGAATATTTGGATAAGTTTGTGGTTGTATTCATCGATGATATTTTGATATATTCCAAGAATGAGGAAGAACATGCCGAACATTTGAGGATAGTTTTGGAAAAGCTCAGAAAATCAGTTGTATGCCAAGTTCGGTAAGTGTGAGTTTTGGTTGAAGAAAGTAGCTTTCTTGGGCCATGTGATTTCGGGGAGGAGTATCAGTAGACCGGAAAAAGTTAATGATGTGCTCAATGGACACAACCAAAGTCGATATCCGAGATCGGAGTTTTCTTGGATTGGTGGTTACTATCGTCGATTTATTGAAGGATTCTCCAAGCTCGCAAGACCTCGACCCGATTCTTGAAGAAGGAAAAGAAGTTTGAATGGAGTAAACCATGTGAGGATAGTTTCAAGAGTTGAAGAAGAGGTTAACTCGCACGGTGTTGACGCTTCCGGACATTAGGAAGGATTTGAAGTCTTCGTGATGCGTCAAGGCGGGGACTAGGCGTGTCTTGATGCAAGAAAGAAAGGTAGTAGCATATGCCTCAAGGCATTTGCGACCCCATGAGGGAAATTACCCAACGCATGATTTAGAGCTCATTGTAGTAGTACATGCACTAAAAATATGGAGGCATTACTTGATTGGTAACCGTTGTGAAATTTACACGGATCACAAGAGTTTGAAATATATATTCACTCAACCCGATCTCAACATGAGGCAAAGGAGATGGCTTGAGTTAATAAAGGATTATGATATTGGAATACATTATCACCCAGAAAGGCTAATGTGGTAGCAGATGCCTTGAGCGAGAAAGAGTTATTGTGCCAAGTGTGGATTAAGGACAAGATGCCCGCCCTTCAAGAAGAGTTCCAACGGCTCAACCTAGAAGTAGTGGAGGAAGGATTTCTAGCCACTTTGGAAGTTCAACCAACCTTAGAAGATCAAATCGAGCGACTCAAAAGGAGGACAAGTATGTCCAGAGATCAAGGATAATATGAAGAAAGGAAAGCCTCGGGATTTTGGAGGATGAAGAAGGTACCCTTTGGTTTGGGAAAAGAATTATTGTACTGAAAAGAAAGAGGTAAAGGAGTTAATCTTGAAGGAAGCCCATGAATCTGGATATTCAATTCATCTGGGAGTACCAAGATGTACCAAGATCTCAAGGAGAGGTATTGGTGGTCAAGTATGAAACGAGAAATTGCGAGAATACGTAGCCTTGTGTGATGTATGCCAGCGGATTAAAGTGAACACCGAGACTGCTGGACTTCTCGCAGCCATTGCGAGATCCACGAGTGGAAATGGGAAGAAATTGGTATGGATTTTATAACTGGATTACCAAGAACCAAAAGCAGGCACGATTCAATTTGGGTTATAGTGGATCGTTTGACAAAAGTCGCCATTTCATTCCAAGAAAGACCACCTACTCCGGGGATAGACTTGCGGAGTTGTACATGTCAAGAATTGTGTGTTTGCATGGGATCCCAAAGAAGATTGTGTCGGATCGAGAACCCAATTCACTTGAGATTTTGGCAAAGCTACATGAACTTTTGGGCACAAACTTAAACTTGAAGATGACTTATCATCCACAGACGGATGGTCAAAGCAGAAAGAGTAAATCAAATCTGGAAGACATGTTGAGAGCTTGTGTACTTGGCAAACAAGAGTAATTGGGATCGAGTTTGCCCTATGCGAGTTCTCCTACAACAATAGTTATCAATCCGGTTTGCAAATGTCTCCTTCAAGCCCTATACGGCGAAAGTGTAGGACTCCATTGTATTGGAAGGAAACAGAGAAGGACAAGTGTTTGGACCAGATGTGTGAAGCAAGCGAGAAGAACAAGTTCGTCTAATCCAGACAGATTAAAAACAGCACAAACCGCATGAGAAAAGTTATGCGGATAATCGACGTAGAAGCTTAGAATTGTGCTGGGATCATGTTTATTTGAAGGTGTCACCTCTCAAAGGAATGAGACGTTTTGGAGTCGATGGAAAGCTAGCTCCAGATTCATTGGACCTTTCTGTTGTGGCGAAACGAGGAGAAGTGGCTTACGGTTGGAGCTTCCACCTCGGTGTCAAAGGTGCATGACGTCTTCCATGTGTCTCAGCTAAGAAAGTGTCTCAGAGTTCCAGAAGAGCAGATGCCTCTAGATGAAATAAACGTGAAGGAGGACCTCACCTATCCAGAGTATCCAGTCAAGGTATTGGAGGAAGCAGAGCGCCGTACGCGCAGCAAGGTTATCAAGTTCTGTAAAGTGCAGTGGAGCAACCATTCAGAATCGGAAGCAACTTGGGAGCGTGAAAAGGATCTAAAAGAAGAGTTCCCCGACCTTTTTCCCAGTCCATCCGAATCTCGGGGTCGAGATTCTTTCTAAGGGGGGTAGGTTTGTCACATCCCAAAATTTTGGCTTTTTGAAAAATTTAAATTCAAATTAATTATTTTAAGGTAATTGGATTTTACTTGGCTTTTATTTGCCTTTCTGGATTTTCTGGAATTTAAAAACTATTTTTAGAGCTTAAAAAGTAATTCAAAATATGAAAATTAAATATTAACAGTAGTTGGAAATAATCTTATTTAGCCCAAAATATGTCCAGGAGCTTCTGTGAATTTTTCTGGAATTTTTGGAGGTATTTTCATATTTTACGAGGCCTAAATAATTTTCTAGCCTTTTCGAAAATCTAAATCAAATTCTGAAAATAAAATCCCTCCTTTTTCCTCCGCCGACGCGTGGGCGGCCCGGTCGCCACGTCGCGCTCGGCCGATCCGGCCCGCTTTCCCCTTCTCCTCCGCAGCGGGCCGGCTGTCGGCCTCCGCGTCTTCCCCTCATTCTCTCTCGCCTCGGCCCCGGCTGTCCGCCACCCGCGTTCGCATCCCGCCATCCTCCTCTTTGGGCGACGCGTGTACGCCCGCCTCATCTCGGCCGTCCCGCCGCCGCTCTCGGACGCCCGATCCGCCTCTGGGTCGCGTGGCAGCCATCCGCACCGCCCGGCCTCTCCCTCCTCTCTCTCACTGCACGCGGGGCCCACCTGTCGGATCCGTCGTCCCGCGAGCCGACGTCTTCCTTTCTCTCCTCCTTTCCTTTCGCGCCGACCGCCGTCCGGCCGAATCCGCCCTTTCCTCTGTCTTCTCTCCGGTTTGAAGCCCGGACGTCGCCGCGACCGATCCCGATCTTCCGGGCTTCCTTCCATCGGCGCCCCTCTTTCCGTTTCTCCCCTTTCCTTCCTTTTTCGGCCGACACACCGCGAGCGATTGCGCGCCGTGTCCCCTCCTCCGCCCTATAAAGCCCCCTTGGCTCCGCCTTCCCGCACCACCTCCCGCAGCGCTCCACCTCACCCCGAGCCTCGAGCGCCGTCGCACCGAGAAGTTCCGTCGCGCGCCGTGAAGTCGCCGACGAGCAATCGCCGCCGCCTCGGTGACCGGAGCCAGCGCCGCCACCCCGAGCATCCTCGCGCCGGCGATCCTCCCGACACCTCGGCCGCCTCCCGTCACCGGGCGCCGTCGCACCGGAGACCCGAGCGCGCGAGCGCCTTCTTCGCCGCCCGCCATCTCCGCTCACCCCGAGCCTCGCCGACCCCTCCAACCAAGCTCCTCGCTCGGGATTGCATTTCACGCATCGCCGAACGACTCGGCCTCCCCTCGCGGCGGCTCGCCCCGACCATCTCGCGCCCGAAGGTATCCTCAAGAGGGTTACCTACCCTTATTGGATTCCAACGTTGTCGACGATCCTCTTCACAAAGAAGAAGAAGACCGAAACCACGCAAGAAGGCAAGTCTCCTTTGATCATTTCGAGCCTATGCTTTTGAAATGTTTTTAAAATATTTTAAATTATGTGCATTGCTATTTACATAAAGTCACTAGTTCAAGTCTTTAGGAATTAGTTACTCCAACTTTGTTATACCCTCATTTGACATTGATTGCCATGTACCTTGTCACCCTAGAACTCCCTTTGTCTCAATAATGAGATTACTATTAATCTTTGTGAATATTAGAAAGGTAGGTTAATGCTTAGTCATGCTATCTAGTACCTTTGGAAAATCTTGGAAATGGGAAATTATGGTTTATTATTAAATCCTTGTGTTTGAAAGTGAAGTGGCAATTGGAGTTGTCCTTTGTGATTTTAAAATAAAATAAAAATGTGAAAGTTGGTTTAGATTAGGGTGGATGGTTGTTTGGGTTGGTGCGTAAGCACGAGAACTTGTTAAGTGTATGTTCCACCCTAGTCAATTAAGGACCGACGCTTGTGTTTGTCCAAACTGAGCATTAACCGTACAACCACAAGTCTATATGGGTACGACCTAGCTAACTAACCTATAAAGGTGTAGTTTAGATATCACCAGTGGTGTATTGAGTGCCAGGGTGTACTGGTTACTCATAGTGAGGGACAGGGTTTCTTGTACTCATATGGCGCAAGAGGGCTTGATTGGCGGATTTAACCCTTCTGCGGTGAAACCTCGTGGGTGGTCTCTAGCTATCTTGGAGTAGGTGAAAGGCTTTGTGATATTTCATCCGGGTCTCATGCCAAAGGAAGCATGTTGACTATTAAGATAATTTATCTCTTGTGGGTAAAGTTGTACAACCTCTGCAGAGTGTAAAACTATTCGAATAGCCGTGCCTTACGGTCAAGGGCGCAAGGAATGCATTCACATGGTAGATTTCTGGTTTTGTTTTAAAATCAAAAGTTTTGTATTCGAGAGTGGAGGAACTCTCGGAAGGAATCTGGCGGATGGAGCAGAGAGGTGGATGGAACCCAGATTTAAAACTTGACCAATGGTAATTGGTTAGCTAGTGTTAGTAGTTGGAACCTTCGCTAGAAAGTTAATTCATTAAAACATTTACTTCATTAAAATAACGCCTTGAAAATAATTAGTAGTAATTGAATTTTAAAATGTTGCTTTGTGCAAAAGAACCATATGGCCTTCTTTGTTAAGCCTTGCATCTATGCATTTTCCCAAGACTTGCGGAGTACTTTATGTACTCACATGCTACACTTAAAAATAACATCTCAGAGGAAGTTGAAGCTCAAGAAGGTGACTACGACTACTGCTTCGCTTGTGGCTGTGATGGATTCTTCCCGGAGGACTAGGTCGCGCTTCCCATCAATTGCGTGGGCGGTGATGGGTCCCCTCGAGTTTTATTTGCTTCCGCTCTATTTCTTGTGTGCGAGGTCTTAAACCTCCTTTGTAATAATGAGACCCGGTGGTCAGTACTCTTTATTATTGTAATAATGCGTTGTTGGTTATGAATCATTTCTGGTTAAACTGTGTGCACTAGCTTTGATCTGGGACTAGTGCAGTAATACACAGAGGGTCCGGGTTTGGAAATCCGGGGTCCCGACATGAATGCACCTCTAGATGTAACACATGCAATCTAGAGTCTTCCTCCTTACTCACAAGGTGAAACACATGCACAATTGAGATGAGAACCCCACACTAGTTCAAGAGAGCGAAATAGAGTGCCAAAGGTCTTACCCTAACTGGCCACAAGGGGGTATATATACCCACACCACAAAAACTAGCTGTTAGGGACAGAAAACAGGATTATCAGAAGTTCCACAGATAAAAGTCCAGTACTTTCGTTTCCCTTCACAACAGTCAGAAAATTAGCCGTTACAGTCAAAATCAAAAGTACCGCCACATAAAGTCCGGTAATACTAATCATCGAAAGTATCGCTATTCTAATATCGCATTTTTACGATTTCCGAGAGACAAAGTGTCTTGAGAGTTGCTCTGGAAAAAACGTTCCGCTATACAAGCCAGTAGTTCTGATCTTGGAAGTACCACTTACACAGAGCCGGTAGTACCGATCACTGTTTTGGCCGCTCAGGCCTTCGACCATTTTGTCCGATTTGACCACAAGGTCTTTGACCACGTTGTGTGGTTCGACCACACAGGTCTCTGATTCGCTAGTTGTCGACCACGCTGGTCTCTAACTACGTTAGTTTTGACCACTCAAGTCTCGACCACGTCGATTTCGACTAGTCAGGTCTCTGACCACGCTGGTCTCTGACCACATTGTTTTCGACGACTCAGGTCTTGACCACATCGGTTTCGACTACGTTAGTTTGACCATAATGGTTTTGATCATACATATCTTGACCACGTTGGTTCGACTATGCTGGTTTCGATCACACAGATCTTGACCATGTCAGTTCAACCACATTGATTTTGATCACATAGATCTCGACCACGTCGGTTCAACTATCTTGATT
Organism: Dendrocalamus sinicus; assembly: GCA_036346575.1. Taxonomy (NCBI): domain Eukaryota; kingdom Viridiplantae; phylum Streptophyta; class Magnoliopsida; order Poales; family Poaceae; genus Dendrocalamus; species Dendrocalamus sinicus. The sequence continues at coordinate 62,624,257 of CM070641.1, forward strand.
TTGATTACAGAGATCTTGACCACGTCAATTTCGGCCACATCGGTTCGACCACACCCGTTTCAATCAAGAATATCTCGACCATGTCAATTTCGACCACGCTAGTTTCGATCACACAAATCTCGATCACATCGATTCTGACTATGCTGGTTTCGATCACATAGATCTTGACCACGTTGATTCTGACCACGATGATTTTCGATCACATAGGTCTTCGACCATATTGGATCGACCACTCTGATCTTTGACTACCTTGGTTCAACCACACTGATCTCGACCATGTCGGTCCTAGACCGCACAGGTATTCCAACCACTAAGAAGAGCGGTAGTTATGTGATTTTAATGTCGGTAGTTCCGATTTTCCTGAGAAGTGCATATACTTCAACAAATTTTACAAAACATATTTGTAAACTTTACTATTATGCGCACAAAGATCAAACATAATTCTTAACAAGTTGCAAAACATATTTGTACACTTTTGAAATCATGTCACAAGGGTTAAATATGATATTCAACCACTTGCAAAACACATTTGCAAATATAAGCCTCGTACTACAAGGAGTAGGAAACATGGACTTCAAACACTTGCAAAATACATTTGCAATATATAGTTCCATGTTATAAGGATTCAACACATGAGTTATAACTATTTGCAAAACACATTCGCAAAATATAGGCATTATACTATAGAGAGCTAGAGTAAGTGAGGTTGAACTATCAACATATGATGAGATTTAAGCTACTAGACAATACCTCTCTTAATAGTACAGTAACTTATACTAACAATCTGGTCTTCCAATCAAATACTAAGACCAATAAAAGACTAGAAACATAATTTTAACTCTAACTAGTCATACATTTGCCTTAGATCATTATCTTGATATGCATCAATACGTGATGCATCCTTTACTTCAACTTTATCAACGCATGATGAGTCTTTACTTGACTTGATGATCAACATATGATCATCTCTTCTTGGATATGCATCAACTCATGATGCATCCTTCACTTGACTTAATGATCTTTAACACATGAAGTCATCTGAAGTCATCCTCATTTGTGAAACCTAACCTATTCATCCAACTCATAGGAAATGTTAGTTCACAAATCAATTATCATTAGTTACCAAACTTCACTATTAACTTATAATTGAAGGAATAAATTCTGTAATCTTCTCTCTTTGGTAATTCATGACAATCTTGATAAATAATAAGATAGAAATTGAATTGCGAGTATACAATATGTACACAACACTTGTATACTCTAGAATAAGCTTTTTTAAGCAAAACTTACTCATCCGGTTGCCATTAATCATCCAACTATTAACACATAATGGAAGAACTAGATGACAACCCGATTATGAATATATATGAACTACACAATCTATATATACTCAACAGATATGTTTCAAGTAAAGATCCTTAGTACATGGAAAAGGAATATGGATCAATACTAATAAAACCTCAAAATATATAGTGAACTCACTTGAATGTGTGCATACAAGAATGTATAGAGAACACATATGCATATATTTACGTTAGACTATTTGGTGAAGTTCAATCTATATTTTGAATCTAAGAAATGCATTAAGATACAAGAAAGGTGATGTCGAATGCATATCTCTTATAGTTTTCACCTTTTCATCCAAATGAGAGTAAGTAATATCATAATCAATATACAAGTTAGTCTCACAATTAAATTTATCATTATCACCAAAATCAACTTGATAGAGTTTGAACTTACACCCCGCCCCGCCCTTCTTCCCTGTCTCCAGCGGCTAACACTGCCGGATGTGCCAGCGCCGCCCTTCGCCACCTAATGACTCCACGATGTGTCGCCCCCGCCGCCTACCCTGCCCACCACCCTCATCCCGCGCTACGGTCGGTGAGGCGCCACCACCACCCCGCTACCTCCGCCCTGGTCTCCCTCTAAGCTCGGAGGACCTGGGTGAACCCTAATCCTAACGAGGAACCTGAGTCCTAATCCTATGGGACGGAGGCATGCGAAGACGACGGTGTTGCTGGAGACGAGGAAGATGTCGACGGTGATGACGGCGCACGAATCTCCACGAAGAGATCAGAAATTGACCGATTTTGCCCCAAAAACATTTGAACGTGGTATAGCACTTCCGTTTAATTTCAATAATGCTATTATTTTTCAGAAAAATTCTTTGAGATTCACCAATCAAATCCTTACGATCAGAAAAGAAAAACAAAGAGTCGATCTCTCAAAAAAAAAAACCAACAAAGTTGCTGAAACTCTGAGCAGTTACTAATTCTGAAAATATGTATTCCTCAAGCATCAGCCTGCAGGTGTGTGTAAAGGAGAGCCCGTTCCTTTGTAGCACTGCACTGTACACATTGAGTCGTCACTGCAGAAATGACGAGTGCAGACGGTGCCGTAGTTCGCGCGCTGCTCCTGTTGTTGGGCTGCTGCCGCTGCAGGGTGGGCGTGGCCGGCGGCGCGGCGCAACATGTAGTGCCGGCGCTGTTCGTGTTCGGCGACTCGCTGGTGGACGACGGCAACAACAACGCGCTCAGCTGCTTGGCCAAGGCCAACTTCTACCCCTACGGCATCGACTTCCCGCAGGGGCAGGCCGCGCCCACCGGCAGGTTCTGCAACGGCAAGACCGTCGTTGATGCATTCTGTACGTAATTGATCACTGCACATTTTTTTTGAACCAGAAGTACTTGTCTCTACATTTACAATTACATCTTCAGTTTTTCTACCTCTGAATTTACATGGAGTTTGTTCCTCAGGTGATCTGTTGGGCCTTGAGTATCTTCCACCGTACACGAGCCCTGGCCTGAATGGGACGAGATTGTTAGGTGGTGTCAACTACGCTTCAGCAGCAGGAGGCATCCTGGACGAGACCGGACAGCATCTTGTACGCGTGCATCTCATTGCATAAACCTTGCACTTTTCTCTCTCTACCATTCACTTTTAATTACTGTCAGTGCAATTGAGCACTAGATGAACAATTAATCTTAGTATCAGTTTGGAGCTGTACGTACAGACATCGCGCGCGGTTAACTGAAAATAATCTTCTCTGATCTGCAGGGTGACAGGTTCAGCCTGAGCCAGCAGGTACTCAACTTCGAGAGCAACCTGGACGCGATAAGGTCGCAGATTGGGAGAAGCTACGGCAAGTACCTCGCGAGATCCGTCGCCGTGATGGTGCTTGGAAGCAACGACTACATCAACAACTACCTCCTAACATCGCTGTACGACTCTGGCTACGACTACAACCCGGAGGAATACGCCAGTCTCCTGCTCAACCACTACACCAGGCAGATACTGGTCAGAGCAAGCACTCACTGGTCATCTACTACCGATCTGCTCTATTCTTTCTAGCTTTTCAAATAGGATGTTTTCAAAACTGTTCTTATTTCCTTTTCAGGCTCTGCACAGTGTTGGGCTGAGGAAGTTCCTTCTAGCTGGGGTGGGGCCACTCGGCTGCATCCCCAACGTGAGGGCCTCCGGTCTTGCCTCATCAGGACAGTGCGTCGACCAGGTGAACCAGATCGTGGGGTTCTTCAACCAAGGGCTGAGATCACTCGTCGACCAGCTGAACACGGACCACCCTGGTAGCATCTTCGTCTACGGCAACACCTATGCTGCGACCCAAGATATACTCAGCAACCCTAACAAATACGGTAAAGTCTGATCATACAACAGGCCTTCTCGAGCCTAGACATGACTATATGCACATATGTTCCGAGAGACATGGATTTTAACATCTTAGAAAGAAAAGTTTCGAGAATTATTTATCTATCTGATTAACAACCTCGGTCCCAATGTTCATCGCATGCACATAAACATTGATCGATTTTGTAGGCTTTAGGGTGGTGGACAGTGCATGCTGTGGGTTAGGGCAGGACAGGGGGCAGATCACGTGCCTTCCATACGCCGAGCCGTGCGACAACCGCGACCGGTACGTCTTCTGGGACGCCTACCATCCAACGCAGGCCGTCAACCTCATCCTCGCCCAGAGGGCCTTCAATGGCACACAGGCTCATGTCTACCCTGTTAATCTACAGCAGCTTGCTACGCTCTAGCTAGCTTGATCGATTAATACAACTTGTGTCTCGTTACTTACACTATTAAACAAGTGCAACAATTGTTAAGAAAACATGCATGATAATCTATCTAAGCAATGTGTTGCTCTCTATATCTTTCTGTTGATATTATACGGTGAGAGATCAGCAGAAAAAAAATTCTTTTCTCAATAAAAATCAACAGACTCAAGTATGAATTATTGGTGCTTTCCTTGTTTTTTTAAAATTACTATTGGCGCTCGCATAGAACAAACACGTGCGCGCAGAAAGGAGTGCCGAAACCAGTTTACTAACTAGTTCAAACAAATTTTAACTGAAATTCGAATTATAGTTGCCTTTTTTATGATAATTTTATTGTAGATATGTGCTTGATATAAATCGAGTATATTTTTTAAAAGGTATACATTTCATTCGAATTGCTATAGTTTGGTATGTACCCTAAAACTGATATTTAAAAAAACACCCAAATTTGTGTTGAATTTATGCATTTGAAACCATAGTGCCTAGGTGCCCTACTTCAGCATCCTATATAGTATATACACAAAAAAAAACCTATTTTAGATCATGATACCTATATAAGTTTGTCATATTGTCATATATATAGAGTGTTCATGTAAATGTGTTGAAGATATGCATGGTACATTAGCTTCTCGAAAGGAAGCTAAATATGTTTCATAGTAGCTATTACATATATCGCTAGCGAATTGCCGAATAATAATGATAATAATATGTCTTATAATGGCTTCCAATACTTGTTCATCTGAGCTTGGGACTAACGATGGCTGCCTTGCTAGGTGAAGAGGATGTGATGCGTGATATGGGAGAAGTAATTTGTGGCCAGAATAGAGAGAAAAGAAATTAGTCCATGAAGAGATATGTGACTACTACAAATTGGTACCCGATTAAACTCTTTTTGTATAACTCCACGAACTTTTGTGGAGCTACACTCCATGAAAATGACATCTTGATATGAGTCATATGACAGAAGTAAACTAAAGCTGCTTATGAAAAACCAGCAGCGACTCTACCACTTGATTTGCCCCTGCGCTCTTCCTTAGAGCACAAGGCACAACAAAACTCTACCTACAAGTAATATGTGAATTACATGACTAACTAAAGAGATGCTAATTAATTTGTGACCTATATATGCATGAAGGTTAATTAGTTGCACTAGACTGATGAGACATTGGGAGGCCGTACAAACTGAGATGATATTTTTTTAAAAAAAATAACATAAAGTACAGGTCGAAGAAGAAGAGAAGACCTTATTACTAGACCGTATCACACAATGGAAAATTGGACTTGCCACAGTCCTTAGTTAGCCTGCCAAATGCACCACTCAACCAAGGAGGGTACGTATTGGCGTCAAGTTAGTTTCAGTGCAGACAGATGTATGGTATGTACTGCACTGCAGTTTCATTGAAAGCTAAGACTAAGGAGCACCAATGATATGCATGCATATGACTGACACATGTACTGATCGAAGGAAGAAGATAGGTGTAGGAAGGAGATCGACTTAAGGCAGCCATAGTTTTCTAGTCCAAGGGCCCCTCTGGTGCTGCAGCGGGATGAGAAGAAATGAGCCTGTACTGGTACTGTGGTGTTGGTGCCGGCAGAGTTGGAGCTGTCAGAGACATTGTCATGCCTGCAGAAAATAAGAAAAAAAACATTATATTTTAGTATCTTATATCAAGTGTAAAATCAACTCCAGCTCCTTGTTTTATACAAGTCAACTCCAGCTTGGTCGAAAGATGATTTAGAACTTATAGTCAATGCTTATGTGATACGCACACTAATCATTGTGCAGATGTAAAATACCTGGAAAAGTTATTGATATTTCTGAATGAAGTTATTGCCAAACCTTCACAGTACCAGAAAGTTATCATCGGTTCTGTATGAAGATACCATCGGCATCGAGTGAAGTTACTACCGGACACAAACAATACAGCTGGTGATAACTTTCTTCACAGCCGATGATAGCTTTTCGCACAACCGATGATAATTTGATGGGGCGCAAAACTACGTGCAGAATAGCACTACCGTATGTGTGTGTATAGGGTATGTTCTTTTGGGCTATAACTTATGGTTATGATTTATGATTTTTGGTCCTAATGCAAGTGCTTGTGCGAACGAATCAAAAGCCGATAAACCGTTTCTAAAAGTTATCTCGATAAGCCGCTTTAGAAACAATAATAGAGAAGCCGTCTTATTTGTTTATTCGAGAGATGTTAATTATAAGCTATAAACTGAAAGAAACGTAGTCATATATACTCTTAGTACAGAAGCAGAAGCTTGAGTAGCGTGTACTCAACTCGTGGTACATGAGTTTGCTGGCAGATTCCAATGTGTACAGTGCCTGTACTACAAGAATGCAGTCCAATACCATGAATTACCAAATTAGCGTGCATGTACTTGAGATCATGTGTATATGGATATCGAGGGAGTGATCATCGATGCGATTTAAATTAGCTAGCGTGTAACATGTATAGCGAAATATCAATTAATACATGTACACAAGTGTAGTATATTAGGAGGGGGGGGGGACAAATGGAGAAGTAACTTTGTCACAAATTAACGAACCTGCTTGCTGGCCGGTAGAATGTGGGGCAAGGGCCACGGGACTAGCGTACTGCTGGATGCCGGCCACTGCAGTCAGGCTGGCCGTCGTAGTTGGGGCGCCGACGGCCGCCGCCGCGGCGTACTGGTACATCTGAGGGTACGGCATGCTGTACCCAGCGGCGGCGCTCGCCGGACCGTACTGGAAGTACGGGTAGAGCCCGGTAGGATTCGCCATTGTTAGCCCTGCCGCCGCCGCGCCACCGTTGAAGGCTTGGTATTGCGCTCCCAGCCCACCATACGCTTGATAGTAGCTCTGGCAAATGTTGGACACATGCATGCACGATTAGTCATCTATCACTGTATACCGCATCACGAATACCGTAGACGAACAACATGCAGGCTTAACGGCTGATTTGCTACTTGATTATTGTTTTCATGTGATCAGGAAAGGAATCAGTATATATACCTATATAAAGAGAACTGAATTACTTCGAACTTCACAAGAAATGTCTTTCTAGCTAGTTATATAATATCCATTGATGCCCAAAAAAAAAAAAGAGAAGCAACTAATGTAGCGACGATAAATTAAATTTGTGAAACAAGAACACAGATTGTTCAAGCAAGAAAAATTCAAGGCTAAAACGTGAAAGCTTCCTTTTGTTCTGCCATCTATAATTTATTACTTCATTTTGCACTCATTTTCTCTAGAATAAAGCTGATCAAATTGGAGAAACTCTGCGTAGCTGTGATCATATAGGATCAAAGAGACAGGGAGAGGACGCCTTGTACGTACCAGCGGATAGCCGTAGTCCGAGAAATACGGCGAGTACCTGCAATTAATTTTGCCAAGAAAAATTGGAGTCAATTGCACCTTTTTTTTGGTCCCACTAACAAATACGAATACATTTTAGTCATGCACTCGGCCCTGAATATATCAGCGTAAATATTTCGTGCATGCATGGGGCCGGAAGTCTTTCGAAACATGCAAGTCGATGGTGCATATATGGTACTAGTAATTAACAGATTCTAGTTTTAATACAATACTATGGTCTTTTAAACACTCTACAGTGGTCTGTGCGGCCACCAAGGTAAATGTAGCTATGCAAGAAGCACGTACAAGTTAACCAAAATTTTAATTTGGAGATCGACTTAAACTCTCCTTAATTTCAAAACAATACGGGATTTTAATTTCTTAGGACAACTTGTACCAGTTCATTTGGTTGTACCATGAAGAGGAAATGAGAGCATTATCTGCAATTTTGCGTTGCTGCATGCATGTATATATGTTTCGCCAATGCAGCAGATGCATGCATGAGCAGTACGGCCGGGTCTACTGGAAGGCCGCCGGGAGCGTGCGTGCCGCATGCAAGACCAGGGAACAAACTTTTTTGTTTTCCAAAGTTGCACGCGTGCGTGTATGTATGTATACCCCGCGCGCGTCCCAGTCGCTGTACCCGAGGTACATACTAATATACATACGAGATTACTACAATATCGAACCAAATGATCCGAGCACATGCCATGCGCACATGATCAGGTACGCACGCTTACCACAGCGCCACACTGCTAGTAATTCTTGTTTTTTATGGCTTTTGTTTTCAGATTTTTTTAAAAGCTAAAATACTTCTCTAAACGGTTTTCAAAATTAAAATCATATGAATTATTCATGTTGACGTTTTTACAACCTATAGTTACCTCAAAATCCACAGCCTAAAAGTTCTAAAAGAAATAGGCCTGCTAGTTGCACACATTAACATACATATGCATGCAGCCTGGATGCTCCTTTTCAGAGAGAGAGAGAGAGAGAGAGAGAGAGAGAGAGAGAGAGAGAGAGAGAGAGAGAGAGAGGAGCTAGTATATGTGTGCATGAGCTAGCTAGCTAGGTGTGGGCACATGGAAGGAGATGCACAGGCACATGGATAATGGATGGACGGTGCAGTCGTTGGCCCCTCCTACCATTAACGACCAGGCGTGCAGCAGGAGCAGCAACGGCTTTAACCAAAACCGTCGTCTTTACAGCTAAGCTAACTAGCCCAGCGGGGAGAGAGAGAGAGAGAGAGAGAGAGAGAGAGAGAGAGAGCTGGCCTGCAGAAGCAGCTGGCAGGCGGTGGTTAAGTAGCAGTACTCACCCATACACGTTGTAAGCAGCAGGAACCCCTTGCTGGATGCCATGATCCGCGAAGCTCAAGCTGGCACCACCACCACCAGCAGCAACAGCAGCTGTCTGAATGTACTTCATTGCCCTCATGTTGCTTCCCCCATGGACATGAGCTACTGCACAAGGAATTAATAATGGACGAATAAATAAACAAATAATCAATTCATTCTTCAAAGCTCATGAACTGGTTTGGTTTTCATTTATCTATGAGCCCGCTCATTTGGGCTGAAAACATGTGGCTTATAGCTGAAATTATACTGTAGCTGATTAAAGTTACACTGTAACTAAAAAAGTATGGATCAGCAAGGAGGAGAAGAAATAAAAATGTTCAGAGGACAGAGACCGCAGAGGCGCACTGAACTTGTGCTAGAGCTGAAGGATTGGAAGAAGCAACGCAAGCGCTAGAAGGAAGAAACAACTCCCAAGAATAACTAACCGTGCTTGCTTTTAGCGCTTTGCATAAAAGCAGGAGACCGCGCAGCCTTTTCATTACCGGTGAAATACTGTCGGATCGGATACTATGTTCTTTTGATCCTCATTTGCGTTATCCAATTATCTGTCCTGATGACATCCGATCCTTTATATTAGCCGGGAGACTCATTACTGTGCAGTTATATATGTACACTGTAGCAGCATTATTTTAATCTGAACATTAATGTAATTATTAAGAATTAGCATCTCTTCCGATTGTCCAAAGTGACAGAATTTAGCTTTAATTAGTAGGAATTTGTTCTCAATTCGATTCTAACAAAAGGAATGCATTTTCTGCTTCAATCGATATTAATTTGATTCTAAAATACAATCCTGAATAAGCATCAAGGAGGAAGAAACGAGGGCTATTACTTAGCTTAGTAGCAAAGTAGTTTGTTGGCAAGGCATTCGCATTATCATAAAATGATGCACAATCTTGCATCTTTAAAGATGCAAATTAAGGCCCGAAATTGCGCCATCTGATTTACATGATTTGACATGTACTTCTTTCCAAACAATTGCTGATATGTAGCACCTTCTTGCTCATTAATTATATGGTTAACTAACAACGGAAAATATTAAAGGTGATTTGTGTATGATTTAGTATGATAGGAAATTCAATTAATTACCATATGGATGCAGATACGCGGGTGCTGCCTTGGACCTCTGGACCCCAAGATACGCAAGATTGCAGTTCGCCCTTCTCCCATCGATCACCGGGTACGGATCGAAGCAAGCTTTCATGGCGGCCTCCGGCTCACGGAACGTAACCTGGCATGCATGCACATACAGTAGCAGTAAGACTTAATCGGATTGATAGGAAATAGCGAAGAGATCCAAGATCAAAAACCATATACCTAAATAAGAACTCGATCAGTTAGGTTCTTCAATTAACGATTAATCACATGACGCAGCATGCATATACTAACTAATTCAATTTTCTTTGGTTAATTTAATCAGGGTGCAGTGGTTAGGTATATGGTGTGAGCTAGTACTGCTACTAAACAAAGAAAAATAAGGATCGAATTATAGAGGGGGACTCAATTGACAAGAGATCTAGGTCATATATAGATAGGATTTATATAGATCATGCATAGCTAGCTAGCTAGTATCGCTACTCACAAATCCGTAGCCCTTGGATCTGCCGGTGTTTTTGTCGGTGATGACGGCGGCCTCGAGGATCTCGCCGAACTGCTCGAAGTAGCTCCGCATGCCCTCCTTCTGCGTCTCCCATGCAAGGCCCCCCACGAACACCCTCGTCAACGTCGTGTCACCGAACTGCCCCCCGCCGCCGCCTCCCGCCGACATCGCCTGCTGAGCCATCTCTCTCTCTCTCTCTCTATCTAGGTATGCTAATCAATCAAGTAGACAGATAGCTAGGAGTATTGCCTTTTATTCCACTTCTCCTTCTAGCTCCGGCCTCCCTCTCGATGGATAGATCTGTCTAGTATCCACCAACCGAAAACTAACTTTGTGTATAGGAGGTCAAAAAGGGTGAGGTGTGATCAAGGCTTGATATGCAAGGGAGGAAAGGTCCTAAGCACCAACCCTAGCCCAGATATCTCTCTGCTAGCTAGCCTGTGTACTGGTCTAGAGAGGGGGAGAGAGGTGTAGGAAGGAAGAACAGAAAGAAGATCAGGAGGAAAGAGAGGAAAGAAAAGCGAAAGTTGGCAGGCAAAGGAGAAGAAAGAGACCAGAGGACCTGGCACACGTTATATAGTATAGGTACTTCTCGTATCTTTGAGTATAGCTATCTATGTATCGCTCGCATTTGCTTGCCTGTCATTTTTTGTTAGGGAAAAAAGATGTGCTTTTGGCTCCGCCGGGTACCATATCTTGTGTCCTTGTTGCCAGGTACGTACGTAGCTAGTTAATCAGACACATGAATTCTTAATTCTTCGTACACATCATCAATTGGAATTTTTTTCTTTCTGGTGCGCTGTGATAACTACTGGAGCCAGCTCTCTCTCTCTCTCGACAATCCTCCTCAGCCAACCACTTTTCTAGTCTGGACTTTTGAGCCCATGGCCTCTAGCATGAACAAGTAGTGTGTCAACCGCTGAGCTAGCTACCCTTAAAATTAACTGCTAAGCTGTTACATGATCAGTTATTTACTTGATGCATTCTGCATATATATGCCCTGCCATGCTTATGTTTGTAAGTAACGAAGATACACCAGGAAGTGTTTCTATGCGGGAGCCTTTCAAAAGAAATTGCATGTATTTTGAAGCGAATTACCAGTGGTTAATAGTTCGATCTATGCTGTTCATGGAGTAGTAATTTAGGAACAACAAGTGCCTTTGGAAGTTGGGGTATTGCGTACATAGATTCATCAAACAGCTTGTACTGATGGATTTGTAAATATATAAGACCCCGGTAATTCATTATCGGAGCTGTAGAAGATTGCAATTATTATTCTTAAAATTGACCTACTTGCCTTTCGCCGTATGGATATATTATGAAGTGTCGGCAAGTTGCACGCCAAGGCCCCCACTCACTTGGGAGCAGGGATATTAATTGATGTGCAAACATGAAACGATGAAATGAGGAGATAGAATTCTCAATGAAAAAATATTCTAGCTAGTAAGCAAAAGGAGTGCTAATTATATGCAATTAGTAGATATATATCTATGTGGAACCCATAAATCCAAACCTATAATATGTATGGTTAATGTTTCATTTATACAGGAAAGTTTAGGCACATTAATGATATGCATGTTTAGGTAGCCATACTGAATTGTTTAAGGGTAATGAGAGCCCAGAATGATCGTATCCATCTATGACAACGACACCAGAAAAGATATCAACGGAAAGGCCAGCAACAAAATAACCCACACGAGAGAAAAAGAGTGGAGAATATGTGAACCTTGCCACGAAAAGTCGCCATGATATTGCTGAGTGGGAGACCAATACATGGATCTACCTCAAACTGAGTGGGAGACCAATACATGGATCTTCTTTGAGATGACAACTATCCATATTAACAACTAGTACAATGGTCTTGCTTTGCTATGGACTAAAAAATCGTATTAAACCAACCTGTGAATGAAAATTGAGAAGAAACTTAACACACTGGAACTATTAATCACCTTCTATAAGGTAACTAAATAGAACAAAGCAACATATCATAGACATCATGCAGAAAATGATGGTACCAGCATAAGTGCATAACTTATCTTCCACCATAAACTTGTTTTGTCTTTCTAATTTTTTTGCTTATTTGGGATGCTCAGTTACCTCAAACTTAATAATACCCATCTTTCTTATGGTTAAAGAGATCTATTTTACGGGATGTGCAAAAATGAACTATAGAACATAATGTTTCTTTTAACTGATTTACAGCGAATGGCCATCAGACTCAAAACATTTTGTTTTCTAAAGCTATGGTATGCAAACAGCAAAATGTAATAAAATTACCTTAGGACCTGAAATAATTCTTATGAATATCAAAATTTCCAGCGTGCTATGTTGCAACATGCCCTGAAAGATGAAGGATCTCCAGCAGTCAAACTACAATTTTCTGATCTTTACAAAAAGGATTCACTGTATCTCCATATGCATAACATGGAGGATGAATGTATTCTGGAATCTGGGTGCACAATGGTTGCTGTATAGAGAAATGCCCGCACGACAACAACAGCAGCACAAATGCACAATCGAAAACAACAAACACCCAACATGAACGGCACAATCTTGATACAAGCTTAATTGAGCAAGCACAAGTAATTTGCAGCACAGACAATACAGACAAGACTATTAACTTGTCCACATGCTGTGTGGATCAAGAAAAAACAACAGGGGGAAAACATAGATATGCCCTGTTCTTTTCAGCTTCTAAAAGCTACTTTTTGGCTTTTCTACAGTAACTAGCTTTTAAACGGAGTATTTTTTAAAGATAGGGTCTACTAGTTAATTGTAGTACATACTTTACTGACTTCATTTATATTGACAAAAACCGTACGTGAGTTTCTGTTACTCTATAATCTCTCGTACAAACAGCCCAAAAACCACAAGCCGCAGCCAAAAAGAACAGGCCCATAGAACGGAAGGGGCGACCTTGGTAGAGGCATGTGTCATCATCGCCGCCATGCACCAATCGCTGACGCTCACCTTGCAGGAAATCATATATTCCCCTGCAAGACAACCCCCATCATACTTGGCTTCCCTCCTGGCTTGAGTGAAGAGAAGAACGAAAGGAGGCGGAGGAGAAGGCTCACAGAGATGATGCCGCTGCCGTAGGTGAGGGCGTAAAGCTAGACGGTACCTGAGGAGGTGGGAACCACCTACCAACTTAGGGACAGAGGGGGTGGGGCTGTGAAGTAGGGTGGCAAAGCGGTGGGGTAGGGGCGTGGGGCGAGCGAGTAGGGGCGATGGAGCGGTGGAGTATGGGGCAGCGGAGGGGGTAGAGCGGTGGAATAGGGGGCGTGCGCGTGGGCGAAGGGGCAGAGGAGGTGGGTGGCACGGGAGCGGAGTGGGGTAGAGGACATGGGCGGTGTGGGGGCAGCGCGGAGGAGCAGATGGGCGGGGCGGGAGCGGAGGGCGTAGCGGCGGCGGATTTGGGTGAGGTAATTAGGGTGTGGCGCAGGGATTAGGGCCGACGCGTGTTTAAGGGGTGGGTACGACCAACTTGCAATGGTATATATTAGATGAGCTGAATCAATGGTGCATATATTTAGATGGAAGGACTAACTTGCAATGGTAATAATTAGATTTTGTTGATCTAACCATCAGGAGATGAGGGTATTAATGGAGCTGGGCGACAAAATATTTAATCAAACTAGTGTTTTTTAAATTAGTATAGACATATATCACCCCAGACACACAGACGGATAGACTAGAGATATCTATTTCTAGATTTCATTGTTCTACACCTTTTTGTTTTCCTTTTTTTCGCGAGTACTCAATGTCCCACACTTTTTTTAAAAAAAAGGGAGTGGGGGTTTAGTGCTGCAATTAAACTGAATTCACATGTTAAAGTTAAATTCTGCGAACTACAAGTTATGCGAAGAATTGGAGACTAAACTATAAATATTAAGATGGCAGGGTCGAGGCGTACTGGATGATGGGGTGCAGGGGTGGGCGAGATTGACGAGGAGCCGGGCAAAGAGAGGCTAGGGGAGGCGCCGGCTGCCAGGCATTCGCAAGGAGTGCGGAGCGAGGAGCCGGGGGGTTGCAAGTCGCAAAGAGGGCGCCAGCCTAGGCCCAAAACAAAGAAGTCCAAGTCCAATCCAAACCCAAATAAAGTTTTCCGCTCGATTTAGACCTGACCATAAACTCAATTGCATAAACTCATCAAACGATCTAGAATTCCAGGCCCAAAACAAAGATAGAATGATTGGGCTTTTTGAGTGGTTTAGGGTGTATTTGGTTTGTGCCCTAATAACCTCTACCGAAATTTTGGCCTAGGTTTTGGTTGTCCAAGATTTGTCTAAGAATTGACATGAAAATATATAGGATGTGACCAAACCAAACCAAATATACCCTTACTTCTCCGGATCTAAATGGTTTCCTAAGCCTGCCGGCACATGAGTTGTCCACATCAATACCTTCACGTCCGTCATCATTCTCAAAAAAAGTAGTCGAAAAATACCACGGTCCAAAAGAACAATATCATAAACTCACCGCCAAATCAAGAACAAATAAAAAAAAGTAATAAATCCATGAGGAATTGTGAGGGACCAATCAGAGCCGAATCGAATCAAGAACGAGTTGCTAAGCTCACCCTCTTCTTCTGCTTCCTACTGCCGGGCTTGGCCGGCTTCGACTACGGTGGTGGTGCCTTGTCCTTCGGGGGTCTGCGGGGGTGCGGCGCGGCCACGACGGAGGCGGCTCGCTGCGTAGCGCGACTCGAGGAGGTCCTTCTCCAAGACTAGAGGTGGGAATTGGGCGCGCGCGCGCCGCACCGCCGAGCTCACCGTGCCGCCGCGCCGTGCCGTGCGGTTCGCCCATCATCCCGTCGTCGCGTCGCGTGTCGGCCCGCCTCGTCTTCGGCCAGCCCAAGCACGCCCAAAGCCCACCGTCTGCGGCGTTCGTGCGTGCGCCACCAAGCCCACCAAAGTAACTATACACGACAAAAGCGATAGCGACAATGGTAGCGGTGGCCACTATCTTCCTTTCTCTTGTATCCGCCTTTATTAAAACCTACTTAAAATTCGATTCTATTGTCTCATGCCATTTCACCTTCGAACTTGGTCATCTAGTCCAATGGAATGCATATATTGGTGCAAATTAGACTATGGCGTATGTGGACATCACCCGACAATCTAGCATAGGTCTACCCAACTAGTCAAATAGAAAAGCTCAAGGAGAGTCATGAGTACAATTTACTATAGTTAAGAAATCAATTTTAAATAGTTTCGCCAACCGTGCTCTTCGTGCGCGTGCGGCCGAGACGCGACGGCGCCCGAGCACGACCGATCCGCCGCGCGCGTCGCGTCGCGCGCCATCGTGTCGGATTTTGAAGCCCACCGCCCACCATTCGTGCCGCGTCAGCGACGCCCGCCACGTGTCGGGCGGGCGCGTGCGGCCGTGCCGTGCTTGGCGCCAAAAAGCCCGGCCCAAGTCCCACCTCTATCCAAGACTCGGAACTAACGGATCAGTCCACCTCTCGGTTCTCTCCTAATCCGAAAAGTGAGGCACACAGCTTGGTCCAAATTCAGCCTAAAAGCAATGGGTCCAAATTAAGTCTAACACATTTGAAATTTTGGGCCAGCTTGCTCTAAAAGTAGGACTGTTCGTTCGGTTTATACGGTTTGATCGGTAAATACGGTTTTAGTATTTCAGGAAATACAGTATTTTTTAGAATACGGTACAGTATCGGTAAATACCATCTTATTTCGGTACGGTATCGGTTAATACCAATTTTACCAAAGTTTGCGTGAATTGCTAAACATTAATCTCATCTCCAGACTCCAATTCTCCATTCTACAATCCAAAATTCAGAATAGCATTGGCAGACTGGCAGTCGGATTAGGAATTTAGGATACTCGGACAGCAGCACAAATGCACAATTCACAGCAGAACCAGAACAGCACACTGCACACACGACACAGCTCAGCTCACAGTCACAGCCCCGCCACTAGCACTCACAGAACAGCATAGCACTCACAGCAGCCAGACAGCAGTAGGCCAATAACAGTGTAGCACATAAAAACATCCATACATAATAAACCACTAAACTAGTCTTGGGAGAGGGAGAGCTCCACGCGGGGGTTTGGCGCCGTCGCGCCGGCGTCTTGGGAGTGGGAGGCGAAGGCGCGGAGCACAGAAGCACTGAAAGAGGCGGAGGCGCGGAGCACCGGGGCCCGAGGCTCGAGCGGCCGCCGGCCGAGCCTGGGACTGGGGGGAACACCGGTAGCGGATCTGGCGAGCCGACCGACGAACGCTAGCAATAGCCGCTAGGGTTCGAGGAGCTCGGATCGAGAGGAAGCGGATCTGGTGAGGAGGCGAGGCGAGGAGCGTCGGTCACTCAGTCTGGCTGGGGGCTAGCCGTCTGGCGTCTACGCAGGCGCAACGCTAGGGTTAGAGCCGTCTGCCGCGCGTGCGTCAGGCCGGGCCGTCGGTGCGTGACTGCGTGCGTGGTGCTGGTGGGCCGCCGAGACCGAAGAGACGCCATAAGATTACTGGGTTTTTCGGTTTTTTCGGGAAATTCGGTTTTCCCTCGGTTTTTACCCAAAAAACCGAATCATACAAATACCACTTTTCTAGCTACTGAACCGAATACCGAAAACCAATCAAACCGAGTTGACCGGTTCAATTCGGTTTTTTCGATATGGTTTTTTTGGTACGGTATGAAACTGCACAGCCCTATCCAAAAGCCTGCATGGGGCACAGCCCTGAAGTGGAGAACTGGAGAAGACGCGGCTCCGACAAGTAGAGAGCTCCCGCACTGGTCTCTTTTAATTGGGCTGGGTAAACAATAGCAAAAAAGATTATTAGTGTAAGTACTTATATGAACGAATTGAATGTCGATAAGTTATTTTTAAAAAAAACTGTCTTGATAAATCGTTTTAAAAAGACGGCGAAAAAGTAATCCCGTTTATTTGTTTAGAGAAATCCGTAAGCTATTACGCTATGTTCTCCCCTTAGCGATACACGAGGACGCATATGCATTACAGTAGAAACGCGCGGTTTAAAATGAATCGATGGCGCGCACTTTCGCCGGAGATGAGCGGACAGGAAGGCCAGCGTGCCGATGAGCGGCGCGTTGATGTACGTGGCCGGCTCAGACTACGCGAAATTGTGACGGTCGTTGGCGACCACGGCTGTCAAAGTTTCCAAGCTTGACAGAATCAAAGAGCGTGATCGGGGCACCTGCTGTATGACGCGACGCCGCCGCACTGGACGGCCGCCTTCTTGGAGGCCCTGAGGTGCTTGGCGTAGGCGGAGAGCAGGAAGGAAGGAGGTCACGTACTGCAGGTTGCTCCCGTTGCGAGTGGCCAGGTACAGCCATGGCGATGCCCACAGCAGTTCATCCTGAACTACGTTGGCACAAAAGAGTGCCGTTTGCCATGAGGAATTTAAGTTTGCCCATTAGATGTGAGTTTCAAGATGTGCACCAAGTGTGAGTACGTGTTTTTCGATCGATGGCACGCACCTCGTAGCCAGAGTAGGAGCAGTACGAGGGCCGGCACACCACCGACGCGAGCTTTCCCCTGTACCTCTCCGCGCCTCCGTCGTCTCCATCAGCTGCTTCGAGTACGCCTTGTCGACGCGCATCACGGTAATCTGGCGTGCCCAGTACTCCGGCAACAACAGTGAGTCCTATTAGGAACACAAAGGGTGCGAATTTATTATTCACCAATCTCATTTTTGTTGCCCTTGTGTTTCCTCTTTCCTGATTGAAGCGACAACGATCTAAATTCAAGTATGGGATTTATATATCGAACGCATTTCACTTGTTTTGCACATGAGAAACTTGCCCGTAAGAGAAGTGCTAAATTGGGAGGTTGATGATGATAGTTCTACCTGCTATTCTGAAACAAAGGTGGATATAGATGGACAGAGATAGAATCAAGTACTAGCAGTTAGGGGCTAATTTTTTACTAACGATTTTTTTTTCACATTTCTGACAATGTACATCTCATCATTTGGTTTCGAACTTCAGACTTTATTATGTATTATTTCTTAAAAGAACAAGACTTTTATTATGATCTTGAGTTGAAACATAAACCACAACTATAGTCTCCACGGAACCTTATGATATTTTCGTTGTCCTTGGTATAGCAGTAGTACACAATCAAAACCTGGCTGACTTGGCCTGAACCTTGATAAGCATGGTCGAGTTGTAGTGCACGACCTCCGGCTGCAATGTCTCCAGTGAGAACACCTCCGACTGCAAGTAGCAGAACCCGTCGTTGACATCGGGCCCGTAGTAGAACTGCGCCGCCATGCATGCGCAGTCGTCCAAGCACGCATTCTTGCACGCCTTCTCACTCACCCTCTCCAGCGCCCTCAGGCTGGTGGCGTGGTCGTTGAAGTACGTCATGCCTGGCAGCGACACCAGCCGGTGCGCTCGCCGCGAGCCGCACAACACCGGTGGCGCCGTCGTCGGGACGCACCCGCGGTTGGGCCTCCGGAAGTCCACGGGCCGGAAGTTGGTCGCGTCCGGGCAGCTGCACTGCATGTCCGTGCACACGCCGTACGCGCCGCACACGGTCGGGTACGCGCAGTCGTCCGGGAAGAGGTGCAGCACGTCGAACACCGGCTCCCAGCCAGCGGGGTGCCACTCGTAGAGCCGGAGGTGGCCGTCATACTCCAGGCGCATGTATTGCACCGTCTTGGCGCCGACGGTGGGCAGCTGGATGGTGGTCAGCGGCGCGCCGCCGGGCCGAGCGAACACCGTGAGGCTGCCGTTGGCGTATGTCGCGTAGGCCCCGTCGGTCTTGCTGAAGCCAAGGTGGTAGTAGCGCTGCGGGGGCGTGGCGTTGACGTAGGCATTTAGGCCGTCGTCGGCGACGGTGAGGTAGAGCCGGCTCTTGGACCAGTTCACGGTGGACGCGTTGGCGGTGAGCCGCGCGCCCTGCTGCAGCGACTGCCCGACGAGAAGCGTGTCGGTGGGGTGGTCGAACGACTGCCAGACCGTCCTGTTGCTCCCGTCGAGCAGCAGCAGGTTGCCGTCGCTGTTTATGCTCACCCCGGCGACGGACAGGCCCGCGGTGCCCGCCGACCACACCACCGCGCCGTTGGCCGACTTAAGTACCAAGTCGCCCTCCGCCGTGAACTGCGCAGTAGCGCCTTCCCCGACGGGGCTGCGGCGGTTTGCCGACCAGACTACCTGCGGGTTGCCGGCGGTGACGGACGTCATGAGCGCGCCGCTGTTGCAGTACACGACGGCGACGCCGAGGAGGAAGTCGGTGCACGGCGCGGCGCGGTGGTTGGTGCAGAAGAAGCCGAAGGCGAATGAGGGACCGAGGCCGGCCGGGTTGAGCCGCAGCAGCGCGGCGCGCGCCACCGAGCCGTCGCTGTAGACGACATGGTGCGGCAGGGCGGCGTCCGTGTTGGGCCAGGACGTGGACGGCTTGGCCGTCGGGTAGTCGAACGGCTGCGCGCGGAGCCCCGGGACGAGACAGAGCGCGAGGGCGACGCCGAGGAGCATCGCACGCAGCATTGTGAGAGACACGGCGATCGACCGAGAGCGCTGACTAGTTTGATGGGAGTGGAGCGTGGTGCAAGTAGGCGTGGCGAATTGGAAGTATTTTTATAGCGTCCGCGAACCGCGACGCTGCGGGCACATGGAAATTAGAGGGAAGTCAGTGGTGGAAATCACCGGAGTTGGTGCTGCATGGGCATGGCGCCGCCGTCCGCTGGTTTGACGACTTTTCGTTTGCGTTGAACGGGCACGCGCGTTAATGTCTATGGCTGGGCCTCATCAACTTAAGCGGTGCACGTGACGGCACGCTCGTTGCTGGCCAGCTCATATAGGCAGCTGTGGTTTTCTAGCTCGTTCCCTTGTTTTTTTCTTCTTTTTGGGAGTGTCTACGTGGCAAGCGAGTACTTTCTAGAAGAGATATAAGTGTGTGTTTTTGTTAGTAAGTACTTGAACTTTGAACTATTAGATCAAGATTTAAAGGATCTTATCTCTTATAAACATATAAATTCTCTCCTTCTCCTCCCCTTTCCAAACCCTAGCTGTCTTCCTACACCATCATCGCCACCGCACCACCACCCACCGCTACGCTGCCGCCGTTCCCCGCGCCAGTGAGCTACCGCTGCTACTCCCTCAACCGTCTCCCTCCATCCGCCCCAAGCACTCTCTCGCACTGCCTCCTTCGTTCTCTCTGGCCAATTCCCCGCCATCGTTCCACTTTCTCATCTTCGACTACTATGCCACTAGATCATAACCACCCTTGTCTTTGTCGTCCCCATCGACCTCCATCGCCTATCGTCCTCCTTCAACCCATGGCTCTAACAGCCCCACTACCACCTCATTGCCCCGCTGTCACTCAGCCAATCGCTCTCCCAATCTCCTTCTATGCCTCGGGGTTTCGATGAATCTAACCCCCACCTAAATCCTAAACCTAACTCATCAGAGTTCCACCATTGATCGTCAGTCATCGGAGGCACTACCAAAGGCACGAATCCTGAGACAAATCGGAGAGAGGGAAATTTCGAGAACTCCCAATGTGAGAAAACACTAGGTACGTACTTCGTGGCAATTTCCTATACATAGAGAGAGAGAGAGAGAGAGAGAGACGGTATGTGGTACATTGGCCACGCTGACAGGTTGACCTCGAGGGTTCACATGCATGCACGCGCCTAGCTAGACGAACTCTAGATGAATCGCGTGTAGATGTGATGTCGAGTTGTTACACGAGCGCGCCGCTGAAGCACGTACGTACGTATCGGAAGCTAGCTGCCAAACGTATAGCTAACGAGCGAGCCTCAGCGCGCGATCATCTGCGTGCGAACAAGAGGCGATCGACGTGAATCATGTCTGTGCTCAAAATAGCTTATTTTTAGTGGTTTATGGCTAAAAAGTAATGCAGCTAGCTGAAAAAATACTGTAGCTGACATAGGCTTATTTAGCATAAATAAATTTAAAAAATTTAAAAATAGAAAAAATATATTAACTCATCACGTATAATGCAAACAAATATGAGAAAAAAGAACCAGCAAAAAAGCTCAAAAAACTAAAAATTTATAAAAAGACGAAATTTATAAATAGTGAAAAATAAATCAAAAGACAGAAGCTGAAGCTGAAACGGGCGGGTCCGTTTCACTTTTACGTACGTCAAATCGATGCATACGTACATTTCTACCGCTAAATGTCATACATGCAAATATGCAACGCATGTCCGGTACGCATATGCGAGTGAAAGACCCCAGACCACTCAAATAACTGATCTAACTTTACTGTGACGAAATATTCTTCGGAGTTATTGTGCCGGCCGTACGATCAATGCTTGCCTTAGGGACTGCATGCCTCAAAATTTTCGAGTTATAGACTGATACAAAAATCAAAAGGATTAATTAGCTTGATGACACCTAACGAGAGGTTTACACTAGGTTTATCACAGAAAGAAAAATCACCTGGATATTTTTTCTTAGCTATCATTCAAATTTGTGACTCTTGGATTAAAAATCAAGTGGCCCTTTGTATTTGAAGGGGGACATTTTTTTAAGAGAGAGGGTGTAGAATTCAAGAGGGAGGAGGAAAATTTATGGCCATTAAATCTTTAATCCAACATCCAAAATTTATATGATAGTTAAGAAAAAACATCCAAATGATGTTTACCAAAAACAAAAAAAAATGTCGTTTCAACTTTGTTCATCGTGCCCTGGGTGAATTATTGGTACATACTCTACTACTACTATTACTGTAGTACTGGATGCAGCCGCGATTAAGGGTCTGTTTGGCAACGGCTGCGGCTTATGACTTTTAGCTAAAATTTTTGAATTTTGGTGTTTCTGATCTGATTACGAGAGAGATACTCACTTACGATTTTGACTGGTACAGATATTGGGCTTTTAATGTGTACATCGTTTAACTTGTAGACCCTGTCTTGAGAAAAATATTCCGTTTAAAAGTTAGATACTCTAGTAAAAATTAAAAGCTGTCAGTTTCGGAGAAAAAGAACAGGGACTAATTTAGGGTCCCGTTGGCCTCTCGCTGTTTTTACCCTCTTCTTGGGCTGATCTGTTACTGACATGCACACCTTTTTTTGTTAGATCATCTGAACGAGGTTTTCATAGCCGTACTGTTTTGACTCTATCGAACATATCCATCAGCTACTTCCTCAGAAAGATGTTCATGTACATCTACCTGAATAGATTATTTCAGTCAGAAAGTAGCGCTCCTCGATACAAGACTGGAAACGCCGGTGAATATTCTAAGCTTTTAGCTGTAATGCACGTTATAGGGGTGATCGGTTTGGCTGAAAAGCTCGTGGCTTATAATGAAAACATCATGAATGATGAAAAAAGATCAGAATTATGTGAGATTTATTTAGCATAATTAAATTTAAAAAAATTTAAAAATAAAAAAATATGTTAGCCCATTACGTATAATACAAACAAATACGGGAAAAAAAGAACCGGCAAAAAATCTCAACAAAAAGCCAAAAATTCAGAAAAAGACAAAACTTATAAATAGTGACAAATAAGCTCGCAGCACTGTAGCGCAGCCATGTTGATCGCAGCCATAGGGATTCAACGGGAGATCTTCGAGAACGTTGTGCTAGCTAGCTAGTACGTACATGCCGGTGTGCGCTCGGAGTAGATAGATAAAAGAAACCATGGAAACGAGCTAGAAGCCACATACTCCATGAGCTGCAGGCTGCAGCTGCCTATATGAGCTGTCCAGCAACGAACACGCCGTCACGTGCACCGCTACTTGATATAGCTGGTTCACCGGCCAATAGGAGATGATTCTTCCCCAGGAAAAAAAAAAGCACTTGACTAAAATGGCAAAAGGTAACTATTTCAACGCTTTGAGCTGGCATCTGACAGAATTTCAATCTATCGAACAGCGAAGCATGAAAGTTAATTGCGGCGCCTTCAATGCAAAATCATTTCACCAATATATGTGGTATATATGTATGTATGGAGAGGTACAGGTACTGATACCTCGATATTAGATTACATATACATTTTTGGAAGGTCCTTTACAAAGAATTTATACGTAGTTTGATGTCAATATACTGATAATTTTACAAGGATGGTAAAAACTCTCATATGTATATGTTGGCTGCTGACTCGGCCAAAATGTCTGACATCCATGTAGCGTACATGTAGGCTAAGGGAGCTGAGGTGGCTCAGGGTTTTGACGTGACTGCTGACCACGCTTGTTTCATTGAGGTGGCATGCCATGTGGATTGGCATGGCGTCCACATCGGCGTGCGGTCTAAGGTGGCGTTGCCGGCGGCGATGGCACATGGGGACCAATAGTCCGCCGATGCTCCAGCGAGTGGTGGTGGTCGACGAGTGGCGGAATAAAGAGAAGAGGGTGAGGGGAATCATCTCACCTTCGCACGATGGCCGAAGATGATCAGGGTGGTCATTGGCGAGGAGAAGGCGGCAATGCAGTGCGATGCTCTGGTGGGGAAGTGGCTTCGGTGGCAGGGAGGTACGGTCGAGGGCGCACGAAGCTCGGTGCCCATGCAGTGAACTCGAGGGTGGCGTCGACAAGGCACTGACGGGGGCTGGTCACCAGCGATTCCTCGACTTAGCAGCTCACTAGCTTGGAAGGAGGAGGGAATTGCGCAGAGGATCGAGGCACAGAGAAGAGGAATTGATGGCGGGGAGTGGAGGAGTGAGGAGAGGGAGCTCGGGGTTTATAGGGGGCGAAGGACTCAACGGTCGAGCATTGCTTGCCGGAAAAATAGGGGAAGCGGCGGTTGTGGACGGATAGGGGGGCGGCGTCAAGAGAGGGGAAAGGTGGGCGCGTGGAGTGCAGGAGGGGGGGTAGGGGAGTGAAGTGGTGCCCGCGCGAGAAGAGGGAGGTGGCTAGGAAGGATGGGGCGGCATAATGGCCAGGCGACGCAACCATGAAGGGAAGGAAAGGGAGGGGACAATGGGAGGAAGGAGAAGGGTAGGGTGGTCCCACCTAGTGGCGAGAGAGGGAGGAGAGGGGAGAGAAAGGTGGCGGCTGACATGTGGGGCTAGGCGAAGAGTGAGGCGGGAGAATTTATTTTTTTATTTTTAGAAATCTCGAGAAAAAGAATAAAGGCCTAGAAAATAGTAGAAAACTCCAAATAAATCCCAAAAAATTGCTAAAATTTCTAGAAAATGCAAGGAACTAAAAAAATTGACCTCAATTACACATAAATTTTATTAACTTTTACTCTAGGCCAAATTAAAAAAGAGGGAAAATAATTTCCTGGAAAATCTATTAAATTCCAAATAAATTAAAGAAAACTTTTGAGATGTCACAATTAAACCATTTTCTATAATTATCCCTGCAATAAACCACCCCTGAAGTAGATCACTCATAATTCTGAGAATGTTAGACCAACCAAAGATAACCCTGAAACAACAATAAACAAATTTTGGTAACACTCAAATAAGATATGGTCAACTGACTTTGGCTCAACACACAAGATACAACGATGATCTCCTTTCCAATTCCTTTTTTGAATTGCACTATGGCTTGAATCTTATTTTAAAAAGTCTTGTCAAGTTTGAGCAGAATTTTACAAGCCCAAATATCATTATTTTGACGGCAACTACACACCTAAATGAAATTTTTCTGTAAAGAAATTTGAAAGAGAACAATCCTGGTATCTCTTATTCATAATTTGATAGTAGTTTGTGGTTGATGCTATAAGCAATTAGGCTTGTCATATAAGCATTATATCCACAAATTGACTCACACTCACATTATGATCCATTTCCTTTGCACATTGATAGTTTCATTAGATGCTAGAATGTTGTTAGATCACAAGGAAACGGATGGGATCTTCTTTCATTTTGTGTTGTACCATCCTATACACCTCTCATCTCATCCTCCTTCCACGATGACCATTGCTGCCCTCCGCCGGAGTCTCCCTCCAACTCCAACCCCCACCCTCCTCTCCACCCAAATCCACATATTCCAAACCTCCACTCCCGCTGACCTCTCCCGCCTCAAGTCCTCCATCCGCAGTGCTGCCACCACCCCAAACTCCCTCGCCTCCCTCTTCCTCTCCACCCTCCCCTATCTTTCCTTCCTCTCCGACCACCCTACCCCTCTTCGTCCTCTCCATCCACCATCTTGCCTCCATTAGTCATCATGACCTCGTCGCCTCCATCCTCTCCTCCTCCCTCACCATGCTCCACTCCTCCGAGGGCTTCCTCATCCACCCCATCTCCCTCTACGCCACCGTCGGCATGCCCGACCACTCTCTCCACCTTTTGCCTCATCAAGTGCCCATCTGACCAGGCCCTCTCTGCCATCCTCTCTGCATACCACAACAACTACCAATACAATCGCACCATCCATGCCTTTTGCACCCTCCCCGCGGAGCTCGCCATCAAGCCGGGTATCATCTCCCACAACTTCCTCCACAAGTTCCTCGTTGTCGACGGTGACATTGCCTCCACCCATGTTGTATTTGATGAGATGCCTGACAAGGCCAACGTCGGGGGTCTTTCCACAAAATATGGCTAAGTGGTGGGGGTGAATCCACCTCCATCTCAACTGTTTGCAACACATCCAACGGCCCGTGTGGCCTGAAGGCAGATGAACCGCCACCCACCACCACTACCAACTCCCTCTTTTAAGGTGTAGAGACTGGTAAGATGCATGTGCATTGCAACAGGGTTCTAATGCATTACAACGGAGTTATAAAAGAATGTGATACATATCATTAAATGTGACCCAAATTATACTATAAACATTAAAAAGAGATATGCATCTTATCATCAAGGGTGAGGTTAACGTGGACGAATCCACTGTTATCGAGATCGCCGCTCCAGATCTGCCCTCCTTGACGCTGCCGGTTTCGTGGTTCTTCCTCACCTCCGGCAGTGTACATCTTGTCTAAGCCGGTGTACTCTGCCTTCCTGTTCGCCGTCCTTACCGGTGTACTCTATGTCCCAATCATCAACCTCGACGGTGTTCACTTTTGTTCTATAATCGTCCTCGATGGTGTACACCAATGCTTTGTAATCCGTACTAGGTGCTCCTCTTCTTCGCCATCAAGTACCGCTCCACCTCTATCTTCTTCACCATCCTAGTCTAGCAGCAACATGGTGGTGCATAAGAGGAAGGAGTAGCAGAGGTTCTGAGAGGCTGGTCTTAGGGACCAAAGGGGTTGGCCGCATCACCTTTTTTCATGGTAGCTGGATTGAGATCTAGTGGTTAGGATCTATTGAAGAAGGAGGTTGCCCTAGATGTAAATAAAAATACATCTAGCCCCTCCACTCCTACCTGATGCTGCCTCCTCCCCTTCCTTGTCTCCCCTCGCATCCCCGCCCACACACCGCCACAGTGTCGCCTCCACTCCCCACATCTCCTCCCAGCTATCTTCATCGGATCCACCATCCCCAAGGTCACTGCTACCGGATGCACCATCTCTGAGGTCGCCACCGGATGCACCATCTATGAGGTTACCGTCTTTGGATTCAGCTGGTACACCTCTATCTCCGGTAGACCGGTACTCCGCTGCGATCATCGTGCTCTTAGCCGTTGTCCCCAACCCCATGACCGCCTGATCTCGGGGTCATCGTCCTTGACACCAGCATTCTCTACCCCTAGCGCGGCGAATCCAGCAGATGCCAAGGTCGCCACGTCTAGATCCAGCATCCTCGAGGTCGCCGCCGCCGGATCTGGTCATCCTTACCTTCACCACTGTCAGATCAGGTGCTCACAATGAGATAGTGGGTGCAGTGGTGGATCAAAGAACATTGAGCCGTAGCTAGAGCCAGCCATGCACACCGGCAGAAAAGGAGAAGTGGAAGGTGACGGCGCCGATGTAGGAGAGTTGGAGAGAAAGGTCTCCTACAGTCATCATCTGCTACAGTCAAAAATCATGAGACGTAGTCGGAAAGAACACCACAGTTGTCGTCTGCTACAGTAATAGCAAACAGTAGCGCAATGGTTAGGGATGCAAATGGATAGAATACGGATGGATAATGTCTCTATCATATTTGTTTTCATATTTTTCTTGGATATGGATACGAATACGGATACCTCGGATATGAATACAAATACGAATAATATCAAATACATATATGGAGTGAATACGAATCGAAATGAATGCGGTCACGAATATTTATTGGAACATGAAAACACATAAATAGTTTATCTTGTCAAATTATTAATGAAATCTAAACAAGCATAAGTATTTTTATCCACAATAGTCATACCATTGTACATATTTTAAATCTTCAAATGGCAGTTACTTTTTTTCTAAAGTCCTAAATAATTATTAATGGATTTGTACCATTTACATATGACTAATAAATTAATTAAGAATTTAAATTTGCATTAGAATGATTTAAACGGCAGTACATCAATTTAATCAGTACAAATTTTAATCTACCGACAATACTAAATTTATTTTTAATAAACACAAATATTTGCTAGTGGACTGGTGGCAGGGAGATGAGAGAGGCTGGTTTGGGCTGGGCAATGTTGGGCTGAAATCTTGAATATCTGGATCCGTATTATTCGAATAAATCCGTATTTGTATCTGTATTCGCCAGATATCAGGTCTACTATATTCATATTCGTTTTTGACCAAAAAATCCGTATTTGTTTTCAATTCAAAAATTATCTGAAGAAAATCTGATTTAACACAATTCATATTCGTTTTTATCCGAATCCATCGAAAACTATGCTATCCGTTTTCACCCGTAGCAGAGATGTCATTTGCCCGGGCCAACGCTATCCACCCATCGCTACGCTGGTACCCGCCGCAGCGCCCAAAATGGCAGCACCCTCCCATGTCCTCCACTTTCTCTCTCCGTCCCCGGCCTCCTCCACTGCCTCCGCCTCCGTCTTCCTACGTCCCCCCTCCGGCCGCCGCGCTGGCCTCCTCCGCTGTGCGGCCGCCGCCGGCCAGGCGGGCTTCTTCACCCGCCTCGGCCGCCTCATCAAGGAGAAGGCCCAGAGCGACGTCGAGAAGCTCTTCTCCGGCTTCTCCAAGACCCGCGAGAACCTCTCCGTCGTCGACGAGCTCCTCACCTACTGGAACCTCGCCGACACCGACCGCGTCCTTGACGAGCTCGAAGAGGTTCCTCCTCTCTGCTCTACTGCTCCCCCCCCCCCCCCCACTAAAAATTCTTGCTTCTTCGCACGCAGGCGCTGCTGGTATCGGACTTCGGGCCCAAGATTTCGTTCCGGATTGTGGACACCCTCCGCGAGGAAATCCACGACGGCAAGCTCAAGTCCGGGGGCGAGATAAAAGTCAATTCGGCTTCTAATGCTCTCCTTCTAGTGGACATTGTGATTGGTTTGGTGATTTATTCTGTTGTGAATGATGTCTCAGGAGGCGCTGAAAAGGTGCATTCTTGAGCTGCTGACGAGCAAGGGCGGCAACACGGAGCTGCAGCTCGGCTTCAGGTTCTGCTCTCCCCACTAGTGTCCTTTTTTGCTTGGTGTTTCAAGTTTGGATGTCGCAATGTGCTTGATCATTATTGCAGGAAGCCGGCGGTTGTCATGATTGTGGGAGTGAATGGAGGTGGAAAGACGACGTCGCTTGGTATTTCTCATGCATACTTCACTGCGTTATCGATTGCATTTAGTTTGTGAAATGCTTTGTCCCTCTCAGAAAAGTTGTCTTTGGAGGTTAAATGTAGATTTTATCCGGAAGCGCTCTAGGTTTCTAGTTATCTAACACTTTGAGGGTGCAGTATGAATAACTTGTTGTCCCTCACATGGTTCGAGTGCCATGCATTCATGCTTATCTTGCTTTGAAAAAAAAATGACTTAAACCTTATCACATCGATGATGTGGCCTATATGGCTTTTATTGGCCGTCGTGCTCTTGTGAACAAACATTTGGCGATTCTCCATTGTGAAATGATTGCCATCTGCATTTCTCCTTCTAGTGTTCGACCTATTCGTGCTAGTTCCAACCTACCCTGCTATATGGACAATGGACTACATCATCATATTCCGAAGAAAATCTGCTAGAAGGAAGAAGAATCTGTTTTACTATTTACTTGAAGTGAATTTATAATGCCAACATAGGATTATTTTAAACAAGATGACAAATCAATCAACTCAAGGCAAAACTGTTCACATCTTTCAGTTGCATAAGCTTGGAATGTGGTGTAGCATTGGATTCAGCTTCTGTAGGATATGTGGCCACTACGAAGCTAACATGAATCCTATGTAGTAAGGCTACTTAATATGCGGGAGTTCTTTTGGGCATTTTCTATCAACTGGAGTGACTGCTTAGTTTTGTCACACTTTTTATGTTCTTCATCAACATGATGCTATGAAGAGGTTGATTGACCCCTCTTTTCATTTGCAATATCCATAGGAAAACTTGCTTACAGATTGAAGAATGGAGGAGTGAAGGTGGTGCTATTTTCTTAACATCTCCTGGTTTCTAGGCTAGTTGTATGGGAATAAAATTCAGCTATATATATATATATATATATATATATATATATATATATATATATATATATATATATATATATATATAGGAAAATTACATAATATATATATTGCTCAGCACACGCTTGTAAAATTAATTAGTGTATGTTCCTTCTTTCAACTATAATATAGGTATTGATGGCAGCAGGTGATACCTTCAGAGCAGCAGCGCGCGACCAGCTAGAAGTTTGGGCTGAGAGAACTGGTTCAGAAATTGTTATCGATAATGATAAAAAGGCGAAAGCTCCATCTGGTATGAGCTTCTGATCCCCTAGCGTTATGAAAGTATTATGTTCTCATAAGGAGCCCAGTTCTTATCTTTCATCTAATTTGACCCGCCTGGTAGTTCTTTCGCAGGCAGTGAAACGTGGGAAGCGTGAAGGATATGATGTTGTTCTATGTGATACGTCAGGAAGTATGGTTATAGCAGCATATTATACTTATTTACTTGTTGGGAAACTGACTGTTTGAGCAATTATTTTGCAGGGCTGCATACAAATTATGGTCTGATGGAAGAGTTGGTGTCTTGCAAGAAAGTCATAGCTAAAGCCCTTCCTGGTGCTCCTAACGTATGCTGTATTTATATTCAAGGGATATAGTTTTGTGATGTGTTGTAAGGCCAACATTTTTGCGTAGTACTTTGGCAGCAGGTTTAGATATGCACCTTTCTAGTCAATATTCTGATACTATCTTCTATTCTCAAGTTTTAGTTGTTAACTATCATATAGTCCATGCTATACAGGAGATTTTACTGGTTCTGGATGGCACAACTGGCTTAAATATGTTACAGCAAGCGAAGGAGTTCAATGATGTATGCTATTTTGGTACTGAATTTCATTTCTTTTTCCAAGGGGATGATGACAATTGACTCTCTTGCTTAATACCAGGTTGTTGGAGTCACAGGACTCATCCTGACGAAGCTAGATGGCACTGCTCGGGGTGGCTGCGTGGTTTGTACAACTTTCTTGCAATATGGAAATTAAATAGCTGCCTAAACTGGCAGAATTCAAATTTGCTGCTTGATCTGTTGCAGGTTAGCGTTGTAAATGAACTTGGAATTCCGGTGAAGTTTGTCGGGGTTGGTGAAGGGATGGAGGATCTTCAGCCTTTTGATGCTGAGGCATTTGTTGAAGCCATTTTCCCATGAATTTGGTGGATTTTGGAGAAAGAAATATGCTTCTCCTGTACACCCTAAGTTTGTTTTACTCCTATTAGTTTTCACTTTGTGGCTATCATGGAACAGATTTTGCTTACATGGTAGAAATTTGAAGCAAATTGCAGAACCATCAGAGTTTTGTTTAGCCCATGTCCCGTTTCTTCCGTTCATCCTATTGCAGAGCCCATGCAGAAGCAAGTATTTTATGTTGTAACATGATTCTTGCAATTCAACGAGCGATGGTGACGTGAGGTGGTTCTGAAAGAATACTAGCACAAATCGCAGATATCTTATGAAAGAAGACTAGCACAGAAAGGAGTTGATAGCAAACGTTGCCATGTATTTTTCGCATCCTTCCAGAAATAGAAGTATTCATACAAGCATTCCAGAGATGCCTGTAGCGATTTATACTATGCAATGGATCTCAAAGTGTAGTACTTGAACTGCAGAGGTTCTCTCAATAATATAGTCCAAACTGGAAGGGCAGTTTGTCACCTGATGATATGCCATACTATTGCCAGTTCCCATACTGCTGCTGATTGCGTGAACCACCTTGAGGATAGTTTGGGCCGCGGCCTGGACCAGACGCACTATACGGGCCGCCTTGTGGATAATTCGGCCCACCAACTCCGTAGCCACCCCCACCCCGTGGACCACCGGCTCCACCACCCATCCCACCACCGGGATATGGGGGAGGAGGTCCCCGTCCTTGCTGAGGATACGGGCCACTCCCATAGCCGCCGCCGCCGCCGCCCTGCCCACCGCGGTTTGGATTGTATCCTCCTCCTCCTCCTTGGTTCCCACCCTGCGGGTACCTGCTGGGGCCGCCTCCTGCTCCTCCTCGGGGCTTTGCATAGTGATGGCTTGGACCAGCTGCCACAGGTGGTGCATTGTGCATCGGCTGGCCGGCCCTGATTTGGCCTGGCTGCTGGATCGGAGGCAAGCGCGAATGCGGCGGAGGATGCTGCAGTTTTTGGCGCTTTGCAGCTTCCTCTGCTTGCCTCTGCTGCTGTCGTTTCTTCTTGGTCTGGAATTCATGCGATGCCTCGTACTTTGGCAAGCTGTATTAGCAAACATTTGATGCTGATGGTTCAATTCAATTCCAAAGGGAAGGTTAAGGTTCTAAAGAGAAGCTACTTGGCAGTACGACAAAAATATATAGCCATCGTATTTACCTTTTCGGATCACATGGTAAGGGATCGGTCCAGAAATACTCCGCATCGAGTGCATCTTTCGCTGATATCCTCTGAATAACCAAAAAGAGTGTGGATTTATGTAATAGCGAAAAGCAAATGCAAATGAAAAGTGCTGACAATACAGAGGACTGAAGGAAGAACAGGATTAATCACTCAAACGAGTAACTGCTTGTATCAAAATTCACAGTTTAAATGTAGCATACCTGTGATGGATCCAAAGTTAACATCTTCTCTAACAGATCCAGAGCATGCCGATCAAAACTGCAAATATATAAAAGGGTGAACAGCAATGGCAAGGCTAAAGCTACATAATGAAAACAATTTTAAGTATTGCACTCACTGCTTAAATGCCTCTTTAACTCTTCTCTTCAATGGTCGGGGAGGCTTGAAATTGTTGTACCATGGCATTTTTGTGACACCAGGCCAGATGAACTCATCAGGTGTACCACACAGCTCAAAAATTTTATTCAGCTGCTCTGGCTGCAGTAATAGAATAACACCAGAAGGGGTTATAGCTATAACTTATGTAACTATAAACATGAGCTCCCACAGGATATCCTTGTTGTTAACTAGATTAATCCACGGAATCAATGCTGCAAAGCATATGACTCATGGAAAATGATTCCACAAGCTATAACTGGAGGTGATTGAGGCGAGGCCGCGAGGCGCTACCAAATAGGCAAAACTTAAAACACATTCTGATTTGCAGGGCATGTAATCAATGCATTGGGGAATCATTGATTCATTGTACAAATTTAATCAAGACTATTACCATATGATAATTGGTAGTTTAATTTTCCAATGGGGAAGAAGGAAAAGGAGGATCATGTAAACTTGTCCGTGCACAAAAATTAATGCACTAAGGGATCAATAAAAAGCTAAAACGTGATACGTAAATGCAATAAATGCTTAGGTTATCCACTTGACGTCTGAAGGCCTAAAAAAATGCACACCTCATTCTTTCCAGGCAATATTGGCTTTCCATGGAGAAGCTCCGCAAAAATACAACCCACAGACCACATGTCAACAGCTGGACCATACCTTGTGCTTCCGAGTAGCAACTCTGGAGGTCTGCATACACAAATCCGACAAAACAATGAGGAGCCTGCAATAACTAACATAAATGTGATAACAATCACGTGAGAAAAAACTATACCTGTACCACAAAGTGATAACACGGTTAGTAAGGTTCCCATTGTGATCACTTGAGAATGATCTTGCAAGGCCAAAATCAGCAAGCTTCAAGTTGCCCTCATTGTCTATCAAAAGGTTAGATCCTACAAGGGAAGTATCAAATAAAACATATTAGCTCCGCAACAGCCAACAAGCCACGACGGTAACAAAAAAAATCCAGCAGATGTGTCTAAAGATAATTGGGCCTGTTTTTTTTTTTGCTGCGGCTTGTGACTTTTGGGCTGTTTGTATGAGAGATTACAAAATAACAGAAACTCACATGCGGTTTTTGCTAATATAAATGAAGTCAGTAAAGTATATACTATAATTAACCAGTAGACCTTATCTTAAAAAAATACTCCGTTTAAAAACTAGTTATTGTAGAAAAGCCGAAAAGCAGCTTTTAGAAGCTGAAAAGAACAGGGCCATACCTTTAATATCTCGATGCAGCACTTGATTGACATGGCAATAGTGCAGGCCTGTAAGCAGCTGCCTCATGTAACACTGGACCAAACATCCCATCAATGATAAAATCTCGTAATGTTCAAAGAAAAGCAATAAAGTCCACAGATAGGTCATAGGTGGTTCTACCTTAATCTGAGGCACGGTGAACCGCATCCCAGGCCTATCAGCAAGGCCAGTCAGGTCATGATCCATGTACTCGAAAACCATGTAAATGCTCCCCTTGTACTTGTTACCCTCGACTATTTCAACAACATAACAATGCATCAAATTTAACAAGTACCCAAACTTATAAAAAGGGTGTGTTTAGTTATCATCCGGATGTTTTCTTTTAAACAATCATCCAAATTTGTGACCCTTAGATTAAAATCCAAAAGCCCTCATCAAACTTATAAAAAGGGTGTGTTTAGTTATCATCCGGATGTTTTCTTTTAAACAATCATCCAAATTTGTAACCTTTAGATTAAAATCCAAAGGCCCTCATCCCCCCCAACCCTCCTATATAACCCATCTACCCTCTAACCCTATCCCTCGACCCCAACACCTCCCACCCCACGCCCCAACCCCGCCGCTCCCTCCACGCCGCCACCCCGTGCCACTCCCTCGGTGCCGCCCCCTCTGCGCCGCCACCCCGTGCCGCTCCCTCGTCGCCGTCCCCTCCGCGCCGCCACCCACCCTATGCTGCCCCCTCCCACGGCCTCCTCCTTTCTCGCAGGAGCAGCTCCGCGCGTCTCCCACCGCCACCCCGCCTCCACCACCCATGCCCGGTGGCGCCCCCGCCTCTCCCGCCACCCCTACCCTCCCTACCGTGCTGCCCCGCCCAACGTAATGCTAGTACCTTCCACCTCCGCCGCCCTTCGGCACTGCCCATTACCCTTCTACCCCGCCCGTCGCCCCCCACCGCCGCCACCACCGGGCCACCACCCCCCGGCCTCCCTCGATGCTCAGGGGGAACGGTGAACCCTAGGCGCGGGGGTGGGACTCTCCCCTTCGGCTCGCCAGCGAGGAAGAAGGGGTCGCCGGAGAAGGTGGAAGTGGCAGCGCACAAATCTTCGCGCACATCCAAAGGTTAGAAATTTAGATGATTTTTGGAAGAAAACATGTGGGTGATATTTATCAAAACCCCAAAAAAAAAACCAAGACCACTATAATTGCAAGAATAAAATGAGCCGTACTTGGCTTCCCTTGGTCATCTCGCTCTGGGCCTGCATAAAAAATTCCAAATCCCATTAGTCCGAAGAAACACCCACAAATACGCGTACATGGTACATCTAATCCAACTCGTGGTGCTTGTTATGAAAACCACCTGGAGAGGTGACTATCTCCTTCAGCTGGATAACATTCTGGTGATGGAGCTTCTTCAGGATCTTGATCTCGCGTATGGCGGTGATCGGAAACTGAGCCAAAAACAGAAACACAATCGCATCATCAGGAACGAAAGAGGGAGAGAAGAAGAAGAAGGAAAAGGACCAAACTTACGCCTTCGCGCTCGTTGTCCATGCGGATCTTCTTGAGCGCGACGATCTCGTTCGTTTCCGTCTCCTTCGCCATGTAGACTTGCCTGACGACGGCCACGGGGAGAATCGGATGAGACCAGCACTGAATTGATTAGGTAAAAACTGGGTCCAAGTGAGGAGGTTACCCGTAGGTGCCCTCGCCGATCTGCTCGAGCTTCTCGAAGCAGTCGACGCTGCGGGAGCCCCATGAGGGGGGCTCGTCGAGGTTGAGCTGCCCGGGAGCCGCCACTGCCATGGCCGCCGGAACCGACCGAGGCGAACCTCTTCCCCTCGGTTGCGTCAGCTAGGATAGTCGGACTCTTAACGATTCTGGAGCGGAAAAGAGAAGGGGACCGTACTCCTCTAATCCTCTTTTGTATTCAAGCCGGAGAAAATTTCCCAAATTGCGCATTCCGATGGAAAATTTTCGTTCCAGCCACTCAAAACATGTGTATTAATATGTTTCTACCAACCCAAAATATATGTAATATATTTCTGCCATAAAAAAATTACTCATTTCGTTTTTATCATCCTTCCGTTAATGTTTATTTCATTTTTACCGTCCACTTTTTCGTCGACACAACAGGTTTGAACGTTAAAAAATATATAAATAATCCTATAAATAGAAAATTATAGAAAAATAAAAAAACATCTAGAAAATATAGGAAATTTTAATGATAACTTTGGACATTTTTTTAAATTACACTAGAAAAGTTTTTCAAAAAATTTACATGGAGGAAAACATGTTAATCTTTCTCAACTTTTATGGAACATTGCTAACATTTTCTTGATGTGACATTTTTGTGAAAATTTTAAAAACTTTTGTTTAGAAGTGGTCCCTTAATTTTTTCCGTATCTTTTGGTATTTTAATTTTTCTTTTTTCATATTTTGCATATTTCTTAGCAGTCAAATCCTGTTGATTTGACAAAAAAATTGGACAGAGTGACAAAAATGAAATGTACACTGATAGAAGGATATCAAAAATAAAATGACAATATTTTAGATGGTATAAACAAAATTACACACATTTTCAATGGCACCAACAAATTTTTCGCAATTTAAATAATGTACCGTCACTCGATGATAAAAACTGCATGCACTTATCATTTTGATCGCTTCGCCCTGTGCTTTCGAATTCAATACAAATTGACACCTATCGTGATTTGTGCGAGTGAGCAATTGGAAATTCTCGTTAAGTTGGATGCCTAAATTTGCAGCTTAGTGTGTGACACTACGACTAGGAGGTGGACTGCCCAAAATTGAGAGCTGAGAGCGATGCTAAACAAGATTGTCCAAATATCATCATAAATGCGTCTGCATAACCATCAAGACCGACGGTCACGGACATGCAAGTCGAGCGGAGCCGGTGATTTTATGAACCAAACCAAAACGTATTAAACACTTGGAGCAAGCAATCAAATCTAAGATATAACAGACTTTAAAAAAATTTCAAATTATACAGCTCCTAACAAAATCCATGGGTGCACTCGATTATATTTCTTTCCACTTTAACAGATTATCGAAAATAAATTACCATACGAACGTCACTAAATCAACGGAAGCAGTGATCACACTTATCTATCTATTTGTATAAAATAAAACACCATCACATGAATTTATCCACCGACAAGGCAAAATTTTACCGTACAAAGAGGTGGATTTGCAAATGACACAGTGAGCATTCCCTGTCGATTGGTTCCATAGGCTGATTTGCAAAAGCCTTCAAGATGTGCAAAATACGGAGGCAACTCCTAACGCCATGCAGCTCGGTAGCTAGAGCTTGGATGGTGCAAGTGACGCCTTTTGCTCTCATGTAGTCTCTGCAGTTCTAGGCTTCTTGAATCTAGAAGAATGCTTGGATGCTTTAAACCCACGATTTTGTGTCTTCTTGAACATTTCACTTCCGGTTCTTTTGTTGCGACCTTGTGATTTTTCGCCTTTGTTCCTTTGACTATTTCCTGCTTGTGCTTTGGATTTGGATTTGAAATTAGTTCTATCGGCTTTGCCGCCTGATGCTTTGTTTTGTTGGCTTTTAGCACCCAGATAGTGAGCCTTCCCGGTCCCTTTCCTGAAGAATTCCTTCTTTCCTGGTGGCCAACTCTTCGATGGCAGACGCCTAGGTGTTTCCTCTTGTCCAGTTTCAGCATTAGAATCAAGCCTTTTTCTTCTGTATTTATACCAAATGACATAAGTAACTTGTAAAGGATAGGAAGGAAGGAACTGATTCTGGCTAACCTCTTGGGGGTTTGGTGCGCAGCTTCTTGTGCCTCGGGCTCTGCACCATCTGCTGGATTATGATTCCCTTGCGGCCCTGCAAATGTGAAGTACCAGAGCTGTTTAATGAATACACGCTTCGATATGTGGAAAATGCAAATGACTTGCCTCACAGATTATATTGAGTCAAAATATCAGGGCTGGCTTAAGCTGACCATCAGAAGAACTGACATGTGCCTTACGTGTAGGATGTATATTATTTGAAAATTAAACTATGCAAAAGACATCAGGTGTCATTTGTTGGACGGATGCACAAAGCATTGTCACCTAAGAGGACTATGAGCAGTCTTAAGGATAACAAAATGGATTCTGGAAAACGACAACAATGTGACCAAATTTTCAAAATGTTCCCAGTTTATTCCCTGTATCTTACAAGGGTGGCTAAAGTATAGATTCGTGGTTTATTGCCAGAACAAACTAGTAAAGGGAATCTCACCTCTTCAACACTCCTAACAAAGGCCTTGTACTTTTCAGGTGTAACTAAATTGATAGCATCAAACCCACATTTCCTAATCAGTATTTCCAATATTAGTAAAACCTGCAAATAGAATTTCATGACATATTATATTAAGTATCCTTCTACAGAACATAAGAGCGAATGGAAAGTAATCCCTGGGACAATTGTACCGACTAACCTTCCCTTTGAAATGGTGCTTTGTAACAGATGACCATGGTAATATGCCACTCATGATATCTGCTTGCAAATTCAATAGTTTTTCTGATTGCAAAGATGTCACCAATACCTTAACAAAGCCCAAAGATGCCTAAAATGTATATAATAGGACATATCAGCCTCTTAATAATAGGAAAACAATCAAGAGGGCATACAAAGACACAGAACTCACTTTAATCACTTCAATAGCTTTATGTTGCAGCAAAACTAAAACTGATGGTATCAGATTTGGAACTTCCATGCAAAAATTAGCATCATTGTATATAAGCAATGATAGCGCAGCTATTGCTCCACTCACTATGTGAGGAGATGGACTAGAAAGATACCCCATTACCTGAAAAAAAAACGAAATTGTCAATAGGTTTCAACAATAGAACTCCTGCATATTAGATGATCTTACACACTTGTCATGTGGAATTATATTGCTTATTCACACTACATTTACACAAATTATGCCAAAATTGTGCTGTACTTTACAGGCATTACAAGTTCACAAATATTTATTGTATTCTATGTAATGTACACAGTATGCAACATAGAGACTAGAGTAGACATAATCCTGTAGCTAGTTGACAGATCTCAGTCATGAGGCATGCCTAGGTTAGAGATTGAACAAATTTTGATCATTGTGATGCAGAAAAACTAGAACAACTCAGCTGAATTACCAAGGCAAAACAATTAGCATGAACAGGAGTTTGTCTTAACTCCGAACATGGCAGATAGCAAGCAAGGCAATTGTAGAATGGACACTCAGGATACAAGTACATGCCAAGTTCTGTGGCCTTGCTTCACTATGCCAGAAGTTGGAATAACTTTTGACTAAAATAATCTGCAATAAAATTCTAGGCCAGTTTGGTTAGCTATTTGCACAACATTGTGATACTCTTAAGAGCTTAAAGCTCGCTGTTGTCAAATACTTATTAGTTGTATGCTCCAAAATCTGGATGCTGCAAATTCATAAGCCTTAATAGTTTCGAGTTTTCCATGAGTACTTTTTATATATAGACTTAACGCACTAAGCATCAATCATTGATAACTAATGAAAGGACTTAAATGGACACATTGCTTCATATAACCAACATACGTATATTAGCATTTAAAATTAGATGGAGAGAACATGTCTCTAGATTTCTT
The DNA here is from genome assembly GCA_036346575.1 of Dendrocalamus sinicus. Taxonomy (NCBI): domain Eukaryota; kingdom Viridiplantae; phylum Streptophyta; class Magnoliopsida; order Poales; family Poaceae; genus Dendrocalamus; species Dendrocalamus sinicus. The sequence goes on from CM070641.1 coordinate 62,663,594, forward strand.
TCATGAAAAGCAAAACAAATATTTGAGCTGCAATGATTAGGAGCAGGAAGCAAGTAGTAATTGTCCCTTCAGACAAGGCAGCAGCAAATTTCTACATGCCAAATAAAACATAGGAAAGTATCTTGAGAGCAGAGAAAATTCTTTAGCTCACCATTGTGAATAGTCGTTGAAGATCTGAATCTTCATTATTTGAATCAGAGCTCCTCAAGCTTGTACTAGTAGCCAGGAGTACATCGTATGCTAATCTTCTACTTTCCTTCTTAGACTGCATTAAAAAAAGCAGGACAGAATTCAATAAAGCATATGATGGCAGCAGGCATAGAAAAATTCTGGTCACAGGACCTGTTTCATAACCTTGCCTTAAGTAGTTAAAATTATCCATTTGTAGATAGCAATGGCTTATGTTTGACAGGTTATTATCCTACTGATACACAATTGATAATTGATAAAAACATAAGGGTAGGAGAAAACCTTCAATGCTAGTATTAACTCATTTAGAATCAAGAATGCCTTCTTGCTGGTGTTCTCTTCATTAACCTTCAAATGGTAGAACATAGGTCAGAAAACATACATCACACGATTCTACAAGCAGCATGGGCAAACTCAAACAAAATAGTATAGAACTACACTAAAGCAACACGTGCATTAGGATAAATACAGTCAAACAACATGTCAATGTCTCGATGCTCTCTTGGTAGCAGGCACATCCAATTTGCCTGACATTCAAACAAAGTCACCATTTAATTCTAATCTGTCCAAAGAAACATTTCTTGATAAAGAGTGCACCTCTCGCTAACCACGACTCTTACGGTGCTTAGAGATTTTGTAGTATATTTATCACAAGTACAACAAACACATACTACATTTTAGAGGTACATTTGTTTACGGAATAAGTTCAATTTACCCCCTTCAACTTTTGCCCAAGTCCAAAAATCATCCCTCAACTCCAAAACAGGGTATTTGACACCCTCAAATCTCTCAAAAACCAGTGCAAAACACCCCCTCACTCTAAACCACCCCATTTACCCCAGTTTTGGCTGATGTGGCATCCAAGGTGGCATATATGCTGACATGGCATATAATGAATCAATAAAAAAAAATTTCATTTTGCCTCTCACCCCCTGCCACATCCTCGGCCACATCACCTCTTCCCCTCTCTCTTCCGTTCGACAACAACTGCCTCTAGTTCCACCTGTTGCCGGCTGCCACTCGATCTGCTTCTCTATGCTGGTGGTGGTGCCGACGGGATATGATTTGGTGGGCATGCACGATCTTGAAGAGAGCGAGCGGGATGTCTCCCACCCCTCCACCTCCCGACGCCACCCTCCAAAGGCCACCGCCGGAACCTACTCCGGGTCTGGCGGCCACCGTCTCGGCCGCGTCCTCCTCCAGGCGGGCCACCCTCTTCCCGGGCCGCGGGCTCTCCTCCTCTCCCCGCTCGGTCGGGACGTTCCAAGGCACAACGTTGGTGTGACTCACCGCCCAAGGAGCGGTGTGGAGTCTCGGCCAGTTTCCTCCTTTGGCGGCGCATGCCTCGCCACTTCCTTCCCGGCGTCGTTTCGTGATGTGTTGATCTCCGAAGCGGCCGCTGCTACCAAGCCTTCCTCTGCTGTGCGTGCACCTCCACGAGGGCGGCAGTGCGCGCTCGCGCCTTGTTGCATGCGCCAGAACGACCCTGTTGCCGACGGGTGGAAGGTGTACGAGAGCCGGCAGGCCCGCCGGAGACGTCTACGTCCTTCTCGTCGTCCTCGCCGTCCGGTTCCTGAAGACCTTGTGGGAAAGTGTTTCAATTGTCTCTCTACATCCCATTTCGCCGCGGTTTGTCATCATCGTACGCGTTGCTTCCGTTGCTTGGCGCGTGGGCACCGCTCTGATATGTGCCCGCGACGCGCGGCTGCTGCGCGTCAACTTGCTACTCATCGGCCGCGTCAGCTTCCTTCAAAGTTGGTGTGGCGTCAAGTCGTCCCCGAACCCTCTACTGAGTTGCCAGGTTACCTGAATTCTTCTACGGCTGCTGGTTCCGTCGTGATGGCTTCGGGCGCTCAAGAGGGTTCTTCCGGGGGTCGCCGCAAAAGATCGCGGCGCCGAGTTCGTCGTCGACGCTCTGCTGGTCGTGGGCGTCACCCTTCCTCCGTGTCACTTTCTGATGGTGGTGATACTGGGTCTGAGGCTCCACCTTCGTCGTCCGTTGGTGTTGATGAAGACCCGACTGCGGCCGATGCCTCTGGTTCTAAACCTCAACGGGTCATCGTTCGTTCTTCAAGACTTGAGGCGGGGAGGATGATCTCGCGCTGCTCTCGCTGCCATCGTTGTGGGGATCGCTCATGTCGGCCAAGATCGCCTCTGCATCGATCTCTCGAAGGTTCAACCTTATTGAAGACTCGCTGGTGATTTTTCGTTCCTCGCCGGCGAGTTATCTCCTTTGTCTGCCAGATGAAGACACTGCAGCCCGCGTTTACAATGGACAACCTTTCGTTACCCCCTCCCTCAGGCTACACTTCAGGCGGTGGTCCCGGTTCTTAGGCTCCACCGGCGCGGCTCTGCCCTGCGCCGTCGATGTTGAGCTGACTGGCATACCGGCGCACGCTTGGGAGGTGGAGACAATAAACAATTGCTCAATGAGGTCCGCTAATCCGGATCTTCATCCGGATACGTGTGATCGCCGGATGTTTTTCGTTTGTCGGCTTGGTGTTCTCACCGAGCTCATCCCGCCGCCATGGAACTCCTCATTGAAGAACCTCGGCCGGTGTAGAGGGACAATGGTGAAGCGCACGTTGTCCTACCCTATTAGCATCAAGACTTCTTTGCTTCCATCTTCGTCGGCCGTTGAACTCCCTCCGGCTCCTCCGGATGTGGATGTGAGCAGCAGAGGAAATCGCCGCCGGCGTGATCCTCTACCGGCCTCCGTCGTGGTCACGGGTGGCATTCCGTCGTCGCATGGCGCATGTCCTCGGCTTCCGGTGCATTCTCGGCTGGGACCTCGTTCTTCCAGAGTTTGCCACGTGGTAGCATCGCCGGGTGAGGTGCACTGGTCCAGCCGCCTCCCAAGCGTTCTGGCACGGCCGCGTGGAGAGATTTTTTGCCAAGACGACTGATTCCCACGCGCCTGATGTGTCCGCCGTTCTAGGCGTGAGCCAGGCTTGTAGCGCCGCTCCCCAGGAGTTCGTTGCCTCCCCAACCTTGGATAAAAAATCTCTTGGTACAGCTGCAGAAGATTTGGTGGGGGCGGCTAAGGAAGCTGCAACCTCATGCCCCACCGTTGGTGAAGCTAGCCCTAGTTGTCCAAGATCGTGCCTGCCCCGGTGGCTTGCGAGCTCGCTCTTGGCCCGCTTCCAACTTCCGGAGTTTGAGCTCACCGGGAGTTCCGGATGATGGGCGGTGAACTTTCTCTTGTTCCTGGGCCTTTGGAGTATTCACAAGAGCAGCAGCATCCGGTTCCCGATTTCGCTGCTGAAGTTGTTGTTTCGGAAGATGCCATGGTGGGAGGTTCTTCTCAGCTGCACTCTTCAGATGCCGCTCCTTCCCTTCTTGCTAGGCCTGTCCCTTCATGTGTTTATGTTGTGGCGTCTGGTAAAGGATTGTCTCGCAGCAATCGATGATCTTTCATAATCTTGTTGCCAGCTCTCCTAGGTTTGAGCAGACCGAGGCAGCAGCATGTGCTCCTTCCTCGACACCGGCCGCCTTTTCCAATAGCCATGCCAAGACGCCATGTTCTTTGAAGGTGTTTTCTCGGCAGCGCGGTCGCACGAGGGCGTCTTCGCCGCCTCCAAGGGGATCTCCTCCTGGTCACCTTTGGAGCCTTGAGTCTGTTGATCGCCATCAGTTTCTGGAGAAGGTCACCAAGCAAATCGATAAGTTGCTGCCCAAGCCGCCCACCATCCACAAGCGGCGCTCCAAGGGCGCTCCACCTGATTCTCTTCCTCGGCGTAGCAGACGGATTGCCGGAGCGAATCCCTGCTCGCCAAGTCCAAACTCTATTGCTTTGTTTAAATAGACCATTACAAGGAAAGCAAACATGATATCAATCAGGCAGATATATGCCCAATTACCAGAGATCATATACCTAAGTTAACAAATAACCAAAACAGGTAAATCTAACCTTGCAATCAAGGATTATACTAACAATCTCCTCCTAAGCCTTGTTGTGCTCACTATTTACATCGAACAAGTCGATCTTCGCGCGAAGTTCATGAAATCTTGCTCACGAGAGGCTTTGTCGAATGTCACCTAGTTGTTCTTCACTCGACAAAATCCACATCGATCGAGCCTTTATCTGCGGACTCCGGACTAAGTGATACTTCACTTCAATGTGCTTACTCGCCCATGGAGTACCGGGTTTTTGATCAAAGCGATGGCGGATTTGTTATCCACCTTCAAGATTGGTACGCCGGTGTAGCCCTCAGATTTCCGCTTAGTACTCGAAGCGAGCCACAATGCTTGACAAGCAAGATTTGCAATGCTATATACTCGCCTCACAGTGGATGAGCCACAACCTTTTGCTTCATGGATTGCTGTAATTGGGTCGCGGCTAAGAAGAAAATTACCCAGCTTGTGCTTTTCCTAGCATCAACATCACCAAATAAATCAGCATCATCAACCCCGTCACCGCGCTGATCTTCCTCCTTTCTTCCAAACCAAAGTCCCCATTTCGGTTCCCGCCACATAGCGAAGAATTCGCTTCTCACGCAAGATGGTCCTCCCGTGGCTCCTCCAAGAAACGGCTCACATACCCAACAAATAATGCAAGATCGGGCGGTGTTAACAAGGTACCTTAGACTCCGGCCATGCTCCTCGAGGCGTGGCATCCACCACGCTCGGTGCTTTGCTTGCTCAGCTTCAGCCGCGTCTCCATGGGTACTTCACTGGGATTACACCCAGTCATACCACTTCTCTCCAGAGCTTAACGGCGTAGGCTCCTTGGTCGAGCGAAATTCTCTCGCGCTCCGCTTCACTTCAATGCCGAGGTAGTAGTGAAGGTGCCGAGGTCACTCATTTGAATGCGGCGCCATCTCCTTCTTGAACGGCCGATGTCGTCACAATAGCGCCGGTGATCACCAAATCATCGACGTACACCCGACTACTAGTGTGCATCACCGATCCACGGACATACATGGCATGCTCCGATGGACTCCTCTTGAAACCGAGCGACACCGGTGTGTCGTCGATTTGCGTTCGGGCCCGTGGTGCTTGGTGTGAGTCCGTCTGGCGCCTTCTCGCAGCCTTAAGCACCTTGTGCTCCTTCCAGCGATGACGAATCCACGGTGGCCGCCGACGATACCTCCTCTTGCAGTCACCGTTTAGAAACGCCGATTTGACGCCCATGTGGTGCACCTCCCACGCTTCGTGTGCCGCAGAGGCAATGAGCAAAGCGCATCGAGTCGATCGCGCCACCGCGCGAACACTTCATCGTAGTCAATGCCATGCCCGTGTGCGTATCCCTTCACCACGAGGCGTGCTTTGTGCTTGACCACCGCCGTGCTCATTCCTCTTGACTTTGAATATCCACTTCAACCCGATCGCCCGTGGCCAAAGGGAGGTCGGCGAGACCAAGTCTTGTTGTCTTCAATGGACTCCATCTCTCCACCATTGCCTTCCTCGGCTCGGGCTATGTTCGCTTCAACAAATGACCGGGTTCGTCGAGCTTCTGAGATGCGGCTCCTCGCAACCAATACCCGTGGTGCGAACCTGCGGTGATGCCACCGATGATGTTGTCGACCTTGCGAATCGGTGGGACTTCCTCGTCGTAGTCGGCATCCAAATTGTCGCCATTCTCGCTTGGCGGAGAGGCAAACTCCACTGCCTGTGTCTCCCCTGATCCTCCTGGCGTCGCACCTCCAGCAGCCTGTGGCGATGGTGGTGGTGTTATCTCTCCTGGCGCCGCAGCTCCAGGTGTCTCGACGGCGTCTTCGGCCACCGGAGATGCCTGGTTCACAATGGAGTATTCCACCGTGAAGACGTCGTCGTTCCCGCCAGATGCGCCGCTGTCGCCGCCCGTGCCCCAGTCCCACTGGGCTTGTTCGTCGAACACCACGTCCCGCGTGATATGAACGCTCTTCGTGACGGAGTTGTAGGCGCGATATGCTTTAGTTCCGCGTTCATAGCCGATGAAAATCATCTTGCGGCCTCTGTCTTCTAGCTTCTTGAGGTGAGGGGTTGTGTTTCGGACGTAGACGATGCAGCCGAATGTCTTGAGGTGGTGTACGGCTGGCTTCTTCCCGTGCCAAGCTTCGAACGGAGTCATCCCGTCCACGCTCTTTGTCGGGCATCTGTTCAAAGACATACACCGCCGCACTCACCGCCTCGCCCAAAACCATCCAGTGACCCTTTCGCTTGAGCATGCTTCTTGCCACGCCACCACCGCGTGCCATTCCGCGCTCGACCACGCCGCTCGCATTGCGGACTATAGGGCGCGGTGTGTTGGCGATGAACTCCTTCCATCGCGACAAGATGCTCAAGAAACTCGGTGAAGTGAATTCCCACTCGATCGGTTCGAGTGCCTCGCTTGCGCCCGACTCGCCTTCCGCCGTGCTTGAATCTCCTTGATGGCAGCCGCGACGATCCTTAGAAGGAATCGCGCTACCCACATGTATCTCGCGAGGTCGCCAACCGCAAAGAAGAAATACTTGTTGCCCTCTGAGTCGCCGGCGTGATGGGACCGCATAGGTCGCCATGCACCAGATCCAGGAGCTCCCGCGCGCGGTACTCTCCTTGTGCCGGGAACGATGTGCGTCTCTGCTTCCCGACTTGACATGCCTCGCACACCCGTTCCACATGACCGATTTCCGGCAACCCCCGAACCAGCTCCTCCCGAGCGGCTTCCTGGCGCGCCATGTTCACATGACCGCGCGCGCATGCCATCGCCGAGCCTCCGCATCGTCGCGCCGCCAGCATACCGGAGGTGCCATCCCGATGTTGAGCACATACAACGGTTCGCCCCGCGCGTCACCTTCGCCAGCAGACGATCGCTCGGCTCCCAGATGCGCAAGACTCCGGTGTCGATGTCGATCTTGTACCCGACCGCCGAAGTCGCCCGATGCTCACGATGTTCGCCGTCAACCGGAATAAAGTAGACCCAAAGAACAATCAAATCTCACCGGTCTTGCACACGAACGCGACCGTCCCTCGGCCCTCGATCGCGCCACCGAAGTCGCCGCCGAACCGCACCGCCCCCAAGACCTCTTTGTTGAGATCCGCGACGCCGCCGACACCCAGACATGTGGCTGGTAGCCCCGGTGTCCAGGACCCATGTCTTGGCATCGCGGTCTTCTTCTTCTCCAAGGTGAGCGAACACCTTCTCCTCCTTCAGCTGGATCTGGATGCCCGCCGCTGTCGGCGAAGGGGGCGGAGGCGGCAGCACCACCTCCAGCCGTTGGATCTGGGTGCTTGCTGCCTTCGGCGATGGGGATGGCGACGCCGGCAGGGGGCTTGCGGGAGAAGGGGAAAAAGGTGAGGCCTTCACCAGCAGCAACGAGGCCTCCTCTTCTTCTTGTGCAATGTGGGCCTGCTCCTTCTTGGGCTTCGAGCGGCACTCACGAGCCCAATGGCCCATCTTCCCGCACCTCCTGCATTCATCACCAGACTTAGTCGTCTGCCCGCTTGACGACGAGTCTCCGCGCCCGCGCCCGCGCCCGCGTCTGCCACCGCGACTTCATTGCCTTGCCGCCGAGCAAGACCGAGTGGTTCTCGCGACGCGCTTCTTCCGCCGCGCATCCCATTCCTCCTCCGTGAGATCTGACCTCGTCATGCCGCAACGACGTGGCGGTTCTTCGAACGAATCCTCCGCCGCCAACCGCCCGTCACCCGCGACGAAAGGGTTGACACATCAAGTAAAGTCGTGATCGCAAGAACGACCGCTGAGCCGCGACGACTGCCGCGATGATCTTCTCCACGATCTTGGCTTCTTCCACCACCTCGCCTAGTGTGGCGAGGGTCGCCACCATGCCTTGGAGGCGCATCGCGAAGTCCTCGACGGTCTCGCCGTCGTTGAATGTCGCCAAGTCGAACTTCCGCCGGAGCTGCACCGCGGCGGACTTCTTCACTCGCGCATCACCGACCCGCATCTTCGAGATGGTCTCCCACGCTTCCTTCGCCGTCTTCTTGTCGGCGATTGACGACACCATCTCCGGTGGCACCGCACTGCAGAGTGCGTCGAGCGCCATCATCTCTTCTTGCTGATCGGTGCCGCCGGCCTCGATGACCTTCCAGAGCGCCCGCGCCTTCAACTTTACCTTCATCAGGAGTGCCCAATCCGAGTAATTTGTCTTAGTGAGGACGGGGTAGCTACTCCCGCCGCTCACCTCACGAATCACCCTCTGGATCGCGACGCCATCTCTGGAAGTGTTGCCGGCGAGCTCCCTCTCGTCACCCATCGAGCTCTGGCTCGAAAATGGCTCTGATACCACTTGTCGGGATCTCACCTGAAGAACGACGATTCTTACGTCGCCGGTGAGTCCACGGCCAACTCAACTCACGCTAGACACAGGGGTTTTGGTGTGTCAAACTTGGCGGCTTTTCCGCACTCTATTGCTTTGTTTAAATAGACCATTACAAGGAAAGCAAACATGATATCAATCAAGTGATATATGCCCAATTACCAGAGATCATATACCTAAGTTAACAAATAACCAAAACAGGTAAATCTAACCTTGCAATCAAGGATTATACTAACACTTTTTCTTCTTAATGAAATGACACGCAGCTCTCCTGCGGAGTTCGAGAAAAAAATAAGTACAAATTTACTTAACTATTCGTGCAACAAAAACACTCCAAGTACCTTAAGTGCCTCTCCTATTTTCATAAATTTATGTATGTTAGGAATATCAATCGGAAGACAACATTATGAACATGACGTGCAGGCAGAACAGCACGCTCTTTAACTACAACAGACAGCACATAATCAGGACAAACAAGGTGAATGGGCATTGGCTTCTGCAAGATGGTCCAGAGATCAACACAGCACTTTGACAAGCAAAGCACCTAGGAAATTGCAAATCGAAGTCCTCTAAAAGGAGAGCTCCAGATACTGCACTACATTAATGATTATCGCAAGATAATACCAACTGTCAACCTACCTTAATCATGTGAACCAACAAATACTGATAGCATAATAATTGGCCTTCTAAAACTGCATTATCCAAATCTTGCTTTATTCCATGAAGAAGCATCATTATTTCATCTAACCGAGACAAAGAATATCCATTGTGTTCCTGAAAGTAAGAAAGGGATGACGATTAATAGCAAGAAGAAAGAAAGGGATGACGATTAATAGCAAGAAGAGCACATGTTAAGATTGCATAAAAGGAACTCATACTGACCTTCAGAATTACGCTAAATGCGAAGAGAGCTTTGCTTTCACAAGACTTGCTGCTGTTCTGTGAAAAAACAAAAGATAAACTGGTATGAACAATGAACACTTTACTGATAGTTGGGCCTTGGGGTGTAACAAGAGAAGAAATTAGTAAGCAGTACCATTAAAGAAGATTTGATAAATCCAAAAAATAAATCAAGCAGGTTCTCATCAGCAGCTTCAGCGAACGTAGAAATGAGTTCCATTAGAAGAGACCTGCACAAGCAAAATTATAATCGTACCATGTATAACAAGCTTCTGGCTGGGATCACTAGCAGAAAGTAACCATTTGTGAATACGTGGTGGACATATAGTCATATAACAAGCTTCTTATATGTAGTATTTAATAGAAGTATAGAACTCCCAAGAAAAGGAAATCTTAATTTAGATGCCTCGATTATCGAATTATATTAATCAAAACTTCAAGTTAGTTAGCACTGTATTATACACGGGCAACCATGTTACTGAAGGCCACATATGCTATGCAATCACCCTTTGTGGTGCACTCATGCCATCGCTTTCTGATTAGGTATCAAATCAACATGAAAAATTCTCTGAGAAAAAACATGCACTTCTCAATTTACTTTACCTGTGTATAAAATTTTAAGTTCAAATTCATTCTAGTTAATAGCAACAAAAATGAGAAAAATGTGACAATTGACAAATCAAAAGGAAAAGAAAAAAGACAAATGCTACTATTCATAGCAAATTTATCATTTTTGTTTCTTCTAACGCGTCTTGAATAAGAAGGTGAAATTTTAAAGGGTGCTAGAACACTCTATACACTACGTCGTCAAATTCTTTTCGAACTTTTTCCTGTTGATTTGGTGCCAAAACCAAAATTGATTGCATGAGTGCACCACAAAGAGTGATTGCTTAGCATATGTTGCTGTTATTGAAACACCTTGTTATCTAAAGTTTTCAGGACAGCATCACTGCATATTCATTTAACTCTTGGAGATCAAGTTGCTCGTCTCAAGCAACTTTAGGATGCAGGAGTTAGAAAGGGGCGAGCAATATTTGAAAATACTACTAAAATAGTTCAACTGTAGCTAAATAACTTTACACAACTGACAGAAGAGTACATACATTTAGTCTTGGTAGGACTAACCACAATATCATTAATTGTTATCTCACGTAAGTTGCTGTGCGTCCCAGAGCACTTGCCCTAAATGTACAAATGCACAGTGAAAACTCCAGGCTGCGGCGACTAGGTTGTCCACAATGGAATGCACGCACATAAAGAAATCAAGGTGGCAGTTAACTGGATGGCAAAGATCATGGTAAAAGGTTGCCAGATAAAACAATGCTGATTTTTTTAAAAAAGTAATGACTTTATAGATAATCAACATGGTAGAAAGTCAAATGACACTGCTGAGAGCCTGAGATATTTTTTGGTAGTTTGTGCTCTTTCTCTACAGAAAGCTTTACCTATAGCAAAAAGAGCCTATCTGTAGATGGGTAAAGAAAAATAGCAAACCTCTTATTATTTATCTCCTCCGTTGCATCAGTACTCTCTTCATCCTTCCCGCATACCTCATTAGTTTGACATTCAAGATTCTCTGGCTCCAATGGAGTATCTTCTAAACCAAATCTTCTAACTAGTGAAAGAAAAATGTTACAGATGTTTGTGCTACCAGAAAGTTGAGCCAGGCATCTCAAAGCATCCTGCAAAAAGACAAAGGTGACCTGATAAAATATCACAGAATGTGTGGTCTGAAAAAAGATTGCTAGCAACCATTGAAGATTAACACATGCATTGTTCAAGTTCGCATAGGAAAGAGAGAAATGTCTGAAATCACAGTGGCCAATAAATGGTTGTCTGTAAGTAAAAGTATAGGCTTACAAGTAACAACAAATCTTGTAAACAAAAAGAACAAAGCAATTTTCACAATGTACACACCAAAAATGCATAGTGCAACACAACTTTACAGGACAGGAGAAGCATACTTGTTGCTAAGATTACATGAAGTTCAAACATAATCGTCCAAAACATAGAGATTTGAGGCTCTTAACATATGTGAAAAACCATCTTTCACGAGTTTTACATTAAACACAGTAGAATCATTTGTATTCATATGGATCAAGGTTATTAAGGCGGTAAGGCAAGGCGAGGCAACCCACCCCCCTCACACCTTTTAATCGGTAAGGCGCGAGACGAAACGACGCCTTACATACATCGTAAGGCGAAGAAAACGGAGCTCTGTAGAGCTAAATTAGAAGAAATTCAAAGAGGGAGAAGGACTTAATTGTAATTTTATAGAAGTCTGAAGACTAAATTGCAAAAATGTTGGCTTCTCTTCAAAGTGGGAGGACTTAATTGCAATTTCATACAACTCTGAGGGTTAAATTGCAAAAGTGCTGTTAAAACACGGCCGGACTGGTTAACCCTAGCCGCCGCTGGCCCGCTGCAGATCAAATCGAGCGCGGCTTCTCTCGTTCCCTTTCTTCTCCCCCATAGGCGACGGCGAGGGCCGAGCGATACCTCGCCGGTAGCCACTCCACCGCTCCACCTCTCCCCTGCTGCTCCACCAACCAGCTACCTCGCCGGTTGAAGAGGACGCCAAGCCGAGACGCCGACGGGCGACGGGGATGACACCGAGACCGGAGTGGGCAGCGGCAAGATGGAGGCGTTGTCGCCTAGGGTTCCAGGTGTGTTCACCCTTCTCTCTCTAATTCAGCCATCGCCCGCTTGGGTCTGTTCTGGTTTAGTCGCTCGGCGTTGGCTCCTCCGACCACCTTGGAGATGCACGGCAAGGCGGGGCGACGCCTTGCCCCCTCTGACCGCCTTATCACTTAGGCAACGCTTAAGCGACACCTAAGTGACCCCTTAATAACCCTGATATGGATGCGTAGTTAAGGTCCTGCAGGACATAGACAAACAGCAGTCTAAAAGGTCCTCTTTCTCTCTATTCTCAATACCATTGGCCCTTGACTCTGGCTGAAACAGACATGGCAGCTCTAAAATCTAAATACCTCCTAGCGATGGGCACCCTCACCAACCAAAAAGCCCCTAAACATTGCTGTAACCTTATTCCATGGACTGGGTTACCTAGTAGCCTGGTAGTGGTAAGTAAACTTAAGCTCCCCCCAGCCTATAGTTTCAAGTCTCAACTTATTCTTCCTCCATGCACCCAGCACACTCCATTGGCCTGGTGCTATCACTTGATTTTTTAAAGCATGCTACCATTTGATTACACAAGAGAAAACAATAAGACTTGCAAATTTGGGATGAGAAATGAGGAATGGAGATTGTTGATTGATAATATCCAAGATGTTGAAGCCAATTTAATAGATAACGCGTGTAATGCCTCTTTGTTGGACACAAGCCAACTCGCTTGTAGAAGAATAAATAAACCACACAAAAGTAAGTTTAATTGTTTCTGTAAACTAATGTTGTTTTCAAGAATCAATAAAAACAGTGTGCTACAGCAAAGTCTATATCACCTAACTCAACTAGTACAACTCTCAACCTATCTTTCAGACATAGAATAGAAGGCTCAACAGTTACGGAAGCTGGAGAGATCATGGACTCATGGTAAAACCGAATTTTGTTAATATACAATACAAAGAATACCAGTGCATCACACCAACTGCAATAAGTATTCAGTGTCCTTCGCATGACATGTAATAAGTATACAATCCAAAGAATTTTGTTAACTTTGTGACACACATGACCTTTCTTTTCAATGAGAAAAGTGCCACCTACATCTAACATCTTCAACAAGCATCCATGCATATAACGTATACAAATCAATCAAATCGCAAATGCTGCTTCATAGAAATAAGATGCTGTTTCAACATGTAAGTGCCTGAGTTAAGTAGTTTGAACATCCAAAGAAATACAAGATAAGCAACTGATAATAGAAAGAACCGAATAAGTATGCACCTTCAAATGAGCACGCTTTTCAGGTGAGGAGTCAAGGAAATAATCTGCAAAAGTGCAAAGAAGATCCACAGAATGTGATGCCATAACTTTCATGTTCTCACAGGCATCTTTTTTAGAGCACCTCTTTAAGCTTGCACAGCTGAAGTTATTAGTTTTTGAGGAGAACAAGGCTGAAAGTTCTGCAGAGATTTCTACGCCTTGATCGCTGCTACTTAATCTTCTAGTTCCATCTACAAGTTGCTGAGGAACAATAAAACAAATTGTCTAAGAGAAGGCATGAAGAAGCTTGGTAGTTCCAAAGACAGAAAAATATGAGTTGAAACGATTTAACATAAGAAAACTGCAGTATATGACAACTGAACCTGCAGGGCTTTAACAGCGGGTTTGTAGAGACACCGGTCACACTTCAACATCTCTACCAGCAAATTGGACAGGGGACCAAAATTATGATATAAATCAATCGGATAGCGGCAGAAGGCAGGAAGCAAGTTCCACAATTGATCAGTCCAAGATAGCAAGACTTCACATTTCCGTGCTTTTTTTACTAAAAATTAAAGAAAAATGGCATGAAGTTGTGTTGAATGTGTATTTAAGGCCAATGGAATTATTTGTATTTACCTTTGTTAGAAGCATTTTGTACAGATTTTGCTAGTGGTACAATATACTCTAGAAATTGTTGCAACGTGGCCCCATAAATATACTTGTCTAAAATGGGTAGAAGCCAAGTATTTGAGCATGTTAACCGGTCCTCATCAAAAGCTATTGGAACTAGTGAAAGAATTTTATCTGGCCCCATAGCAATCACTGCTGCCCCAATGCACTCTTCAACCTGCAAATGCAACAGGTTAAATGAAAGGTTAATAATGCAGTGCGCAAGCCTTTTCTCTTTATCTAACAGATACAAATAGGTACGAAACAATACTGAGTACAAACTAAACCAAGGTAATGCAGTTATTTTCATTTTGCAGTCAAACTACGTATGGGGCTCAAGCTTCCACTTTGGAGTGGAAATTTCTGGGGTCCAGATTTTCCATGACAGAAATTGGAACATAAGCAAGGCTAGATGATACCAAAAGCATAAAATAGTAACAATTCTCATGTATTACCATTTAAGCAACAAGGAAAAGCTAGATGATATATTAAAATGTACAATGTTTTATGTTCACAAATCACAAGAGATGATATATATACATAAGAAGCGAATAGATGTTTCTTTTTCTTTTGTAAGTGACAATAATCGATAGATGAACTTACATTCTTCGGCTGTGATTCTTTGTCTATTCTCACAGCAAATTGTGACAAGGTAAGTAGGATATCTTTCATAAAAATGTAAGAACTCTCCCCTGCAGAAGAATTAATGAATACAAAATAGTTAATGAATCAAGTAAATGGTATATAAAACAGGGCAACAGCATACATAAAAAAGGGTCCACGATGCATGACAAAATATAGCAGGTTAAAAGGTGCCAGGAGATTTCTTTCAAAATATAGCAGGTTAAAAGGTGCCGGGAGATTTCTGTCAATCTTTAACGTATCTAAAAAAGTTTGCTAGACTACTTGCACTAAGTAAATAGTAGATACATTATTATTGTACATTATGTACCTTTTGTAGCGCCATATATACTTATTTGCACTCAACATGTGCAACTTTGCAATATACTATGTGTTGGAATATGTACATAAGATAGGAGAAAAGCTGCATACTGTTCTACATACAGGCAAACCACATTCAAACAAAATGCACCTTATTGTGAGTGTAACTACTCCTAGGAATTCAAAATAATTCTCTCTAAAGATTACGTGTATACATTAATCCAATTAAAGGCAAGACATGTTCTTGCTGAAACAATTGAAGACATACCAAGTTTGAGAAACAAAACCAAGATTAATGTTAAGATACTGTCAGGAGGAGAAGCACACGCGAAGTATGTTATTGATTGACAGACAGATTGATTTAATGGCAGTCCCATCGCTCAAACCCTCAACATCACAATCGTGTAACTGTGATTCATTTGCCAAAAGGATACTTTGGTTGATATGGCAATCAATACAGCCTTGTAACAGTTTTGTTATATCTTCAGAACATTTTCTGTCCAGAATTAGGTATCCTGCCAAATTGAGAATTATAAAAAAAATAGTTAGGATGGTAAGCATTACGATACAGATAAAGAATAAGAGTATGTCTAGATACATCAAAAACCCAAAAAGTGTGAAACAGATCCACCAAAAAATGTTTATAAGCACGAATCGTAAAGAATAATGCGCAAACGTAATAGATCTTCAAAGAATAATTCTCATGTATCAATATAAGTATTTAAGTATGCATTAGATGATCATGAAAGCATACAAAATGTGAGCAGATGCTCGCTCAAAGGCAACCCAAAAAACAAGATGGGAAATGTTGACTGTCAGGATTGAGTAAAGAGATTTTTCCCCAAAAGCACCCGTGAAAATGGTTTTGGAGGAAGCATGGTGTAGGACTACAGGCCGCACACCAATGGTGATAACTAGAAAAACTCACTATTTTCCAAAGACAATAACTCTGGTATGTCAATTGCAAACTCGTAAGAATTTTTTTCAACTGGACATGTGTATACCTTAAGAGAAGCAGTATTATATTGAGATGTTGAACATGAAACACGTAAACATGCAAACCTGAAACTGCCTCAAATGCAGATGGAAGAGCTTCCATCCACAATTTTGGGTGACTAGCCAGTTTCGCCAGGCAATTTCTCATCAGCTGTAATGCTGCGACAATGGTATCATCAGGCTTCTTCTCATCGTAAGGCAGGTAAGCCAACACCAAGGAGATGAGACTCTCCAACTCTGACTCAACATTCTCAGCCTTCAGATTCTCCACCAATGTCTCCATAAGCCTGAGTAAATGCCTTGTAAGTGGGCTGAAACAAGGGCTCAATAGCTGGTAAGCATCCAAGAACACCGTCTTCCTTGCCTTCTTCGATAGATATGGAACTAAAACTGCCACTGCACCTAGCATATGAGCCGCTTCTGTCTCTTTAGCCTCAGAAGCATCGGAATCCAAATTGATAAGACTTTTCACTGACGAAATGTGCTTCTCAAACAGGCCAATTGCAGCATTGCTAGCTTTCTTCGCACAACCAGAATGTTCCAAGTATGCAAATAGCTTTTCTACACTCTCCTGCGCACACCTTCGGACCTACCAAGGCGACAAGTGGCATCACCATGAGCATGGTTTCTAAATGTGCAGTAAAAACTCCTAGCTTCCTCACCTTGGCTCGCTGGTCCACGGAAGCAGCGAGGAGAGCCTCCAGAGGCGCGGTGAGAGCGCCCCAATCGGCTGCAGCGTCGAGATGGAGGGCCAAGTGGCCGAGCGACTTGACCACCGCGCGCACGGTGCCGGTGGGGAGCTGGGATGCATCAGGGTAGGAGAGGAAGGCGGCGAGTGCGGAGGCAGATTCAGAGGCGGAGGCCGGCGGGAGGGCGGAGGGAGAAGAGGGGATGTGGGGGAGGAGGATGGCGAGGAGGGAGGCGAGGGCGGAAGCTGCGGCGGGGTCAGACGGGCCGGCGGCTCGGAGGGCGGAGACGGCGGCGGGAAGGTAGGATGCTGGTGTAAGGGGGAGGCCGTCGTCGACGAGAATGGAGCGGATGGCGGCGGCGGAGGCGAGGAGGTGGCGGTGCTGCGGGGCGGCGGAGCGGCCGTAGCGCGCGGTGAGGGCGGCACAGACATCGCCCGAGAAGGCTTCGAGGGGGAGTGGGGCTTGGGAGGGCTCGTCGGCGTCGACTTCGGCAGAGGCTCTCTGCTTTCGCTTCATGGCCGCCGACGCGACAGAGAGAGACCGCCGGAGAAGGGTTTTGGGGGATTTGAGTTGGGGACCGATTTTTCTGCCCTAGGGTTTAAAGTTTGGGATTATTTTATTTACGGAAGTTCTAAAAAAACACTCACTGTTTTTTAAACCTAAATCAGTCATTTTTTTACCATATATAATATTTTTAATTATATTTACAATATTTTTACCATATATATAATATTTTAACATGTGTGTAATATAAAAATGTTGTTTGTATGGATAAAAAACATTATAAATACTGGAGAAAAATATTATATACATGATAAAAAAAAGGCACATTTTGACTTTAAAAAATCTTTTTTTTTAAGATGGGGAGCACGATTTGGACAGGAGACTGGAATGGATGGAATCCTTATATTTTCCTGACCACCGGTGGGCTCTTATTTGGGCTCAATGGCCCATTACAATTTGGCCTAATTTTGGAACCGAGAATGGGCCTTTGGACCTAATCAATGGTCATGTGATAATTGGAGAATTAGCTGGCCTTGACAAAAGTTGGAGTCCTAAATCCTAATCACATATTTTCGGCTGCTTGAGTGCATCGTGCACGAATGGTTTTGGAGTATGCAGGTCTGTTATGATGCTACATCAAATCAACTTATAAAGAATTTTTGGAGTATGCAGGTCTGTTATGAATATAGTATGATGCTACATCAAATCAATTTAAAAAGACAAATGCAAAATTCTGGAGAAAGACATACGAGGTGATCACCTAACCTGGCATGTCCCTAAGGTTGAGGGCCTGTTTGGAGGCAAAGAAGTTTGGAACTTTGCAAGCAAACAACGCTTTTCTACCTAAGCGGATTACTAATATAGAGCAAAAGCTCTGCAACATCTGTCTTAAAAATTAGGTCTCACTTCAAACGGGTTTAGCTTCTAACTTTTCAATTTCGTTTTTTTTTTTTTTGCATTGCTATGAGGATATAACTTTTTTATTTTTAGTTGCTCAGAAAAAGCTAACATCATCTACAATGTATTTTCAGTCACTTCAGTATAAAAAAAACAAAAGCCACGGCTTATAAACCCATTAGAGCATGGCAGGCGTGGTCATTCCCGTGAACTAGAGCAGTGATGGTAGTAAACAATGCCTGCCAAAGATTAAAAAGAAAAGCCAACTTCTTCTCATCCTCCAGCCTAGGTTGGAGCTTTTGGCCCTTTTGGTGGTTTTCAGACTCATATTTGCAAGAATAACGGTCATCATGCAAAATTTGCAAAATGGCACATCCACCGCACAATAGCTGATACGAGGTCACCCGATCTTCTCGACATAGGATCAAGATACTCACGTGTAGCCTTTCGAATCGTAGCGATCCTCTGTTACTAATGCAAGAACGAACACTCTTTAATTTGCAAGATCACATATGTCAGACTTCACGACTACCAGCGAAGTCCTATCGTTCTCCCAATTCACAAATAAAAGATTGAACGATCTCAATTTGCAAAACTCTCCTAATTTCCCCATGATGGATCGGCCATCAAGAGAATAAAGAACAAACTCAGTTCAATCTATTATCTGTGTTTTTGCATAAAGGTGGTCTATTCGCGCACATGAAAAAACGGCGGCTATTTAAGGACCCCTAACCCTTACTAACACGCACCATATGACTTGGGCTTAAGGCCGACTCTAAGACCGGTTCGGCCAGAGCAGCCGAACGCAAGTTGTCTCCCGCCAGGAGATCAACTCCATCTCCATGTATTATCACAGACTCACAACTGGTTTAGACCCAACTAACAAAATATGCTCAGGCTCGTCACTAATACATAGCTGCCTCAATTAAGGTGCAGCCAAGTGCATGGCTCGCAAGCCATCCTCCTTTGGTCCACCGCTCTCAAGCCGTGGGCCTCTGTCCTTGTGCATGGACTGGAATCACTTGGGCTATTTTGTCTTGAGTACCCTAGCCGCATGGCAGTCTGATGACCTCCTTCCTCTAGGTATCCCCCAAAGCTTTGCTTCCAAAGTCTTCACATGAATCAAACCTAAGAATGCATAAAGAACTTGCATGAGGTAGTATATTGTTCTCAACAATACAAGGGAATTCATTAAGAAACAAATTCATTTGCTTATTTAAAAGTTTGGCTCTTACTCTAGTCATTGGACTTTTTTGTGCTTCATGATCACTTGGAGAGGTATACGACATGGTAGTAGTAGGGATGTCCTTATCAGCAGCCTTGGGGGGCAACATGTGCCCTCTACCGCACTGCCACTGTGCGGTGGCCATTTAGTTAGGGTAATTAGTGCTAATGTAATTGTAATTTAGGATTTCATTTAGATACACTGCTTGTTCGATTTTTTACATATAGCAAATGAGCTCTAAAAATTATGATATTCTATGTGGAGCCTCATGACATTACTTGACTGGGTAATTTTATATAATTTTATCCATCCTAAATTTCACTCAAGAATTCGTTGAATTATGCTATTTGTAGGAATTGTTATATATAGCAAATGAGCTCGAAAAATTACTATTTTTTTAGGAGCCTCCTGACACAATCAACCAAATTGTGTAATTTTTTTGATAATTTTATGCACTCTGAATTTTTCATATTAATTCATGTTAATTTAATCATAATTAGCGACATGCCACCTAATTTACCTCATTTAATTCGTCTTCTAATTCGTAATCCACACGGCCACCATGCGGTGGCCATCTTTTGCACTGCATGGCCTCTCTCCTCTACACATATGTCACCCCCTCGCTGGTATCCCCTCTTGACCCCTCCCTTCTTCGCACATATGTCACCTTGTCCATGCCCGTCCCCCCTTGCTCTCTCCCTCCTCCACACATATGCCAGCCCGTCCATGTAGTCATCTGATACGGGATCGCCTGATCTTCTCGACGTAAGATCAAGATACTCATGTATAGCCTCTTGAATCATAGTGATTCTCTGTTGTCAATGTAAGAACGAACACTCTTTAATTCGCGAGAACACGCGCGTCGGACTTCACGACCACCAAGCGAAACTCTATCACGCTCTCAATTCCCAGCGAAAAGATTAAACGATCTTGATTAGCAAAGAAATCCTAAATTCCCAATTGATGCCATCAGCCATCAAGAAGAAGCAAAGCAAACAATCTATTTCAATCTCATAATATGTGGTCTCATATCTAGGCCCCGTTTACAAGAGAGACGCTAGGTATTTATGGCGGCCTCCTCCACATGACGCGCACACATGGCATTGGCTAGGCCGACTGAAAGTCTTATTTGGTTATGGACCGAGTCTAACTCAAATAACCAACGTGCTAATTCTTTCCTATGATAATGACCAACTATTGAGCAGACCAATTGATGGCCGAAACAAAGATGTGTTGTTGTGCCGTCTCCTTGATAGATTTGCATCGCCTGCATGGGCTCCTTAGAGCAAGTCCAATAATAGAGCTAAGTGTTTGGCTATAAGTCAAGTTATAAGAGCCAAGTTATACAATAATTTATTTTCTATTTGTCTACAAAAAGTTTTTTTATTATTATATGGTATCATGTCTCACATTCTCTTTCCTATTCCTCCTCACATACATTTATTATCTTGGCCCACCACTGCATAGACTCCAGTGCCTAGCTTGTTGCTTGCATGAGAGCCAAGCTCTCATCTCTCTCCTCTCTTTTCTCCTCCACATTAGCAAAAATACTGACTAGTTTGGCTATAAGACCATTATTGTACTTGCTCTTAGAGTATGTGCTACTAGTTTTCTGCCCCTTAATGTGGTGCCTTGGTGGGGCCCGTTGGTATTGATGACGCCTCGTCTAGCGTGATGCAAAGCAGAGCGACGTCTTTGCCCTCCTAGACGTGACCTCGGTGTCTCTGTGAGTTTCTTCAAATTTTTTCCACTGAGTTTTTATGGAGTTTTGACGAGGTATGAACATGTTGGTATGGATGTCTTGTCCCATGATGGACACCTCACCAGTAGACTATAAATAGGAAGCAATATTGGTTATTTTGTATATGCAATCAGAAAGAAAGCAATAAAGAAAAACCAGCAACGGTGTTTCAATCTACTATTTCTTATTTTCTGTGATTGATCTTGTTTTGCATAAAGCAGAGGAATCGGACTGGTCGCCAGCGACGGTAACCACCCGAAATCCGTATGGTCGCAACACCCTCGAGCTCTGAACGTACAAATCTTGACCAAGAAATCACGTCGAATTTACAAGAATTAATTCGGGAACAACAGAAAAAGGCTACGAACTCATCCAAAAATCCAAACCCTTAGCTCGATAAATGCAACCCAAAATTTCGGAAAAGTTGCGTGATAAACCCTTCTCCCATCTCCATGCGCTAAAACATCGCAAAAATCCCCCAAAAATAACAGAAATCAAACGTAAACAAACGTGGGAGAAACAAAATCGCCTCTCCGACTTCTCTAACTACAAGCTTCAACTCATGCGGCACGGAAACCCTCCAAGAAAAAACAGCGAGGCGGAGAGATTCATCACCTGGCCAATCCGTCGTCACACCACGGGAGGAGGATGAGAACTCCGCCGCCTCCGAGCTGTGCAGTGGGAGACGAAGGCACGAGACGAATTCGCTTCCTCGCTCTCTGCTTGGCACCGTCGAGGAGAAAGCGAGTGTAGGGAAGGCTAGCCTGTCGGGCTTGGAGCGAGGAGTCGAATGGATTTGTCCCTAGTGGTGGCCGATGGATCAGACCTTAGCGTGTCGGTCCACAGTCCATCACTGTTAGGCCGGTCTAGGTACAATACGGTCCATTTAGCTCGTGGGCTGTGCCGTATCTGGGCCAAGAAGGTGGCCCGGTAGTTTTGTAACAAGAACGTCCAATGAAAGCCAAGGGAAGACGCTGTCAAATTGCTATTGGCCAGAAATAGGTTTAGATGAACATGAAGACGCAACCAACATTTTTCATATCTTTCACCCACTCACCATCCCACATGAGAGACCATGCAAAAGCACCTCCGAATAAGAGAAGAAAATACTAGGTGTATTATCAGGCTTTCATCTTAATAATTCATCAGCCAACGATACTTGCTTCATTTAAAGTAAAGGTCTTCCTTCGAAAATTATTATAAAAACACGCAGATCAGAAAGTAATGATGCTTCCAAAATACAATAAGAGCATGCATGCGTGCATCCATCCCGATCACAACCCACCCATAGCCCTCTCAGATTGTGAGGTCCTCGAGCAACTCATCAAGCTCCTTCTCGTCAGACGGATTCAGATCGATGCATCCAATCCCCATGGCAATCTCGTCGATCTCAACACCGTCACGCTTCCTGCCGTCCTGCAGGTTACTGCCCTTCTCGTAGCTCTTCTTGACAAGCACCGCGTCTGGTAAGCAGTGGCTCTGCCCGTAGCGCTCGACGTCATGGTTGTTCACATTGACGCCGGGGAGGTCGTAGCCGAGCGCATGGTCCCCGGGGTTCAAGAGGTGCCCGAGGTGCGTCCTCACGTTGAACATGGTGTCGTTCTTGCCCAAGTCCGACACGCGGGCGACCTGCGCGTACGCCATTTTGTACCGGGAGCCGTTCGCCGTGACGTCCCCGGCCGGCTCGGCCTCGACGTCGAGCACGACGTACTCCACGAGCTGGCGGCTGGTGAGCACGGGCTCTAACTTGTACCTGTCGCACTCTTTGGTGCCGAGATGGACGACGCGAAGGGTGGAGGTGTCGAGCAGCGCGAGCGAGTTGGTGACCTTGACGCAGAGGACGAGGGGGCCGAAGCCGCCGAGTTCTCGGAACGCCTCCCTGGGGAGGAAGACGAGGTCGTCGCGGCAGACCGGGCAGAGCTCCACGGAGAAGGTGTGCTTGAAATGGTAGGTGTTGCTCTTGGTGTCGTGCGACACGAGCTGCCTGGCCGTGCAAGCGCGGGCGGGCGCGAGGGAGGAGACGAAGTCGACGAGGCGGGCGGCGTGGGACCGGGACGCGAAGAAGAAGTCTAGCCCGCCGGCGGTGGCTTCGACGCGGATGGCGGAATTGGCGGCGCCGTGGCTGACGAGCTGCTGATCGAGGTGGAGGAGCGTGCGGCGGTGCGACGCGCGCTGCCGTAGCTGCACGACGGCGGACCACTGGTCGGGATCGGCCCGGGCCCGGCCGCAGGAGTCACAGAGGCGGTCATGGACGGTGAACTCCACGACGTGGGCCTGCTCCACCTTGACGCCGTGGAGGACCTCCCGGCGGAGGCGGAGGCGGAGCTTGAGGCTCTTGGAGTGGGGCTCGGTGAAGACGAACTCCGCGGCGGCGAGGGTCACGCCAAGGCGGGCGAGGGGGCGCTGGACGCGACGCAAGAGGAGCTGCATGAGCTCCGGCGACTCCTGCCCGGCGCGGAGCCAGCACCGCGGGGGCTGGAGGTAGGAAGAGCATGAGGGGCAGTACACCACGGCGGCGTGGCGCGGCACCCCCTCCGTGACGTCGACGAGCGCGCGGAGGCAGCGCGCGCACGTGTTGGCCGCGTTGGGGGGCATGGGAACGCCGCAGGTGCAGCAGAGGGACGTGCACGCGGCGGCGGCCGCCTGCGGCTGGGGAGGGAGGAACAGCATGCCGGCGGACGGCGGCTGCATTGCGGTTGGTTGCCGGATCGATGGAGGGAAGGGTGGGCGTCCGGATCGAGGGCGGCAATGGTCAGGGGCTATATAAAGGCGAGGGGCTATCAGCGTTAACTAGGGTTTGGCTCTTGTTAATGGGCCCTAAACCGGTGTAAGACCCAAAATCACAGATTATGGCATTTTTTTTAAAGCTGCATCTGGTGCAAACCCTCTGGCTCTATAAACTCACTCATGTAAACTTGAACGGAATTTTATAAAGTTTCACCCAAAAAAAAAAGGTGTAGAGGGAAGGGTGTACTCTAAGATTCGAACTCGACCGCATTTGAAATATACGAATTTTAAGATGGGATTCAAACTCCCTGGCGTTTGAAAGATGTAAAAGGCAAAGTGATTTCCCTCGATGAACAGTTATGGGCTGGGACAGTCCTTGGGTCTTCGTCGTCGCATGCGCTTGCTGCCGCGACAGTATGTCCACACGGCAGCCACACCTGAATGTACTGCGACAAAATGCTGTCAAGGCGCTCGTGAAAAGAACCTACGACGGTGCTCTAAAAAAACGACAGTGCTAAAAATGCAAACAGATGAAACGAGTCAACTCAATGCTCCAAGGGCCAAAATTCATATCATAAGATCTCAAAAAGACAGGCCTTGGAAGCTGCAAGATATGAAGAAAAATACAACGACGTTGTTCACAATAATGCGACAGACACGTCTATGTTCTTCTGACTTTCAGGAAAATTGAGATATGTCCTAAAAGGTCTCCTACGAAGAGAAGAATCATTCCAGAGCGTAGACAAGAAATCGTAGTGGCTTCCACCAGGATCCGGTGACAAAATAACATTCAAATAATTTGCTGCAACTTTAGCTCTCTTCTTGAACCTTTTGAACCCCTACCCATCTGGCATAGTCAACCCATCTGTTCATAAGGATCACCAGTAAGTAAAGTCACTGTAACAGGACCGAATATTTAAACTTAACAGTGAGGTAAGAATTACTCACAGTAAAGAACCCAAAAATGTGTTTCCCGTCCGAACGGCAAAGCATAGTGCACTCAGCATTAGCTTGTGGTTATGTAGTAGTGGCTCCAACATCCTCTGTTCAATTACACCAGCCAGAACCTGGTACCTGAAGTATATAATTTTTGTTGTTAAAAAAGAACGACAGTTGACAGCAAACAGACTATGGATTGCTGATAACTGTAAAATGTTTTACAATGGTTATCTGTTTCAAGAGAAAAACAAGAAAAAAAAATTCAACAGAGGGTTTAGTCCCTCAGGGGTCAGGGCCCTCATAACGAAAACAAGAAGACAAAATTAATCAAAAATTGAGCAAAGCAGAAGTATGTTACATATGTTTACCTGAGGTTACTAGAAACTGCCATGTATATACCGTAGGCAACACTTGTTGATACAATTGGAATATCCTCAACTTCGTCATCAAGTTCCTTGTCAACAGCCTTCCTTGCTTTGATCAGTGCATTGGTGACACCAGTGCCAATCTGGGAAAGATGACAAATTCATATATATTGTAAACTTACCAAATCATCTAAGCTGAAATGTTCGTCACAGTATAGCTGTGAAATGACAAGCTTACCAGAGAGGCACTAGTTCCCACTGCAAAAAGCTTTGCACCATTTCTCTGCAAAAGAGTCACTGCCGTTAGTTGATCAATATAGCATGCCAAATAAACTGAGGTCACTATGAGTATCATAATAACCCACAAATACTTTACCACAATAGCTCCAAGCCTCTGCAGAAGCGAGTACGATCTTCCACCCAAAGCAATCTGCAAAAGAGTTTTACATAAAGTCTTCTTGAACAGTTAACACCCGGGGGGGGGTGTTAGAAAAGTGCATTCAACTTGATATAAAGTGAACGTTAGGTTACTTGGAAAGCATTATCTGGGCAGTTATGGAAAAAGTTTGCAATATGTCCAGCATTTGTTGCAAGTGGTGGCTGCAGAGATACAGTTGGAGCAGGAAGGTAGACAAGCATGAAATCTGCAACTATTGCCATAACCTGGGTAGTATCAGAAGCAACAACTGAATTAGATTTCATAACAAAAGAGTTGAAAGTACAGTAATAAGATAGAAATCGCTTAATATCAGATAGTGGATTAGTCATTAATATTGGTGAAGTGCAACCTCAGAAGATCTCTTCCACTGCCTTTAAAATAGCTCTTTGGATGGCTTCAACTTCATTAACTTTGAAAACGTGTTTACTTTGTTTCAGCAATAATGAAAAAAAAAGCACGGAAAGCCATGTCTTGAACAGGATGGTCGCATCAAGACACCAATATCCTTGACATATTTGGGATATTGTGATTGTTTTGCTTCCAGACTTGATCATTCATTTACTGTCAACAAGATAGCAATGCTCACCCTCATGAAGCGAAATTGATGTTCTCTTCCCAAAACTACCACTAGTGTGAAACTGTGAATAGGTTCTGTTCAAAACAATGGCAAGTAGAACCAAGTATGGCACCTCTAGTGAAACTAATAAACCAGAGAGAACGTAGTCATTATTCAGATATTCCCAAAAACAAAATAATATCAGCACATTATAGGATTCTAGCTCTCCTGATTTATTCCTAACTTCATTAGTTGCTGCTAGGACCGTAGTTGAGGATTTTTCAACTTATTAGGTAACGATATTAGTTAAGAATTCACAGACCAAGAGAAATAATAAAACTCCTTGCAGGATGTGAGATCTTCACTTGGCATGTGAGCATAGAAATAATCTGTCTGGCGGTCATGGTTGGCTTTGTTAAGAAGATAATTGTGCTTACTGCAAGAATACAGGAAGCAATTGTCCAAGTACTACAAGGAGCATACCACATCGGCGATCACAATATCAATCTCCTTGACAAAATTCTCCCTTCTCTTTTCATACTCCGCTGCAGTCTAAACAAAAAAGGGCGGTATAAAAAGCGTCAGATCGGCAGCATTAGATGAGACAATGCAATGAAACATGGGTTTTCTTTTTTTTCAAAAAGGGAAGGGGAATGCATCCAGGGACCTTGGCGATGATGCCGACGCCACACTCCATGGCGAGCTTGGCGAGGAAGAGATCGTCTGCGAGGAGGCGCTCCCTGAACCCTCGGAACCGCAGCAGCCACCGGAGCAGCGCTGACCCCTCCATCTCCGCGAAGCGCCGCACGATCTCCCCCGTGACGCGGCCGCCCTGCACGGCCGCCGCGAGGTCGGACGGCAGGCTCTCGAGCTTCCTCCCCATCTGCGCGAGCACGAACAGCGCCACCCTCCTGTTGTCGGACGCGTCGTCGTCGCCGTCGCCTCCATCCCCCTCGCCATCTCCGCCGCCGCGGCTGTTGCTGTTATTGTCGTCGTTGCTGTTGCCTCCGCCGGAGGAGAGGGCGAGGGGAGGGAGTTGGGGGCGGGGGATGCGGAGGCGGAGCGGGAGCGGGAGGGAGCGGGAGAATGGGAGGAGGGAGAGTCGGGACGGCTGGTGAGAAATCTGGATGCGGAGGTGGAGCGGGGAGGGTTGGCAGGATGGGGTGGAGAGGGAGGAGGAGGAAGGCATCGGGGAGTGGAAGGTCATGGCGCCGCCGAGGGGAGCGATCCGCGAGGCGGCGGCGATGGCTCGTGAGTTGTGGGGCGCCGCGCGGCAACGGAGCGGCGGGGCGCAGGAAAATGTTTCTGTCGAAGTGGTTGGCTGGCTCACTTGACACAAACGAGATTCGTTGTTTGAGCTCTTTTTTTTTCCCGTTGGTCGCCGGCCTGTGGATTCTGATTCCGTTAGCGTGTGCTCCACAGCTACAGCGACAGGGTTTTTTTTTATTGCTATGGTCGATGGTATTCAGCCATATTTTTCAAAATGGTAATGAATGACACACATGTTTTTATATTTAAAAAGTCGTATGTAGAATTCACTTTAAAAATCATCTTATTTATTTTGACTTTTCAAACAGCCAAAAGCCCAAAAAGCATGGGGCTTAAATTGTGGGCTCCTGGTGCACGTATGGGCCAGAAGCCCGTGTGTGCAAGTCGACAAAAGCAGCGACGGCCTGAACTCAATTGCTGTCCGTCTTGATAGTCATGGTAAGCATGCCGATCCTCTCAAAAATAAAAAGTTAAGCATGCGGGAACAAAACTTAATCAAATCTGTCCCGCCGACCTCACTCTCGGGAGAATGGGACCGGCGACACCTTCCACCAATCAGACTGCTCGAGTTCAAAATTCAGATTAATCTGGAACACGCGGTTAGGTGGTGATCGGTTCGGCTGAAAATCTCGTGGCTTATGGCTGAAAACATCAGTAGCTATTGAAAAAAGCATCAGAATGTGAGGCTTATTTAGCATAATTAAATTTAAAAAAATTAAAAATATAAAAAATATGTGAGCCCATTACGTATAATACAAATGAATACGAGAAAAAAAGAACCGGCAAAAAAGCTAAAAAAAACCAAAAATTTAGAAAAAGACGAAATTGATAAATAGTAAAAAATAAATCAAAAGCCAGAAGCTCAAGCCGAATTAATCGGGGCCTTAGTATACTTAAGGCACTGCTGGTACTACTCTACAAAAAAGAATGAAAAGCCTAGAGCATATGGACATGGAACCACAAGACACTGGGTCATATAAACTTTGAATTCTGTTGTCTGCATTGCACTCAGAATTCTGTGCCTCCGGGTTTCGTGCTGTAGAGCTTATGAATACTATATTATGCCACAGACAGATTCCTACCGAAAATACCATTCCTCTTCCATTTCTGCTGTCGCTCTCATGCTTCAGAAACGAACATTATCGTGAACTTGTGACTAATCCGTACAAGTGCAGAGGCCTCCATCTCTGAATCTCTTTCGTACCTATCGATTTACCAGTCATCACTAGTTGCTTCTAGTTTTGCTTGTAAAGACATGACGGTTTGTGATCTCCGATCCACAGTAGCACTTCTACAATATATAAAAAAACTCGACCTGCGGGGGGGAAGAATCCCCCCGGGCATTGCTTAAGAAGAAGGTCTTCTCACGCAGACCGAGAAAACCCCCGAACCCCTGCTCCACCCTTACACAGTACAATATATAGTATTACAGCTTTTCACGGTTTGTTAACATTCTGACCTCTACGATCACCTTATATAACCGTACGACTATGTTGTAGTGGCTACGACCACCTTCTATATCACTATAACTGCCCTATTGGTCCTCCGACCACACAGACAATCGTTATGACCAGGGGCGGATCCAGCGGTGGGGCGGGGGAGGCTCGAGCCCCCCTACCGCTACCGGACCCTTGGAGCCCCCCCTAAATTTTTAGCCATGGATGTATAATGTAGAAGGGGCTGAGGTCAAGTTGAAGGTATTTCAGCCCCTCCAAAAAATTTTCCTGGATCCGCCACTGGTTATGACCACACTGTGATCTCTCCGATCACGCCTCGCTGCTCCGACCACGTAGTCGTAACCTTTAGCAAAAGTTACGACCACGTTCACCGTCTCTCGCTGCACCTCCTTCGACCACGGCCGATCATCATAGTCGTAGCTCTTTATGACCACACAGTGATTCTATCGACCACGCCGAAGGCTATGTCATCATTGCAGTCGTAACGCCTTACGACCACAGTTTCAACTCCACGATCGTGGCCGTAACTCCTTACGACCATGTCTACCTGCGAACACTTCTGCTCGTCACTGTGGTTGTAACTCCTTACGACCACATATGCTGCTCCTGCGCACGCAGCCACTCGACCGCCATGGTCGTAATTCCTTTACGACCAGACCTGCGATCCCCTTCTTACTGTGGTCGTAAGTCATTTACGGCCAAGTCTGAGAACACAATGAGCTCGATAGATTTCCAGAGCCAAACCGCTCTTCTTCGTTTTATTTCTTTCTCTCAATCACACAAATCTCTACGATCACCTTGATCGTCCTCTCTCTCTTGCCTCTCGATCACACAGATCGCCTTGGCCTCTCTCGCCCTTCTCCCCTTGCTCTTTCGGTTACATGGCTCCGCCTTTTATACTCTACTCTACGACTCCGACTCGGTTACGACCACAACTATTATTCGAACTCGGCTACAACTATGAAACAGACTCGAACTCGACTACGACTGTGGAGCGGACTCGTATACGACCATGACCCAAACTCGTATACGACCATGACCTAGACTCGTATACAGAACTCGTACATGACTCCGACCACTCGTACACGGCTAGGACTACGACCATGACTGAAAAAACAAAATTACAACTCTAACATATAGTGAAAGATTTCAGTACAAGCCCCATCGGCTTTGATTTTGAAGGAAAGAACCTGGAGAGCAGGGTCAACACGATTCAACAAATTAAGGTACTAACGAGATAGTCATATATGGACTTGTTTGTGACTTGTAATAGTGGGTCTATTCTTTTTAGTTTTAACTTATAATTGTGGTTTATAACTTTTAGTCTATTTGTGAGAAAGAGTATGGAGTAATAGAAATTCGTGTATGGTTTTGACTGATATAGATAAAGTCATTACAATACGTAGTACAATCAACTTATAGAATCCATTTTGAAAAGACACTATGTTTCAAATCTAATTACTGTAAAAAAAGTCAAAAAACAACTTTTAGAAGTCGAAAGAAGAGATCCGTTATAGCGTGATAGTTGACGAGTCGGGGACTAGATTTTTTTTAGAGCAAAGGGCATGTTCTTTTCAGCTTCTAAAACCTGTTTTCGGCTTTTCTACAGTAATCAGTTTTTAAACGGAGTATCTTTTCAAGATATGATCTACTAGTTAATTATAGTATACATTGTACCGACTTTAATTATATCGGAAAGAACCGCACGTGAGTCTTTTTACTTTGTAATCTCTCACACAAACAGTCCAAAAATTACAGACCGCAACAAAAAAACTATAAATTTCAGTAAAAAAAAAACAGACCTAAAGTCAGACCTAAACTCTCGGGAGAATGGGAGGGACCGGCGACACCTTTTCCACCAATCAGACTGCTCGAGTTCAAAATTCAGATTAATCTGGAATAAGAGGTTAGTATACTTTAAGGCACTGCTGGTACTACTCTACAAAAAAAGAATGAAAAGCCTAGAGCATATGGACATGGAACCACAAGACACAGGAATTTTTTGTACGGATAATCTATTTTTTATTCAAAATTACAGAAATATACCCGCGGAAAATTTTTACAAAAATAGGCTCGATCGCCTAATGGTTGGGCGATCAAGCCTTCGCTTCAACCATTGGGCGACTTTAATCGATCGCTCTACCCTCAAGGCGATCGCATCGATCGCTTAACCATTGGGCGACTTAAATGGAGTCGCCAATGGTTGGGCGATCGCACTCAAGTCTCCGTGAATGTTTTAAATTTTTTCAATTTTGTAGTTTTAAACTGGTAAAAATCTCTGGAGTTGTAATAAAAGTTTATGTTCATTGTATATTATAGGTGTGCAAAAATTTTGAAATTTTTTTAGGAACGATTGACCGTAGAACGATCGGTACATACGATGGTAAGTGATATTTTAATGTTATTGAGAATTCGTGTCTCTGGGCTAGGATTGGGTTGAGGAGGATCGATAGGCCCAACGGTCGATTATCACTGCAGCAGTTCTACATACAAACCATCTGTAATACTCTCTATCACAAGTTTTATATATCGATGCAATATAAACAACTAGTCTGAAAAGATAAAATAGCAAAGTTGTATATGGCTTATATATACTCATTTAAAAGGTTTCGATGAGATCTACAACTTTTCAGTTGACACAAAATCCAAATTCGAAAGGAAAACCAAGAAAAAGGGTAACAATGAAACCAAAACTTACGACGCGGGTTTAGGTCCAAAGATGGCCGATTTTCGGGGTCTTGGAGGGCGACTGGCGCAAGCGGTCGTTTTTATTGGATCGGGCTTGTCGTTAGCTTTCCAACGAGTACAAGAACGTCGAAAACGGACACCGTATGCAAAAGTTATGCCCGTTTCTTGAAGGTGTGTCGAAACAGATGAAACTGCTATAACTTTTGATCCCGTAGCCGAAATTGCTCAAATTTTTTCTAGAGGCTGTTGGATGTATGAAGAACAGCTCCACCAATTTTCACTTTTTGGCGAAGGTTTGATGCACTTTCCAAATTCTCAGAAATCAAAATATTACTTACCATCGTTTGTACCAATTGTTTTATGGTCATTTGTTCCTAAAAAAGTTTCCCAAAATTTTTACACACCTACAACATACAATGAACATAAACTTTTATTACAACTTCAGCAAATTTTTACCAATTTAAAACTATAAAATTGACAAAATTTAAAACATTCATGGGAGTCTGAATGCAATCGCCCAACCATTGGCGATCAGATGAAAGTCGCCAATGGTTAAGCGATGGATGCGATCGCCGAGGGTAGAGCGATCTGGATTAAAGTCGCCAATGGTTAGGCGAAGGCTTCATCGCCCAACCATTAGGCGATCGGAGCCTATTTTTGTAAAAATTTTCCGCAGTATATTTCTGTAATTTCGAATAAAAAATGGATTATCCGTACAAAAAATTCCAAGACACAGGGTCATATAAACTTTGATATGGTATTACT
Source organism: Dendrocalamus sinicus (assembly GCA_036346575.1). Taxonomy (NCBI): domain Eukaryota; kingdom Viridiplantae; phylum Streptophyta; class Magnoliopsida; order Poales; family Poaceae; genus Dendrocalamus; species Dendrocalamus sinicus. The sequence continues at coordinate 62,695,679 of CM070641.1, forward strand.
CCGTTGTCTGCATTTTACTCAGAATTCTGTGCCTCCGGGTTTCGTGCTGTAGTCTGTAGAGCTTATGAATACTATATTATGCCACAGACAGATTCCTACCGAAAATACCATTCCTCTTCCATTTCTGCTGTCGCTCTCATGCTTCAGAAACGAACATTATCGTGAACTTGTGACTCATCCGGACAAGTGCAGAGGGCTCCATCTCTGAAACTTTTTCGTACCTATCGATTTACCAGTCATCAGTTGTTGCTTCTAGTTTTGCTTTTGTAAAGACATGACGGTTTGTGATCTACTCCGATCCACAGTAGCACTTCTACAATATATAGTGTTACAGCCTTTCACGGTTTGTTAACATTCTAACCTTTACAATCACCTTATGTAACTGTATGACGACCACCTCCTGTATCGCTATGACTGCTCTATTGGTCCTCCGACCACACAGACAATCGTTATGACCACACTGCGATCTCTTCGATCATGCATCGCTGCTCCGACCACGTAGTCGTAACCTTTAGCAAAAGTTGCGACCACGTTCACCGCCTCTCGCTGCACCTCCTTCGACCACGGCCGATCATCATAGTCATAGCTCTTTATGACCACACAGTGATTCTACCGACCACGCCGAAGGCTATGTCATCACTGCAGTCGTAACGCCTTACGACTACAGCTTCAGCTCCACGACCGTGGTAGTAACTCCTTACGACCATGTCTACATGCGAACACTTCTGCTCGTCACTGTGGTTGTAAATTCTTACGACCACATATGCTGCTCCCTGCGCACGCAGCCACTCGATCGCCGTGGTCATAACTCCTTTACGACCACGCCTGCGATCCCCTTCTCACCGTGGTCGTAAGCCATTTACGGCCACGTTTGAGAACATAATGAACTCGATAGATTTCCAGAGCCAAACCACTCTTCTCCGCTTTATTTCTTTCTCTCAATCACACAAATCTCTACGATCACCTTGATCGTCCTCTCTCTCTTGCCTCTCGATCACACCGATTGCCTTAGCCTCTCTTGCCCTTCTCCCCTTGCTCTTTCGGTTACATGGCTTCACCTTTTATACTCTACTCTACGACTCCGACTCGGTTACGACCACGCCTGTTTTTGGGCTTTTCTACAGTAATCAGTTTTTAAACGGAATATCTTTTCAAGATATGGTCTACTAGTTCATTATAGTATATACTGTACCGACTTTAATTATATCGGGAAGAACTGTACGCGAGTTTTTTACTTTATAATCTCTCACACAAATAGTATAAAAACTACAGACCGCAACAAAAAAACTATAAGTTTCAATTAAAAAAAACAGACCTAAAGTCTGAGAGTAGATTTTATAGGAACAACACATAGCTCTTAGCGACTAAAGTGCCATGAACAAAATTGTGCAGCTTGGGCGCTTTCGGGAGGTCCTCCCGTGTTTCATATCAGCACAGGCACAAGCAACTATGGCCACTATTTGAAAGTAACCGTACGAGGTACGGAGTCAATAATAAGATACCAAACTGACACGTCAAAAAAGGTTATCAAATGCAGTAATCGGTACTGTGAGCCCACCAAATAGTTCCATCGCTGCCTGGATCAACGGCAAGTGCTTAAGTGTTTTTTTTTAATTTGAAGTACTAGAATTTTTTTCTATGTATATCTTCTCTAATAAATATGAGTACTTTAAACCACAAAAAAATATCCGAATCCTTCTTCTCCCATGTATGCAGCATCTAAAAAAATATAAGAATTCTGAACTACAAAAACACTCGAATCTCCTTCTTCTATATATATATATATATACCCTCCAAAATATCTAATTACTCAAAATCACAAAAAAAACATTCAAGTACCTTCTTGACACCTCCTGCATTTATTTATATAAGGCCGACCCAGTAAATTATGACAAGTGCCGAAGGATCAAACAAACCACTCTGACACGTCTGTCTGATCTCCTGAAAATAATGTATAGTACCACCCAGGTAGCGCGTACTGTAGCTGACGCAGTCGCAGGTGCATAACTACTGTCCATGCGCAGGTAGGGAAGCCCCTTTCTTATAAGAGATTCTCCCCATCCACTACCGTTGATTCGATGGAATTAAGTGGAATCAACGGCGGATGGAGAGATGCATTAGCATACACTCAGTTCAGTGCTAAGATAAGAATGAGCAGCACAGAACTTCAGTGCAATGATATGACCATTTGCTTGGAAATTGGCCCGCTCATTTCGGTTTGAGCTTATGATTTTTGGTTTATTTTTCACTATTCAACAATTTCGTTTTTTCTGGTTTTTTTGAGCTTTTTTTTCGGTTCTTTTTTTTTCCCGTATTCATTTGTACTGTTCGTGACGGGTTAACCTATTTTTTTTTCTTCTATTTTTCTATTTTTTAAATTTAATTACGCCAAACAAGCCACTAGTAGTTACAATATTTTTTTCAGCCAACTACAGTACTTTTCAGCTATAAACCACTTAAAATAAGCTTTTTTGAGCAGGGCTTGAAAGAATGGATTCGACCAGTTGATTGATTAATTCATTAAGATTTAGCAAAACGTAATATCGCATCACGAAAGACTCGTAGTATTCAACCAGTTCGTCATGCAGTAGCCGTATATCGCACCAAATCAAAAAGAAAACGCAGCTAGCGCACAGCGCTGAAGAGACGTGCAATGGTGATGAGCAATAGAGGCAATGGATTCAGGAGCCACTTGTGCAACCCAAGGTTAATTTATCAGCTCGTACTTTTTTGTGTAGTGGGCGGTGACCTTCGCTGTGCACTCACATGCCTCATGTAGCTCCCGTAATGGCATGGACCTCACCAAGGAACAAACGCGCGCCCAGATGGAGCCATCGGTGGGCACGGTAGTACACGCCAACTTTGTTACAACTCACTGGTCACGAGAGCATGTCTGTGCATGGAGCCAGCATCGAGATCACGACTGCATCTACTGCAAGAATGGTTAAGAACAACAGAGAACAAAAATATAGTTGATCACTTTCAGTACAACTGTAGAAGAAGAAGAAGGAGGAGGAGGAGGAGGAGGCATCACGACTTGACATCCAAAAAGCGAAACCAAAGCTGGAAAATTAGCAGGGCACACTGCCGGGACCTTTCACTAGGAAACACATGAACAAGCTGGAGAGCTGATCAAGCATCAATGCACGTAGTACTTGCGGATGCATGGTGTGTCGAGCGGCCAAGTGATCGTTCGTTCGTTGGTTCGTGCAATCACGATCCCGCCTGGCCAGTCGTTAGATCTCATGTCGGAAAGCTTCTTCCATTCTGCCCACCACGGGGGCCTTGATGACCTGCAGTATCTGGACCACCTCCGCCATGGACGGCCGGTTCGACGGGATCTGTGACGTGCACACCATCCCCAGCTTGAGAACCGGCAGCACCTCCTCCTCCGGGAACTCGCCGATGCTCGGGTCGACGCACTCCAGCACATTGCCGTGCTCGAGGAGCACCCTGACCTGGTCGATCAGTATGGCCACGTCGTCGTCGCTGTACTCCACGGCCTTACGGCCGGTCACGAGCTCAAGGATGAGCACGCCGAACCCGTAGATGTCGCACTTCTCGTTGATCCTCAGGCTCTGGCACGCGAGCTCCGGCGCGACGTAGCCCATGGCGCCCTGGAACCGGCTGCTGATGATGTGCCTGTCCAGCTTGGGAAGCAGCCGGGCCAGCCCGAAGTCGGAGATCATCGGGTCGCAGTGCTCGTCGAGGAGGATGTTGCTCGGCTTGACGTTGTAATGGATCACGGGCGGCCGGAACGACCGGTGCAGGTGCGCCAGGCCCTTGGCCGTGCCAGCCACGACCCTGAACCTCTCGGCCCACGTCAGCGGAGGGAACACGCCGTCGTTGCCGTGGAGGCGCGCCTCGAGGCTGCCGTGCGGCGCGTAGTCCGTTATGAGGAGCTGCAGCTCCGGCGTCCAGTAGTAGCCCTTGAGCGGCATCAGGTTGGGGTGCCTCGCCTTGCCGAGGATGCGCACCTCGCGGTCGAAGTCGTCGCGGGACTGGATTATGTTCGCCGTCACGAGCTTCTTGATGGCGACGACCCTGCCTTCGCCGACCGACGCGCGGTACACCGTCCCGAACACGCCGCGGCCAATCTCCGTCGCCTTGCTCAGCAGCGTGTCGGCTCCACCCACGAAGTCCTCGGAGCGAAGGCTGTTTCGTGGCCCGAACGTCACCATCTTGCCGGTCGCGAGCTTGCTGGACTTGGTCGAGCTGGACACAACGCTCTCCAGCTCTTTCTCCGGGAGCCCAGCCCCAGCCCTCCGCCGTGCCGATAAGTTGAGCAAGGTGATCACAATGACCCCGAGGATGATGACGAGCGCCGCGCAGATGGCCACCATGGCGGACACGCTTAGGAACCGCCGTTTCCTTGGTATCGCCGGTCCGCCGCCGTTTGTCACAAGGTTGTTGTCGCCGTTGCCGCGCGTGTACTCGTTGGGGTCGAGCACGAGCGGCTTTGGCACGTTCATCCTGCATGGCTCGGAGACGAGCGGGCTGCAGATGCCGAGGTTGCCCTCGAGCGAGCTCGCGTCGAGGCTCTGGAACACGCCCGACGCCGGCAGCCGCCCGACGAGGCGGTTGTGCGAGATGTTCACCGCCAAGAGGTTCTCCAGCACGCCCAGCTGCTGCGGTATCTCGCCGGTCAGGTTGTTGTACTCCAGCCGCAAAATCTCCAGCTTCTTGAGCTCCGCAATGCCCGCCGGTATCGGCCCGGTCAAACCGTTGTGCCCCAAGCTCCTGCGATTGCAAAGGCATCAAACGTCACCCACGCAACGCAACGCAACACATTCGTAGATGTAATCAAGTGTAACCAAGAAGGGTACAATGTGTACGTACAGTAGGTACAGAGAAGAGCAGTTTCCGATGTTGTCGGGGATGGAGCCAGCCAGGGAATTGCCGTCGAGTTGGAGCACGGCGAGGCTCCCGGATTCGCACAGGTCGCTGGGCATCGCCCCGTACAGTCCACTGCTGCGGAGGTCGAGCACCGTCAAGTTGCTGAGCAGGCCGAGCTCCGGTGGCACCTGCGTGCGGAGGTCGTTCCTGGACAGGTTGAGGTACTGGAGTTTGAAGAAGAGCGCCATCTCGGCCGGAATGCCGCCGGTCAACTGGTTGCCGGAGAGGTCGAGCCATTGCAGGGTCTCCGCCAGCCTCGTCGAGCCCGACGGCAGGACGCCCGAGAGCGCGTTCGACGACATGTCCAGCGTCTCGAACCCGACGTCGAACAGAGCATCTGGGATGCAGCCGCTGAGGTTGTTGGCCCTCAGGTGAAGCTCGGCGAGCTTGGTGCAGCCGGACATTGAGACCGGGATGGAGCCGGATAGCTGGTTCTTGGACAGGCTCAGGTAGTTGAGGTCCTTGAGCTTGCCGAGCGAGTCCGGCAAGCCGCCGGTGAGCGTGTTGTCGGAGAAATCCAGGTGCTGCAGCGCCGTCAGGTTGCCAAGCCAAGCAGGGACGTCGCCGGAGAGACGGTTGCCGGACGCTGAGAGGTACACCAGCGATCCGAGATGCCCGATAGAGTCAGGAAGTTGGCCGTCGAAGGAGTTGGAGCTTACATCAACAGTGCTCAGGTGCGGGCACAGGCCGATGTCCTCCGGTACTGCACCGAAGAACCTGTTGCCGCTGAGGTTAATGGTCTTGAGGTTGTGGAGGTTGGCAATGCCGTCACTGACGGGGCCAGAGAACTGGTTGCGGGACAGGTCGAGCGCGCGAAGCCGAGAGAGCGGCCAGAGCGCGCCGGCGAAGTCCGGCGAGCCGGAGAGTTGGTTCCCGGACAGGTTCAAGTGAAGCAGGAACGAGCTCTTGGACAGCCCCTGCGGTATCGGGCCGGAGAACTGGTTGCCGGAAAGCATCAAGAAGCGGAGGGTCGGAGGGAACGATCTCGGAAGCGGGCCAGAGAAGGCATTGCCGGTGAGGTCAAGGTACCGGAGCGAGGCGAGCAGCACGACGTCGTCGGGCAGCGGGCCGGAGAAGGAGTTGTAGGAGAGATCGAGGAGCGGAGCGACTTGAGCAGGAGAACCCGGGCGGGAGCGAGCCGGAGAGGTTGTTACGGGCGAGGGAGAACGACTGGAGCGCGGGGAGCCGGTCGAGGCCCCGCGGCATGCGGCCGGAGAGGCCGAGGCCGTCGAGCGCGAGGCGGAGCACGCGGGACGTGGCCGGGTCGCACTCGACGTGCGCCCAGCCGCAGGGCGTGGCGTCGGACTCCGTCCACGTGGCCAGCGCGGCGGACGGGTCCGACAGCGCCGACTTGAACACCACCAGCCCCAGCACCTCCTCGTTGACCGGCATCGGCATGTCGGCCGCCTGCACCGCCGCCACCCCAACGAGCAGCAGCAGCAGCAGATGCAGAAGCGGGGCTGCCATTTCTGGCGGCGCGTGCAGAAGGTTTCCGGGACGGGAGTGGAGGGGTAGATATGGCGACGGTAGAGTGAGGAGGTGGTGGTAGATCTAGCGGTGACCTGATTGGAGCGGTGGTGGTACAGAGGAGGAGCCGAGCTGGGAGTTTTGGTTTGCGCATGGTGGGGTGGAGGCGATCAGGGGAGCGAGGCCCGTGACCGCCAGGGTAGGTTGGACAGGCAGAAAGCAACAAAAGCCTTCACGTTCTCGGGTAGAATGCCGGCCGGAGGGGGCATTCGGAATCCAACTCGCGGGAACACGACACCGCACGGCAGTTGAGGGCCGGCGACACTGCTGCTGCTTCTACTTTGTACGCCGTGGATGTAGCCCAGAATCACATCGCAAGCTACGCAGTACATCTCGATCAGATATCCAAGATACTATCCTAGGCTACAAGCCTACAATCACGGTTTCGAAATAGCGCCTCACAAGACGAGCAGAGCGCGCATCAACACCGCATGCATCACCTGTTGTGTGAAGCTTCCCCGTGCGGGAGGGGAAAGGAATGAAGCTTTCCACGTTTCGACTGCCAGAATTCATGGCGTTGTCTGCAAACTGGAACAAAGAAAAATGTGGCTGCCGTTTCAAGACTTAACGGATTACTTTATTCATATCATGGGGTTACAATTATACATGTTGTATTCCGCATCTGAGATGTTGCCATCCGTATCTGCTCCCCATACTATGTCCGGATCAGTATGTATGTTTGCCACATGTGCTGTTATGCATCTCATCAAGTTCAGAATTCTGTACACACACACACACACACACACACACACACACACACACACACACACACTCACGGCCACTATATTTGGATTCTGCACTACCCCCGCATCTAGAGGCAACCTTCTATATATGTATGGAACGGTAAAGGAGACGTATCAGGAACAAACTCGCATACGTACATGTATCCGCTCGTTGTTAGCTGGACTCGGGAGTAAACAATATTTTTGAGAGAACAAACCCATCAGCGCCTTAGCCCAGCTCAAACTCTGGCACTGAACCGTTATACAATTTATCAACGCTGCATCAATCGCGCGGGCCGTCGAATGATTGGGTCTTCCTCAGATTCCAGTGGAGACCCTCGTGGATGCTGCGGAGGAAATCAGTCGTCGAATCCACCAGGCAAGCCGTAGGCACGGGCCAAGGAGAAATACTGCAGATGAGGGCATCACCGGGAGCCAGCTGCTTTCGATCTTTGCCATCGAAAGATGCCCAAGCTTGGCCCCTGCTATTGAACGGCACTTGCACGCGCAGAGTTACATATTCAGGCAGTATCAAAGGCCTGAATGACAAGGAATGCGGACAGATCGGTGTGAAAAGGATTCCTGGGACCTGCATATACCAGCAAAACATAAGGCACCAAAATAGCGTTGGACAAGTTGTTTTGGGAAAGATGCACAGAGAAAATAGCAAAACTTCCTGGGGTCCCGAACTTGAAGGACAAAGTAAAGTGGCAATAAACAGAGAACAAGAAAATAGCAACACTTCTTTCTTGAAACAAAGCCTCAAAAATCAACTCAAAGAGAGGTTGCAGCTAACTACAAGTGATAGCAAGATAATTGCAAGCTTTTTTACTGTGCTAACCCTCAAAAATCAACTCGAAGAGAGGTTACAGCTAACTACAAGTGATAGCAAGATAATTGCAAGCTTCTTTACTGTGCTAACTAATATGAGAAAAACATAGCCTTAGTTCCTGCTGATTAGAATCTTGGTTGGATAGTTGTAGGTCACAGAGAAAATTTGCTGCTTTAATATGCAAATTTACAACGTGGAATATCCATTTTTTCAACAAATTCTAAGCACTTTAGTTCACAACTTTAACAAACAGGACAGGTTGAATTACAGGTATTAGCTTAAGTTTGTGAAAGAGATCCATCAATATGGACTCAGTGACCAAGAGAAGATTCAGGACTGTACCGAACTCATCTGAACTTTCAATAATATTACATGATTTTAATCCCAAGTAAGAAAATAATCTCAAGACTTATTGCAGCAATCCAAACACAAGATTGTAAATCGGGGAATACACAAGAACTAAGGGTGCTAGTACAAAATAGGGCATACCTGTGGATGAACCATGGATCCCCCGGCTGCTAATGAATATGCTGTGCTTCCAGATGTTGTTGATATGATCAGTCCATCCCCTTGTACACATGTAACAAAAGAACTGTCACAGTAGCATTCCAGGTAGGTAAGGTAGGATGATATTCCACGGTCAATTGTAACTTCATTTAACACAAGGATTGGCTCCTCAGTCTCAAGTTCATCCTTTGCTGCATCACGGATTACATGACACTGTAGACGGTTTCTCAGCGTGATGCTAAATGGTCCATTCAGCACATTGTCCAAACAATCACGATATTGCTCGCTTGCTGATAAATATGTTAAGGGCAAAGAAATAGCTAAAATGTGACTGTCAACAGGAGAGCAGAATGCTTCATGTGAGATTCATCTGCTAACAGACATGAGTTTTTCAGACCATGCAAAATCCAGCCTTACTGAAAATGTAGATTAGAATACCAAAACATCAACAATCAATCACTACAGGAAAGAAAATATATATGCTTTATATGAATATAAAGTTTGAATCTTTTTGAATAGAGCATAGAAACAATGCCTCATAAATAACTAGGTAACATCTAGATAGGCAATAATTCTAGGGAAAATAAAGTTAGAAGGAAAAAAAAATGCAAAGAGGTCATACAACCATTAAATTTTAATAGCATATTCAGCAATATTTCAGCATCGATGATAAAGGATACGGAAAGGTGTCATGAAGCCCAGTGATCCCAGGGAGAATGCAACAACTGGAGGAACTGGTCCTTTGAACAATGATGCAGCCTGTTAAGAGAGATTGAATCAATACCTAGTTTCAGTAGCAGTCCAGAAGAGCAATCGAGCAAAATTAAGTCCAAGTAAAAATACAAATCCAAAGTAGAATATGAGAAGCGATTAGTTTTTCTTTACGCAGAATAAGCATTGTTGTACCAGAAGATGCGAGTAGTTGAGACAGCATGCAAAGTATAAAGACTCAACCATCTAAAATATGGAACATCAAAGCAATACATATCAGGTAAGTTGGTTCTCATAGCGAATTGTATTAACACTTTCTACTTTTATATGGACAAGTTGGCATCAGAATAAGAATTCTGTAGTAATTCTAGCTCTGAAGCAGTAACTCCCATGAAAACTCACTGGAGAGATCTATAGACCTGCCATTTCAGCTGTTGGCCGATGTTACCACATAAACCATGCATATTGATTATTGACCAAATATGTGGACCTTCATGAAAAGGTTAATTCTTCAGTCGGTCTGGAGGTAGCTGAGGTAGAGCCAGTCAACCAACTGCTAAGTACACATGATCCTCCTAAGGCTTTGCATATCCAAAAATCACTGGAGTAATCAATTGTTACTTGACTGTTAAACTATATAGACTAAATCTCTGCCTTGTCTGACTAGGGAACCAATAGTAGCCTCAAAGGACTAAGTGGCGGTTGGCCGGTTGCTCGTATCGTATCACCTACAAATGAAGTAGCTAAATTACTTGCCCTCAACGTCAGGTCATCAGCTGGAATTGGACGCACTACTCCCCAATCTCTTACACTGAGCTACCTTCTAAAGCTCCCACATTCTGAACCAACATTTTTTGGATATGAGTTTATGGGTTATTCATGATTATTCAGCATCTCTTACCGTGAAGTTTGCATTACACAGACAAGGCAGCCAGGGGATCTAGTATAATATAGGGAAGATGTTAGCACTAACAATTCTTGCTTCCAATCATGCAAAAGACAGCTAATTGAAGGTATGGATTAAAAGGATTTAGCTAAGTTGTTAACAAACCAAAATGATGCCAGGGTCCAACAAGTGTTGAATGGTTGATGAACAAAACAGGCACCAGAGTATTTCTTATAATTTTAACATATTTACAGGTGATGTAGTAAATACCAATATAAGTTATTATGTAGCCATTCTGGACCACTAACCACATAACTGAAGGTGGTCACTATATCAAAAAAGATAGAAAAGCTTGTAGAGTCCATATAAGATTCTGCAAGGATGCATCACAATTAAAGTATCAAAAAATTGGACTTGCTTACCCATAAAACAGTTCCATCACCGCCAAGAGTTACAATGAGGTCAACCTTCGTGTGCAACATCTTTATCTCCTCGTCTATCAGAATTTTCTAATTAGTTGGGCAGACAAAGGGGAGTGATAGGTGAATAAACTAAGTAATAGGAAGATCTAACACAACTGAAATATGAACATAAGAAAGTACAAAACAACGAAATGTTGATCAATACAATCCTACAATGGAAAAAAGTGTGTTTGGTCCTAAATGTACCACTAAAGTTACCTTAATAATGTATTAAGTGTTACAACTTACAACTGTAGGCAGCTGCAGCCATGTGGTTGTGCGTCACTCAAACACGATACTCTAAATATTTCCTTTTGATACAAAATACAGCTTAATAATGTGTCCAGTTCAGTGCTAAGAATGATTTGTGCCGAAATCTAGTGTGAGGATATAACTTTATTCAGATGTGGTTAGGGCTCTGAGCAATTCTATCCACACAGGTAATAAGCATAGGGAATTCAAGCAGTACCAGGGGATCATAAAACCTGCCCCATGAAAAGCAAGACAAGAGGCAGAAACTTGTTATCATCTGAGCACCACTAGAAAGTTCAGGAAAAGCAGTTTATACTATCCATTCCATGCTTATTGTGCAATCTTTTTAATAATCAATTGATCAATTCCCATTACCATTCTTCCTATACCAGAATACCAATCATAGAAAGAACAGAAGTCCATAGCTGAAATAACAAATTCTTTCTCAAGTATATCAAATGTTCCGAAATGCCAAATCTAGAGCAGCATGAAAGAAGTGCATCACATCAATAAAATCTCTTACCATTATCCCATGTTTGGATAAAGTTGTAGTAGGAATCTTCTGTTAGGAGTTCCTTGCTAACACGTGGCTCTACGAAGACATTTATATTTTTATGCTCCTTAAGCCATCTGCAGAAAATAAATGACCGTATTAGTGGTGCAAGTACAATATATATATATATATCTTACCAGCATAATGGCATATAACCCCATAAACTGTGCCTGTATCAGTCATAACAAGATATTTAGGGTATCGTAAATGTATAATTGAAGACAAGTAACTGCTTCTTATACTGGTAAATGCAATGGCAACATAACCTTGCAATTCATAAAGATGGAGAAAATACAGATTCTTCCTAAGTACATTCACAGATAAGGTTCACATAATCATGAAAGTAAGCAAGACTATCATAACCAGTGGTGCAAGGCAGTGAAGAGAACACACCTGACCATTTCAGCACAAAGAACACGCACAGAGTTGGAATTAGGTTTGGTAATGAAAAGCACTGTTTGTGGTGGGGATTCCCATTTCAATAAGATCTGAAACCAAAGTATACATTGTCATGGAAAGAGAGACATGCACAAGAATGATATTTTTTTGGTCAAGATATTCCAGCTACTGGAATTAAATAATTACAATGTTCCTGACTATTGCAAAATGAATCAAACAGAAGATGAAGACCAACCTGCTTACTGCTGCGCTCTGCTGTTGTTATATCTCCTTTTTCAAAGGACACAAAATCATGCTTGTGCTGGCCATTTTTGTCCCCATTGCATCCCCATGAAAGTCTAAATGATGCCTTTCTTCCCACCATCTTGTGACTAGATCTTGGGTTAGGTCCAGGAATTTCGTCCTGGAGGACCTCATGCGAACATATCCCATGATTTCCACAACATCCTGTTTGATCAGATGCAGATCTCTCCAGTGTTAATTGGCTGGCCAGTTTCCCTAAGTCCTTAATGGTACAACTGCCGCAGCCTGCACAAGGTAGCATTCAATTTAGATTTTTTTTTGGGGGGTGGGGAGGTAGTATATTGCATTCCACAGCGTAAGATATGTATAACCATTTTGGGATCCATCCAATGATGCTATGATAGTCCCTCTGGTCACAAAACAAGTGTCACCATGGGAAGTGTGCTGTAACACCCCAAGAGCCAAAATTGACAAAGCCTGCTCCCACATGACACGGGCCTACACACGTGTAGCAACTTGCTTGGGCTTTCATACTTGCTTCTCCCAAAAGGTTTAACCCGAAAGTTGCTACGTATAGACCCTGTGGTATCATATGATACTATTCTGCACTTTAAACTCCCAATGCCAAATCTTAGCAACTTTGACCGTCCATGTGTGTAAATATCTAGGTTTCCCATGAACAATACTTTATAATGATAACTTCCTTTTACAAATTTATGCTGATAAATGCCAATGGTCTAATTGGCGTCAAAATGAATTTGGGAAGTAAGAAACGACACTTGTTTTTTGATTGGGGGCAGTACTATAATGTAATCGTCAACTAACAGCTTAAGTGATGATACTGTCTGTTGAAACTAAAACCAGCAATTGCAAATGTGTAAATCTAACCTTTGATTTTACTCTGTTGTTTGTGCGCCCTCTCTAATTCATATTTACGCTTCCACTCTGCCGCCTCTGCTTGAGCGGCAGCTTTCCCTTCAGCAACTCGTCGCAATGCTTTTGCAACAGCTTCAAATTCACAGAATTGCACCAGTTACTATATTGAATGTAAGTACGCATGTTTATATGACTGTTGTATAAGTAGGCTTCAGGTAGTATCATCTAAAGTTTGTGTCTCCTTACTTCTCATAGCCTCTGAAAACTCAACAAGGTGGGCATCAGTTGACTTGATAGGAGTTTGAGGAACGAATTCATAAGCTGCTTTCTCTGATTCTAACGAACTAACTGTAGAGCTGACTCTTGAGATGGATCCATTTTCACTTTGATGTGAGGCCATGACATCTAGGTTCACTCTCTCATCAGAAACCTGCAATGCCAAGAAGGTCTGTCAATAAGACAATAGGAAATCTGACGGGGGTTAACAAAGTCAACATTTCTCCCTTTTTTCCCCTTTCAAAAGGAACTTCCCCTTTTTTCATTTCAAAACCAACAATCCAGGGTTGCTGGCTAACATTTGCGTCTAGTAGGCAAATATACGGCCACACAATGGCACTTTCCAAAATCGTCCAATGTTATATTTGGAAATATCTGTAACGCTCTCGGAAGCATGCTTGCTATTCCATACAAAACCACACGAGTGTAGAGTCAAACACCATCTGTTCATGACCCTGATCAGAATTTGCACTCCATGCGGACATCAACTTCCTTATGATGACAGACATCAACTCAAGGTGCCCTACAATGCAAATGTGAATGACGTGCATTTACGGTTTCCCCAAAGAAGAGAGGGGAGGAGCTCATGTCCACTGGCATCTCCTACTTGTAAGATAAGGTAGTTACTAAAAAAGCAGGTAAGACAAGACGTTTAACTGAAGGATACTCTAGACTCCAGTTGGTTACCATGCTGCCCTTAAATATTACGCAAACGCTAGGAAGAAGATGCATACGAGACGACATGGAAATGGGACACGCATTTTTAGCCACGCATCAGCACGTACCGACTCGACCAATGATCTGAAGCTCGGAGCAGTTGGGATGGGTATGGGCGCTGGGCTAAGGCTCCGGAACCTGGAATCCGACGGCGCGAACTGAATTGCCTCGGAGGATGGCAGCTTCTGGCACAGAGAAACCACGCATTCATCAGCATACATCAAGCTGGGTCCAAAATTTCGAAACCAGCTGCGCGAAATGCGCAATCCGAAGCAATCACGAGGCACGCAGCTAGCTCCCCTGAACAAATTGCGGCCGAGCTGGGCAGAATTCGGGCGCCCAGCCGGCGAAACCCCACCCCACAAGACACGCCCAAACTAGCGCGGACGGATCGGAGGCGCGTGCGTACCTCCTGGGCGAGCTCGTCGAGCGACACGGCGGCGCGATCCATCCGCTCCTCGTCGCCGTCCAAATGGTTCTGTGTTTGTTTTGCTAGTGGTCTTTGCTTGTCTGGTTGGGCAGCGTGCGTGGTCTCGGATTTGCGAGAGGAGGAAGGTGAGGGGTGGGTGGGTGGGTGGGAGGCGAAGCTGATGAGGAGCACCACCACGCCTGCGCTGCGCCACCCCCTCCCCCGATTCGGTTATTTATCGGCGTCCAAGCCCATGCTGCCCCCCGACGTAGACGGGCGCTGACCGGTGGGGCAGGGGTTTGTGGGGCCCACCGGCAGTGGGACGCTCGGTTCTCTCTGACGCGTGCGCTGATGTCTCCGAGGGAGGGATGGGGCGGCGATGTGGCCTGTGGTCGCTGAAAGAAAGTAAAAATTAAAAGTTGCTACTGTCGGAGTGGGGAGTTAGCTGGTGAATTTTTTGTACGGATAATCTATTTTTTATTCGAAATTTCAGAAATATACCCGTGGGAAAATTTTTACAGAAATAGGCTCCAATCGCCTAATGGTTGGGCGATGGAACCTTCGCCCAACCATTGGGCGACTTTAATCTAGTCGCTTCTAGTTGGCATTGCATCTGATCGCTCAACCATTGGGCGATTAAATGCGATCGCCAACCATTGGCATCGCACTCAAGTCCCCTGTGAATGTTTTAAATTTTTTCAATTTTGTAGTTTTAAATCGTAAAAATCTCTGAGTTGTAATAAAAGTTTATGTTCATTGTATATTATAGGTGTGTAAAAATTTTGGGAAATTTTTTTAGGAACGATTATCAGTAGAACGATCGGTACATACGATGGTAAGTGATATTTTAATATTATTGAGAATTCGTGTCTCTGGGCTAGGATTGGGTTGAGGAGGATAGACGGCCCATGGTCAGATTATCATGCACGGTTCTACATACAAACCGTCTGTAATACTCTTTATCACAAGTTTTATATACCGATGCAATATAAACAACTAGTCTGAAAAGATAAAATAGCAAAGTTGTATATGGCTTATATATACTCATTTCAAAGGTTTCGACGAGATCTACAACTTTTCAGTTGAAGCAAAATCCAAATTCGAAAGGAAGACCAAGAAAAAGGGCAAAAACAGAAACTAAAACTTACGACGCAGGTTTAGGTCCAAAGATGGCCGATTTTCGGGGTCTTGGAGGGCGACGGCGCAAGCGGTCGTTTTATTGGATCGGGCTCGTCGTTAGCTTTCCAACGAGTACAAGAACGTCAAAACGGACACCGTATGCAAAAGTTATGCCCGTTTTCTTGAAGGTGTGTCGGAAACAGACGGAAACTGCTATAACTTTTGATCCTGTAGCCGAAATTGCTCAAATTTTTTTCTAGAGGCTGTTGGATGTATGGAGAACAGCTCCACCAATTTTCACTTTTTTTGGCGAAGGTTTGATGCACTTTCCAAATTCTCACTAAATCAAAATATTACTTACCATCGTATGTACCAATTGTTCTATTGTCATTTGTTCCTAAAAAAGTTTCCCAAAATTTTTTACACTCCTACAATATACAATGAATATAAACTTTTATTACAACTTCAGCAAATTTTTTACCAGTTTAAAACTATAAAATTGACAACATTTAAAACATTCACTGGTCTGAGTGCGATCGCCAACCATTGGCGACTTCATGAAAGTCGCCCAATGGTTGGCGACTAGATGCAGTCGCCGAAGGTAGAGCGACTGAATTAAAGTCGCCAATGGTTATGAAGGCTCCAGTCGCCCAACCATTAGGCGACTGGAGCCTATTTTTGTAAAAATTTTCCGCGGGTATATTTCTGTAATTTCGAATAAAAAATGGATTATCCGTACAAAAAATTCGTTAGTTGCTAGATTTATTAGGTTTCTTTTCGTGCTTTTGAGAGAGGAGAGTGAAAATACATTTTGGGAAGGAAAAACCAAGTATTTGTAGGGGTGAAAAATAAGGTTGCATTAGCTTTTTTCATTAGTTGACATGGCCTCCTTTAAAAGCTGTTTTATACTTTTTTTTATATTAACTAATTTTTAAATATAACATCTTTTTAAAACATGGTCTATAAATTAATTGTAGTATACACTGTAATGATCTTATTTATATCAGATAAAATAACTGAAAAGCTATAAGCTACAGCTAATTTGGCCCTGCTCTTTTCAGCTTCGAAAAGCTGTTTTTCGACTTTTCTACAGTAACTAGCTTTTAAACGGAGTATTTTTTTCAAGATAGGGTCTATTAGTTAATTGTAGTATATATTTTACTGACTTCATTTATATCAGCAAAAATCACACGTGAGTTTCTGTTACTCTGTAATATCTTGTACAAACAGTTCAAAATCCACAAACCGCAACCAAAAATCATAAACCACAGCCGAAAAAAACATACCCTTGCCCTATCCATAAACCAAAGCAAAGGGACAGATCCACTCAAGATACGGAGCTTTCGTGGTATTGTCTCGTGCGGCATGTTAATACATCCCTTCGGCATTGTCACATGGGAGGCGCACGGCATACCGCGTGTTTACAAATTTGGTTGACGGACATGGTAACTTACCAAGTAATTATAGTTAGGTGCTAGTAGCTTACATTTTTGAAGGCTTCCAAAGTTGATTCTCAAACATGCGGTTCCACTCGTTTGAACATGCCCGTGGACGATAGAGACAACCAAGAAAGCAATTTTTCTCAAGTTGTTTATTTGTAAGAATTGACTAGTCTTTTTGCCAAAAAAAATATATATTTCATCCCTACTCCAGCGATGTATATTTCTTTATAAAGAATGAAAAAGGATACCCTTTTTTACCGGTTGCCACCAACCACTGAAACCCTCTAGACCGAGCCTTGAGGCTGTTCTTCACACACCAATGCGACGAGACCAAATATTCAAAGGCAATTCCAGCACTCCTGGTCGTCGGCGAGGACGAAATCTTTTGTGGTTATTACAGTACAGTGGGGAGTGGTTGGCACCAATATGCAAAGGTATGACCGCAAGGATTAGCCACTAACAGAAAGCAAGAGGATTCGCGTTTCGCTACTAGCGCTAGACTAGACTCGTTGAAAAGTAACACCTGCCTTTGCTCCCACCACACACCGCGTTCGCTTTCGCTCTCGGAATTCTTCCAAGCCATCCTGCAAGCACGATACCAGTTCCAAGTCCAACGGGCCGCCACCTTTTGAATAGAATTGCGATGTACTAACCGTGAGCTTTTTTAAAATTATTTGATTAAAAAATACCGTTATATTATTACAGATAACACAAAAAAAATAAAGAGAAAAAAAACCGAAGACTTAGAAGCCAGGAGTAGAAGGCTTTTAAGCTGGTTGGAGCATGGCTCCGTTTAGCATTACAGTGGTTTTCTGAGTATAGTTTTGCCTTTGAATATGATAGTTACCTAAAGGCAACTAGTACTCATCCAATTTCTAAAGTACAATACGCTCATAGAGGAGGAACCACTCATTTTAGCTTTTGATTTCTAACTTCTTAGCTCAGAGTTAAAACCCAAATAAGCATCGCCCTAGTTAGTCCCTGCCCCACATCAACTACCACGAACCGAGGATTTTTTTACTCGGGAAAGCACGTGTGACTAGACCGAGGCAAGGAAAGATCTCGCCGTCCGGATTTGGCTTTGGCCGGAGAAACGGGACGGAGATCGTGCAGGCACGGCTCCTCTGACTTTGGCGGTTTGCTGGTGGCGCCAGAAGAATCGGGGAAAAGACGCCGCATTGGTCGCCACCTTCGGCGTCCTTTTGCTGCGGAGACGCGTCAAAGCGCTCGTCGTCCGCCGAATGTCAAAGTGGCAGTGGCAGCAATGCGATGAGAACACGATGATCGCGTCGGAGACCGGAGACGATCAGATCGGACGGGTAGATCGTGGTTCAATTCAACGGGGGCAGACCATCGCCGCGGCGGCGGCAGCGCGGCGCACGCGGAGGGCGCGCGTTGGTGGCTGTGACGACTCGCGACGATGGTTGATGGAGCCTGCCATGGGGTAGGGTAGGGAAGGGTTCCCACTTCTGCTCCCAAGTTCCAAGCCAAGCACAAGGGAGACGCAAGATCGTGAGACATTAGTTTTTGGTCCAAACGGTTTCAGTTTATGACTTTTAGTTTATTTAAATCAGAAGTCATTTGAAACGCGTTGGTTTTCGACTTATTTCATCGGCTAGGAACAGAAAATGGAGAGATTACGAAACGAGACATGGTGCTCATTGCCAAATATTACAACGGAACCAACGGGCTAATTTACACAGACAGGCACCACAGCTTCTCGTGTCCTATCTGAGGGCCTGTTCTTTTCCTCCGAAGCTGACGGTTTTTGGCTTTTGTTACAGTATCAAACTTTCAAATGGAGTATTTTCTCAAGACGGGGTCTACAAGTTAAACGATATACACGTTAAAAACCAACATCTGTACCATCTAAAATCGCAAGTGAGTATCTATCTCTCTGTAATCTGTACCGTAAACAGCCAAAATTCAAAAATTTTAACCAAAAATCATAAGACGCAGCCGTTGCCAAACAGACCCTGAGACGCTATTTCACTGATGTGCTATCTGAAGGTCATTAGGCGCTTGTGAGTGTCCTTCGACATCTGTACTAATACCCATCATATGCATAATGTTTCGGTCATATTGCAAATTCATGATACATGTTTTCCCCACAAATGCATCATGAATTCAGAATTCATGATACACACGCTACGGGATAGCCCATCTGTTCCTTCCACTTCAGTATCAAAGAGCTCCAGGCCGGAAGGCTGCTAGTTCCTTGTCACGGTCGGTGGTAGTTGGCCACCTCAAGTCCCTTTCTCATCCTCGCGAGTTTTCTAATTCCTTCAGATCCGGGAGCTCATGGAAAATAACAATAGTCAAGACCATCCAAGTCAAACAAGTAACATCAATCCTCAAAACAGAGAAGGACCAATAACAGATCTAGTGTACTGTCATTAGTCGTCACTTGCCACCTGCACATGTAAATAAAGAACTCTTCTGTATTAGAATTGTTACTGCCGGCTGATTTCTCTATGTAGAGTTTAGAACACATCTCTGAGTTAGTCTATGATCAGCTTATATTGAACTGTGCATATTATTTGTGAGTGAGCAACTCGTTGTTGCATCAGCTATCTTGTGTTGGTAAGCATTCACTGGGCTAGGCAAGACAGACATGCTCATTCAATTGCTGAGATAAAAAAAAACTTTTACTTTTATTTGTTTGACTGAATTCACCATCGGATGGTCAGACTTATCCACTAGCTCCAACCACTATGACAATTCACACTGGTCAAGGAAACATTTGAGTCTTTGAGACATCTACCAACACGTTAAAGGGAAGAAGACCGAAAATGCAACAATATCAAACACAGCTGACTTGGTCCAAAAGGATGACAGTGTCACAAGACTCTCAGTAAGAAGTTCTTTGGATGAACATTGCAGCAGCTAAGACTCAAAAGGCGCACCTTACATTCTTGCAACTATTGTTTTAACATTGTTGTGCAGAAGGAAAAAGTCAATCCAAACTGTCAAATTGAACCGATCAAATTGAAAAAATCTAACCCTGAAACTAACGGTAGCACTGTTAGATCTATGGATGAACACATGTATTGCACAACCTAAAGGGACAATATATAGTATAAAACTCAAGAGACACAAGACCAAATCCTAAAATAGAAAAAACACTAATACCTTTATATCCTTAACATCCCCTTCAAATGCAAGGCGTGTGCAATAGCATTGTATTTGAAAGAGTTGACACTAAAATAGAAAAAATTTAAAATCCGAGTCTTGAAGATATTATCGTAGCGTGCAGCTCTTGAAAATTGTGTCAAGGCTAGAAGATCTCCATCCGGGTCTGTGCGGCAGCCCATAAAGCATAGTGATAGCCCATAAAGCATATCAACGTCCTAGATGACGGCGGCATGGAAAGAAAGCACAACGGCCTAAAAAAACTTAGGGCGACGGCTCATGAAAAAGCGGTGACGTTAAAGCTTCTACAATCTACAACGGCGACTATGACCATACTAAAAGGAGAGGACCACACTTAATCTAAAAGGATGGACCGTTGCTATCAAAGCAATTGGCTGACTGACATAGAAATTTGTGGACTTACACAACTTGGACGAACTGAAAAAGATCTAAATTTATATGTATGCTACGGACATAGATAGATGCAACAGAGATAAAGGAAAAACTAAGAGCTAGTAGCAACAACACAATGCGTCCTAGTAGTAAAACAGAGTGCAAAGAGCAAGACACAAAAGAAAAAAAAATCCTAAACAGGAATACCAAGCTCCTTGCAAAACTATAAAGCAAGCATATGTGCATATGGTGATGACTCATCATGAGAGAGCGAGAGAGACTACTCTTTTCTCCTTACTCCCCTCTCGAGGCTGCTCCCAACTCCACTCACTCCCCCTCGTTTCTCTCCCTCTCTCCAGCTCCAAGGAGGGATGTGGATGTTTCGCCTGGGTATACTTAAGGACTTAACTTTGTGCATTATTGATCTGAGCCTTACTGTACAACCACATGTCCAGTATATGATAGACTTGGTTGACTAATTTGTGATATTTCAATTTCGATTATGCCATTGTGATGAACATGATTGCTGATTTCCATGAGGCATAAGGGGGTGTGAGGCGAAACTCTAGCGGGCGGAATTGGGCTGAGATTGAGTATTGTAAAGGTCTTATCATGATCTCTCCGCCACACACCAAAGGAAATGTG
Organism: Dendrocalamus sinicus; assembly: GCA_036346575.1. Lineage (NCBI taxonomy): Eukaryota > Viridiplantae > Streptophyta > Magnoliopsida > Poales > Poaceae > Dendrocalamus > Dendrocalamus sinicus. The sequence continues at coordinate 62,716,677 of CM070641.1, forward strand.
TTAATTTAGTGACAATATGAGATAATCATGTCTTGTGAGTAAAGTTGTACAAATTTTGCAGAGTGTAAAACTATTCAAATAGCCGTGTCCTCGGTTATGGACAATGCTCAGTGATTTCACATGAGGAGTAGAGTTTTCATAAAAATCTGGATGGGTTAAATTGGGAAGTGAATGGTTAGTTCACTGGTGGTTCATTACGTGAATCTTGTTTCATGGGTGATTCCTTGGAGTGAATGGTCAGTTCACTTGTGGTTCATCTCAATTTCTTTGATTACTTATTTATTAACGTTTTTAAAGTCCGCTTTTCAATCTATTTATTGTATTTACTTTAAATTGTTACTTTCTGCAAAATTAACCTTTCAGCCATCTGTTGGTAAGCCTTGCATACTATATTGCATCTTTGTTACAAATGACTTGCTGAGTACTCTATGTACTCACGGCTTATCCATATTTGCTCAGTTAAGGAAGAAGGACCAGATCAGCAGGTGGTACCAGAAGGATACTTCGACGACTTCGCAGATTAGGATTTCGCTCCCCAGTCGATTGCCTGTGGCATGTCAGTGACTACTATGCTTATTTTTGTTTTTCCGCTGTAAGTTTCTTAAAACTTTCAGGCTATTAATTGTAAGCTTGACCATAAGGTCACAATTCTGATAATTATTAATAATATTTGAGTTTTTTCTTAGTAAATCGTGATGTGGTCGATATTCATCTTTGTTTATACTGTGTACACTAGCGTGATCCTGTATTGGTGCAGAATACACAAGAGAGTCTGGATTTGCATATTCGAGTCTCGACACAGCGACAGCGGAGGCGGCGGGAGAAGAACGAAGATTAGGGTTTGAACCTTTGTTCTGATACTATATTAGCTCTATGGATGAACAGATGAATCGCACATATATTGCATAGTCCAGAGGGGCAATATATAGTACAAGACTCAAGGAATGCAAGATCAAACCTTAAAATACGAAAAGACATTAATACCTTTATATCCTTAACAAGCACATAAAGAAAAAGAAACGGGGTGATTGTTGAAGTTGCTACACGGCTCGAAAAAGAAAAGAAAAGAAAAACAAACCGTTAGATCTTTATGACATGTTTAATCAGAATGGATTGAGCAGTTGGTGAATAATGGTGTAGTGAAGCAACATGTAACTGAACCATAAAAAACATACCTTGAGCCCTTGAGTACATCATAAATGTGAACTGAACTGATGAATGAAATAGGGGCTGCTGCTTGGTGACGAAAGCTTTTGGTGCGGATATCACAGAAGTAGTATGTAACTCTGGCCTAAAGGATGCTGAACACGTTTCTGATGCTTTAAGAAATGGAAACAGTGACAAGGAACTGTTTCCGTCGTCCCACTCGAGATTATCCCACCATATGTTCTCCCCTCTGATCCTCTTTAATTTACCCATTTCATGTCCAAAAGGCAGTTTCTTCAGCTTTGGGCAAGAGAACACATCAATGTATTCCAAAGAAGGAAAGTACAATCTAGAAGTACAGAAGCTATCCAAGCTTGGCAATGAATTCAGTTGCAAACTTTTTAGTTGTCGAAATCCCTGGAGTGGCATTTCCATAGTAATAGCATTCTGTATGTCAACTAGCTGCTTCATTTTATCGCAGTAAGACACTTCCAAATGCTCCAGATATGGTAATTCTACAATGCAGGATAGATCTTTCACTTGATATGTGTTAGGGGAGTGGCCCCCATTTTGAACCAGTCGGCCCGTAATACCAAGAGGTCTAATAATCGTGAGGCCACATGGCTGACCTGAGAGGGTTGTCGTAAGGGAAAAGACAATATCACCCATACGATTATATATTTAGATAGGAGTATTTATGTAACAAGGCTCTTCATAGCTATAAATAGATGTCTTAAGGCGCTACGGGAGGAAGGTTCTTTTTTATCAGACAAATCTATATAGCATAGACTTTTATCCCCTATTTCTAGGGATTGTAAGGCTCTAGGCAGCCTCTTCGTAGCCTCTCTGTAGCCTTTTTGTTCACTGTTTAGTCTGTAAGTATAACAATATGTTTTTCCACTGTAAGGAAACGAAGGTTCTGAAGATGCACCGTATTAAAAGATCACAAAAAGTAAGAAACTCCAGCCTCAGGAGATAATCTCCATAACACCGTGGCTTGTTAATAATAGAGAACTCCTTCAAATCTGAACAGTCCATTACATTGAGAACAAATACACTTTCTGGATTACCAAGAGTAAGACATGTCTCTCCATTCAATTTATATAAACCAAGCAATCTCACGTGGATTCCATGTATGCTAGAAAGCTTCTGTAGGGTACTTTTAGTTCTTTAGTTAATGAAGACAACTCTTCAATTTCAAACTCATCATAATCCCTGTGGTTTGTTGAGTCAAGATATGCTTCACAGCCCGCATACCTGGTAGGCCGCTACCATGTAGGTTTAACACTTGTAGCATTGATAATTTTTTGTAGGGTATCTTCTCCAAGTAATCCATATAGTTCAAGTACAAGTACAATAATTTTCTTAACCATCCAATTCCCACAGGCAATTGTTAATGCGTGTTTGTTTCAGGTTGAGATATTGGAGTTCAACTAGTGTGCCAAACTCTTCTGGAAGTTCTTTGATGGGAACCCAAGACAGATACATGTAGGTAACGGACAAAATGCTTTCAAAAAGGGAAGGCGATATCGCCCTTTACTGGAAAAAAAAACTGCTGTAGTCTCAGAAATTGGAGGTTAGAACAGTTGGTGGCCTGAGGAAGTTCGCTGATATAATTGCACATGACCGATATCTTTCTGGCCGACCTGCATCTCTCAATGTCCTTGTTTGCATTGTTATGAACTCCAACCCCTGCTTGAACAATCCATTTCGAGCTGTCTTCACTGCAATCAGAAGATATCCACAGTGGCATGTCTCGGATGATGCCGTGTACTCTCACCTCACTATCTTCTATGTAACCGGGCTCCAATAAGCATGTATTCTTCAAGTATTCAATAATGGAATAACCCTTGTCGTATGCTTCCTCTATAGTATCATAGTCTATTAAACCCATTCCCATCCAACAATCTATGAGTTCAACTTTCCAAATTGAGTAATCTTCAGGCCACATAGAGCAACATAAGAAGCATTCTTTGATCCGTTTATCCTGCAGATAATCATAGCTTAGTTTTAGCCTAGTGTATATGTGACTAACGTTCCCCATATTTGGAATCTCATGAATGCGAGACTTCTTCAGCAATGACAATGCAAGTGCCCATTCATTACAAGTCTTTTTTTGTAGACATTGCACGGCCAACAGTTGCTAGAGCAATGTGCAAGCCCCCCACATTCTTCTGCAACTTCCTTCGTTACCTTTTCAATCCTAGCATCGGAATTCTTTGTAAATATGCAAAGATGCTTATTATATTACAATAGCCCATAGGGCATATAAATAGTACAAGGACTACAAGGATCCAAACTCTAGACATATAGGAAATGACACTTATACACTTAACACCCTCTCTCAAATACAAGGCATATAGTATTGCATTTAAAAGAGTTGACACTAAAATAGGAAAAATCTAAAATCTGAGTCTTGAAAATGTCGTCATAACGTGCGGCTCTTGAAAAATTATGTCAGAAACATTGTCTCCCATCCAAAATCGTGCGGCAGCCCTTAAAGCACAAAGTGTAGGGGCCGGGAAGGTAGAGGTAAACGGAAGCAAAGTTGACTGCAGTAACACGACGAAAAAGGTATGAAAGGTGACACAAGTAGAGAGAACTTGTCAAATCAAGTTGAAGAGGGAGATAGAAGTATAGCGGCACAGGTCGAAGCTCAAGACGGCGGCGGCGCAGTGCACAAGAAAAGCAATATAGGCGCGGTACAGAAGAAGCTCGGCGGTCTTAGAAACTCATCGTGGCGGCTTAAAGAGAAGTGGTGGCCCAAATACGGGTAGGACGAGGCCAGATTTGGTGCGGGCGACACGGATCTGGGTGGAGAAGGTGGTGGCCCGACGCAGAGGCGGCCGGATCCGGTGGGGACGGCATGGATCCGGTGTGGGGAGGCCGGATCCGGGCTGGGGTGACGTCGGTGCAGAGACGGGCACGGCCACTGGATCAAGGTGGTGCGATAAGGTGACAGCGGGATCTGGCACGGTGAGTCAAGATTAGAGCTGAGGTGGCGCCCTCGTCGGCGGCGGCGGTGATGACGGCGTGGGCATGGATGGCCTTGACGCGAGCGCTGGCGACGGCTAGGAGGCAGCGAATCTGACGCGGAGGAGCCGGATCTGGTGGAGGCGGGAGCGGCGAGTCGTCGGCGGGCGGCGGCGGCGAGGATCTGAGTGGAGACGGCTCAGCGCAGGCACGCTGCCACCAGCGCGTTTGGGTGACGGTGTGGATCCGTAGCGGAGATGGCCCGGCGCTGGCGCGTGCGCGAGCACGTCTGGGCACACGGTGGAGTCAAGCGGCGGCCAGAAGAGGTAGTCGCCCCCGGGAGTGGAGCACACTCCTCCCGAGGGTGGCGGCGGCCTGAGCGGAGGTTAGGTTCAAAACCTAGGCTCTGATACCATGTAAATATGCAAAGAAGCTTATTATATTGTAATAGCTCATAGGGCATATAAATAGCACAAAGACTACAATGATCCCAAACCCTAGACATATAGGAAATGACACTTATACCCTTAACATTGTCTTGGTCCAAGCATTGCACTAAGATTGTCTTCTAAGCCTCCATATGTCCACAAACACTCTCATAACGAGTTGCGAGAACTACTTTCTGCTTATTCAGGCCAGTAGGATATGGAATTCCAACTTCTGCTAGATCCAAATAATCCCATAAATCATCTAACATGAGTAATAATTTCTTTCTCCGTAAGAAACTTAACATGAATGAAGCCCGTATTTTAGTACTAGAACCTGGTCTTAGGAACAGTCCAATCTTTTCAGCAATGTCTGCTTGAAGCCGGCCTATTCCACAGGCCTTAGAAATAACAACATCAAATCCATAATTTTCTTTGATCACACCTTAGAAATAATTGTTGATTTTTTGAGCAAAGTAGTCGTACCAACTCCTCCCATTCCCCATATCCCTATAATTCCAATTTTGTCATCTTTAAGGTACCGGAGAACTTTGCTTAAATTACAATCTGTTCCTTTTGCTGAAGGTACAGTGGGAACTTCTTGCACGAAATATGGTGGAATCTCAATCGATACCTGTTTAAATGCTCCCTTTTCATGCAGCATCTCAGCTTCCTTCAGTTTCTTGGCAGTTCACATGCCAATTTCATACTTTAACCAATAACTGAAAGATTGCCTTCTCTTCCTCTTTCCATTTTTTTTTGTCTCATCCACTTCACTTTCTAGCGCTGCCACCTTTTCTAGCCATTCTGTAACTTCAGGATTACATGTTTCTTGCTTCCTTTCAGAGTTCTTAAGCCGAATTTGGATTTCATGTTTCCTGGCTTCTAGGTTTTTTACAGTGTTGTCCAACTTTCCAATATTCTCTTCCATTTCTATAAAATAGGTCATACGTGTAATCACAGGATTCCATAAGTGGGATGCCACACTCTGAGTTATGAAATCAATCAGCTTAAAAATAGGCATGTGTAAAAGAGGTGGTGAATAGGGTCGCAGGTTGTCATGTGTAAATGAGAACATATGAACTACACGGGTCATCCAAATTTTGGGACCTGCAGATGAGAAGCATGAGATACCTTAACCAGATGTATTCAATGGAAAAGATGAACATCAATAGACAAGGAATGATTAATCACCAAGGCCATTATAATCGGCACGGTGTTGGCATCCTTAGAAATGTAGAGTCCAAAACAAATTGATATCCTCCGTACCCTTATTTCCGGTTAAAAATTGAAAAGACGTATGACCATACAAGTCATATTGACGGTGGAAAAAGAGCCTAACACTTCATGTGGGCTGTTCTTTTCCTCCGAAATTGGCGGTTTTTAGTTTTTGCTATGATACCTAACTTTCAAACGGAGTATTTTCTCAAGACGGGGTCTACAAGTTAAACGATGTACACGTTAAAAGCCCAACATCTGTACCATCCAAAATCGCAAGTGAGTATCTCTCTCCGTAATCTATACCATAAACAGTCAAAATTCAAAAATTTTAGCCAAAAACTATAAACCACAGCCATTGCCAAACAGACCCAATGCGAATGATCGGGTACATGGCAGGCATCTCAACACAGTTAGGACTCAGGATGCAACCCTCCTGGAAAGCGCATGAGGAAACAACGTGAGAGGATAACTATAAAACGAAACCTGTGGATTACTAGAGGATCAAATCATGACATGACAACTTCGTCTCAAATCCTCAAATCGATTCGACGCCATTCATGCTTTGATTCGACGAGCTGTGCTGGCCTGTTTGCACTGGCCTGGCGTCAGCAACAGCGAGCTGTGCTGCACCTTCTACGAAAGAAGAGTGGGAAAGGAAGTCGCGTTGTGAGTAGCGAGGCGTGTGGTGTGTCAGTGCGTGTGAGAATCTCCGGTGCGTTCTTCTCGGTTGTCTACAATGACTTATAGTTACAGCTCATAATTTTTAATTATAGCGTAACAAATTGAATATTGATGAATTAAAATTGTCTCGATAAGCCATTTTAAAACGACGATAAAAAACTATTCTATTTTTTTAAAAAAATTATAAATTATAAAACATAAATCGAAAAGAAACGCACCATTGCACAGAGACGTACGGCACATGGTTTGTTTTCGTGTCAGGCCAGTGGGGTAGCTGGGCCGGCCCGATCCGCTTGCAATTTGCAAACCACATAGGTGGTGCTATACTGCTATGTACGTTCCAGGATGCGATCATTATTTTGCCATCGTATTGTAGAGGTTACTAGTTTAGGTCCGTGCAACGTCTCGAGCAGAATGGGTTTTTTCTTCAGGGTATAGCGGCATCATGTCACCCAAATGATGGTGCTAATGATAGCAATTGTACTTAATGGATTATACAGGTCTTATTTGTATCCTGATCATCATCTATGGTCTGTATGTACTATGTAGGCCCTTGTGTTTTGAAACGTAATGTAAGCCCCCGTGTAATGTCTTTTTCTTAACGTCCATCAGCCTCAGATTCTTCTGTCCCTTGTCTGCAGTCACTAGTTGGGAGCTCATGCATAAACTAATCATCGATCCAAAAGTGTGGCATCATCGTGAAATCTTGTTAGCCTAGTTAAATACTCTTAAGTCACTTCCCGGATTCGTGCGCGGAGACTCAACCGAAAAGTTTGATGCTTTGGTTGGCCGCTGCGTAGAAATAAACAATTAGATTGGTTTCTAGTCACAAAAGGTAAGAAAGATGGCGCCGCAAGACTCTAAATTTGGTGTGCAATGAAAGTCTACACTACTAGCTGAAGTAGCTACCCAACTTTTGAACCTGCAAAACACCTGTCATATATGCGTCAATGCATGGGCTACTTGGCAGGCAGAAGCTGCGGACTCGTGTATCGCCGGCCGGCAACGACGACCTATATATCCGCCGAACCGAGAGATGCCGTCGTCAAGCCGGCCGTCATAGCAGCGGGTGCAGACGGTGTTCAGAGCTGGGACGTGACCTGGTTGATCGATCGCGAGATTACTTGGTCCATCGATGCAGCTTTTGGCAGCCACCGCGCGGATCGTCAGGAAGGTGCATTCAACGCCGTTTTCGGTGCAGCCATCCGCGACCGACGGAGCAATGCTGATACGAGATGAACTGCTTGGCTAAGGCCTGTTTGGACTCTGGAATGCAGGAGTTTCGTAGGAATAAATTGTTTGGATGCATTAGATTGGACTACCTAGTCCATTATGCCATTGACAAGTGTGCATAATTGTATATTGATTACACTGGGGTATTGCATAGTATGAAATCTGACCATCCAGCTAGGACGCATTGTCATTTGTCAATGAAGGCAACACAGTTAAAAGAGGAACAAATGAAAGGAGCTGGTAACGTGGAGAGATGGGCGTGGCTGAGAGAGACCAAGCACCAACCATTGTTGTCGATCATCTGCTCTCTGCCCCATTTTTGTCGCAAATTCGGCATGTTCATTCACCTTAATTCCATGCATGCCATTTGAGGAATGTGGACGATTGAGTCGTTGATCTTACGAATAGTAGAAAAATTCAAGACTCACATAAGGATGAACCTTTATTACTCTAATAAGATTACAACTTGCTCTTGACGTGCGATTACAGGAAAAATGCTACTTGCACTAAAGTGGAATGAACTTCTTGTTATTCTCCTTTCTCTCCGTTCATTGTCTCATTCTCTTCATTGTCTCCCTCGGGTAAGGCTTAAATAACACCGAAGAGATGTCAATTATTTACATGAATAGGAGCCTTGCCGATTCTTTCCGTCCATACGTGTAAGTAGTTGTTGGCGATGAGTATCAGTGAGTGAGAGCCTCATGAAACAACCATATGACAGTTGTTATCAAAGACACAGGACCGAACGTAAAGCGGTTGACGGAGTGAGAGCGCACGTATTCTGCTCTTTAACTGCACAAGGCATCACCATAGATGAGGCCCACATGTCGGATCATAGAGCTTCTGAGTAGTAGCTGATCGGGAAGATGAATAATGATTCTTCGATAAGAGGTTACTCAGGACGTGTTATAGCATAAACTACTATAACACTTGTCTAAGGGTTTTGATTACGTATTAAATGGTTCTTTAATGAATTATTTAATTCTTGTCAGCTAGCCCCTGAACTTCACGTGAAATTATGACTTAGGATTTTTCGATTGGAACACTAGTTGAGATGTAATATTATAGTCAAGAGATTATTTGATATTAGTCGAGAAAGGTAAAGAAGTCTTTTCACTTGAAATTGAAAAGCCAACTTAAAGAAGAGTAGAACCAAAAAGGTTTATACCTGTTGGTTATGGTTCCTATAACTGCCAACTTGGACGTAGGAAAGCCTCACGCTTTCCAGAGACCTTTTTGTATCCTCTTGAGCTTCTCATTGGAGCCTTTCCCTTGCTCCAACCAGAATAATTCTTCTTACTTTTCGGATGCTTTTCCGGGATCACGATGGCTTCCTTCATGTTAGCCTTGAGATTCTTTTTGTTCTTATGTGACTTCTTGTATTTCTTTTCCTTTTTCTCTAGGCCTAGTTGAGGGATCTTTTCTATCCGAACAATGGTCTTATTCCACTCGACTGCCTCACTAGCAGCGGTGTACTTGTCAGCCATATCGAATATTTCGACGATTGTTCGTGGAGGATCATAGCGATATCCTATGAAAATTGTCTATTCCTCAACCCGGTCCTAAATGCCTGGATAATGAAAGAGTCAGCAACTTCAGAGATAGAACTATGGACTTGACTAATCCTCTTGATGCATTGTTGTAGAGTTTCATTAGGTTATTGTCGTATCCGGTGAAGATTGTCTTTCTTGCCAGGTTGGTCATATGTTCCTTGAAAGTTTGTAAGTTCAAGCTCCATTAAGTTAGTTTTGGTGATAATGACAAATCTAATTATGCGACCAACTTGTTTATTGATTATGATATTATTTAGTCTCGTTTGGATGAAAAGGTGAAATCATGGAGGTATGCATTTAACTTCATATTGCTATATCTTATTGCATTCCTCCGGATCCAAAATATAGATTGAACTCCACCAAAATTCTAAAATGAATATGTGCATGTGGTTTCCATTATACATTCTTGTATGCACATATTTAGGGCGAGTTCGTTCTATATTTTGAGATTTCATTAGCATTGATCCATGTTACTCTTTCCACATATTAAGCATCTTTGCATTGAAATATATCCCTTGAATATATATGGCTTGTGTAGTTTATCTATACTCATAATCGGGTTGTCATCTAGTTCTTGTATTATATGTTAATGGTTGGATGATTAATGAAAACTAGATATATAAGCTTTGCTAGCAATTAATCTCAAAGATAAATTGACGAGGATAGAATAATCCTCAAATTATTACATCATTGTATCCTTTGGGTATACCCCGTATTGTAAGGAAGAAGATTCACGAGGTAGTCATAAGTTCTCCTACAACTACTCTATGGTCATAAGCTCTTCTACGACCATGAAGTCGTAAGTCCTTCTACGACTACTCTCTAGTCGTAGGCTCTTCTATGACCACATAGTCATAAGTAGTCCTATTCTGCGGTTTCTATATCCCCAATTGACTTACCAAGCAACGTCTTACTACATCGTGAGGGCGCCTGATAGGGCAGTTAGAACGTACGTTTATATAAAAACTGCACACGATCTCTCTCTGACAACAACCGTTGCACGACGAACGACCATCATGTCCCTCTGATAATAACCACTGTCAGATGGTTATCGCTCGAAGCGTTAAGGCGCCTTCTAGCACTGGACAATGGCGGTTGTTTCATCAAGTATTTAATGGTTGGCCCCAAAGAAGGGGGGAAGTCAAGCCAGATTAGAGATAGTGCAGACTCTTTTTCGCATTAGACAATTGTAATCATTTCCTACGATTAGTAATCAAACAGGACATAGGGTTATTATTCTTCTAGGAGAAGGCCCGAACCTATATAAAAATTCTTGTGTTCTTGTTCCACAAGACATAGCTTAGTCTTCTAAGAGAATTCTCAAATTCAAACAAATCATATGTAAGATCGGTATTAAAACACCGGCGGTTTGACCGGCCCAGGTAGCGGTCCGACCGCCAGCCCACACAATGGTCGGACCGGCTCATTATGTGCTGTGATCTGACTGCTTTTTGCTTGCTGCAGACATCCTTTGTTTTATGATTGTTTTATGTGCTTCTTCCCTGCTGTGTTATGTATCTGTTCTCTCCCTTGTGTTAAAAGGTTTAGAAGTCATTTGAACTCTTCTTCATAGTTCTCATAACTATTGGAGAGAAGATTCTTTTGGAAAAGTTTTTAAAGTCGACATTCACCCCCCCTCTGTCGCCATTTTGGTCCAACAAATAGTTAGCAGATAATTTGCTATTACATTGTCATCACCTCTTACAGATCTGATAGCAGTTGTGTAAATCTGCAGCAATTCCAATGGGTTTTGCCCTCCATTGAACTTTTAGAGATTATAACTTGCTCTTGATGAGCGATTACATGAAAAATGATACTTGCGCTAAAGTGGAATGCATTTGCTATTGTTGTTCTCCTTTCTCTCCGTTCATTGTCTCCCCTAGTAAGGCTTAAATAGTGTCGAAAAGACGTCAGTTGTTTGCATGAACATGCATCTTGTCAATTCCTTACATCCGCACGTGTAAGCAGTTGTTAGCGGTGAAAAAAGCCTGACAATAACTGTCGATTGGTTGTTGTCCGTGAGTGAGAGCCTTGGTTGTCACCGAAGGAGAGCCTTAGAAAACAACCGTAGGATGGTTTTACCAGAGACACTGGACTGAATGTAGAACGGTTGAGAGAGTGGGAGTGCACGTGTTTTGCTCCTTAACTATATAAGGCATCGCTATAGGGGAGGTCCACATGTCGGATCATAGAGCTTTCAAATGTAGCTGGTTGGGTAAATAAACAGTAATTCTCTTTTAGGGGTACTCGGGACGTGCTATAGCATAAGCTATTATAATATCGGTCTAAGTACTTTGATTACGTATTAAAGTGGCTCTTTAATAAATTATTTTACCCTCGTCCAGGAAGAACATACACAAAATAATCTGCTCAATAATTGCTACTTGTTTTGGCTTTTGTCGCCATACCAAAATTTCCCGAATGGTGAGCACTTACTGCTGCTATCTGGACGTTACGACGATTACAGAAATTGATTAGCTAAATCGGTGTGGACAGCACATATTCCAGAAAGAGATTATGAACCCATGTTCACACATTAAGGTGGTGATCGGTTCGGCTGAAAAGCTCATGGCTTATGGCTGAAAACACTGTATTTGGTGAAAAGCATCAGAATGTGAGGCTTATTTAGCATAATTAAATTTAAAAAAAATTAAAAATATAAAAAATATGTTAGCCCATTACGTATAGTACAAACAAATACGGAAAAAAAGAACCGGCAAAAAAGCTCAACAAAAAGCCAAAAGTTCCGAAAAAGACGAAATTTATGAATAGTAAACAATAAGTTAGAAGTCAGAAGTCAAAGCCGAATTGATCAGAACCTAAAACGTACGCCGGTGGAAGACAACGACACGCAACGATCCATCCAAGAACAAGCTGGCGGTATTTTCTACAAGCATAAGCCAGACAGATTGGTGAATTCTGTGGACTTGGGATGGCGTACATAGTTTTGTCTAAATACGTCATCCATCATATATAGTTTGGAGGTGTCAAATTTCTTGCAAGAAGACAGGTGCAGGTGCCAAATCGATGGACGTCTGTGAGGAAGAAGCAGAAGCTGACGCCCGCGAGATGCGATGGGACACGCACATCGATGACCGCGCCGCCCTGTGCGATTCGTCTCGCTGGCCTTTAAAACCCGACGCCGACCTCAAGCTGTTCCACCACATTTTCCCACCGACCAGCGCGCTGGGGAGATGGCCTCGAAACTCCCTGACCTGAAAAACCTCGGCGCCATGGAAGACGGGAGCGGTACGAAGGTCAAGTGGCCGGGGTTCGTCCGGTTCTTCTTCCTCCTCTCCGTCATCCTGTGCGTGCTCCTCTACGCGCCGCGATTCTTCGCGCTCACGTCGACGTATGGCCTCGACTTCTTCGCACCGCAAGCCCCGCGGCCATCGCAAGGGACGTTGAGTAGAGTACTGGGACTAGACGGTGGCGCCAATGCAGGCGACGTCCGAATTCTTGACAACCAGGTGAACTCCCCGTGCTCGTCGCTCCGCAACCAATCCATCTGCTGCGACCGCTCCGACTTCAACACCGACGTCTGTTTCATGGCCGGCGACGTGCGCACGGACGCCGCGTCCCTTTCGTTCTTGCTCTTCCCGCCGCAAGCGCCGGCGCCCAACGCCACAGGGGAGGAGCGGATACGGCCCTACACGCGCAAGTGGGAGCGCTTCATCATGGACAAGATCCAGGAGGTGCGGCTCCGGGTGGCCCGGCCGGAGGAGGAGTCCGAGCACCGGTGCGACGTCCGGCACGAAGCACCGGCCTTCGTCATGACGGCGGGGGGCTACACCGGCAACTTCTTCCACGCGTTCAGCGACGGATTCTTGCCGGCGTGGTTGACGGTGCAGCACCTCCGCCGCCGCGTCGTGTTCGCCGTCCTCTCGTACAACCCGTGGTGGGCCGGCACGTTCCGCGAGATCGTCTCCGGCCTCTCGGGCTACCACGTGATCGACCTTCTCCACGACAAGAGGACGCACTGCTTCCCGGGCGCCATCGTCGGGACCCGCTTCCACGGCATCCTCGCCGTCGACCCCACGAGGCTCCGTGATAACAAGACCATCGAAGACTTCCACCAGCTTCTCGCCGACGTGTACGAGACCGGAGACAGCAAGCCGGAGATACCGCCAAGGCTCGGGATCGTGTCGCGCAAGGGGACGCGGGTGATCGAGAACCAGGCGGCGGTGGCGCAGCTCGCGGCGTCGGTCGGGTTCGACGTGGACATCCTCGAGACGGCCAACGGGATGCCGCTCTCGGCGGTGTACGCGTCGGTGAGCGCGTGCGACGTGCTGGTGGGCGTGCACGGCGCGGACCTGACCAAGTTCCTGTTCCTTCGCCCCGGCGCGGCCCTCCTCCAGATCGCGCCGCTCGGCATCAGCGCGATCGCTCGCGGCTGCTTCGGCACGGCGTCCGCGAGGATGGGGCTGCACTACGAGCAGTACGACGTGCGCCGGCACGAGAGCTCGCTGAGCCGCAAGTACGGGCCCGACGACGTGGTGGTGGCCGACCCGGAGAAGGCGAAGCGGAACAAGGGGTGGGGCTTCGTGGCGCGCGTGTACCTGGGCGGCCAGAACGTGAGCCTGGACCTGGGCAGGTTCAGGGAGACGCTGTCCAGGATGCACTCGCGTGCTGCACTGTTGCTGGGAGAGGAGGCAACCATGGCGTAGACGTGCTGCTGCTTGACGCGCGTTTGCCGTGGATCGCCGGAGATCGAGAGGTTGGGATCTGCACCTTGGCTGTACGTGACAAGTGTTGGACTCTTGTATATATGTCCCTGGAAATAAGGCCAATTACGGTGACAACGGCATACGACAAGTGTGCGTCACAATTATATATATATATATATATATATATATATATATATATATATATATATATATATATATATATATATATATATATATATATATATATATATATATATATATATATATATATATATATATATATATATATATATCGGTAGGAATTTAATGTAAGTTTTTAAATGATTTACACTTATTTGGAGATATTCATGCCATCTTTCGTATATGTAGCGGAAGTTTCTCGATGCTAATTGTTCTGGTTAATTAGTTGTACCATAATCTGCATGCATGCTTGCGGCTGGCTGCGTGAAATGAATTGCCCCTAGCTAGCTGGCTTTGTGGCAAGCAACTATACATTTCTCTCCTCGATTTGGCTGCCACATGCAGAATATTGCAGGGGAATGTCACAGTGAATGCATGGTCATGTCTTCAGCCAGCCAAGGCGTTGTGATGAACACCGGTGGGACTCGATCAGACGACGGAGGAGAGCAAAGGAAGTCGAGTTAGTACATTAGCTAGCTAGGGCATCGATCCATAGAAGAGTGAATATAATATTGGCAGCTGACAACGGCATGCTTGGTCCCAACCGCGCGGCCCCTGCAGGAGAATGACATGGAACAGTGCCACTAGCTGAAGGAAAGGTAAACGTCGAATGGCCCGCCTGGCCGTGGGCTGTAGTCGTAGCCGCCGCCGGTTGTCTTTAGTTAAGATCAATCCTTCCTGGGATATGCCGTCGAGACTTTTCTTGGGCCAATTCTAGACCACCGATGACCGATATCGATACAACAGTGTAGGAGTAGTTACTTGCTTCGAGGTGCTTTTTTAGGGTACAAGCCAGACGCACACAACTCATATATATTAGAGCAAGCCTTATAATACAGCTTTTAGCTGGCTGTATAGATACTTACAGTCCACTTATCAGCCTACTCATATAGTAGTTATTGTTAGAGATATATGTATAGTTTGTTATTCCCCATTGTTATGAGGGGTTCTTTGCATATTTGCCACCTGTACTTTGTGTATATATACCGCCCATTGGCCTCATATGAATACATGCGCTATTCATAACATGGTATCGAGCCTAGGGTTTGTCATACCTAGGCCGTGCTCCACCGATTGGATCTACCGCGATTTTAGCGGCTCGCCGCCGTCGCCGTCGCGCCTCCACCGACACCGCCGGCTGCTCCTCCGTTTCGACGCCGCTGCCGTCTCCGTGCGCCGCCGCCTCGCGCGGCCGGCTGCTCCCTCCGCGCTGCTCCTCCGCGCTTCGACGCCCCGCCGCCTCGCGCGCGTCGGCGCTCTCCACCCGAGGCCGCCTCTCCGTCCGGGAGCCGCTCCTCCAGCCGACGCCGCCGGCCGCTTCGCGCACCGACGCCGCCGCTGTCTCCGTTGCGCGCGCGCCCGATCCGCTCGAGGCCGCGCTCTCCGCCGTCGCGATTTGCCGGCTCTCCCTGTCGCCGGCTTTCCGCCGCCGCTGCCGGCTCCCCGCGCCATCGCCGGCTCCTCGATTCGGTCTTGACCGACTCACGATCGGTTTATAAACCGATCGAAAAAAAAAAAAAAAAAAACGTTGTCCTAACCGCCGCGCCGTCGGCGCCGCTGTTAGACCGTTGCCTTTTGTCGCCGCGCCGTCGGCGCGCTACCAATGGGCACCGTTTCCCTCCTCGTTGCCCGATGATCTTTGATGGTGTTAATTACACCGATTTCGTGTCTCATGCGCATTCACATGCGTGGTCTTCGTCTCGGGCGTCCTCTCGGCGATGTCACCGCCCGCCTTGCCCTATTCCTCCGACGGAGCCTACGCTGTTGCATTGCCTCCGATAACCGATAAGGCCGCCGCCGATGATGACGCTGATGATAAAGCGCCTCGCCTACCAGAGGCTCGATTCCTACAAGGATCGTCGACCGTCTACACTCGGTGAGTACGATGACGACGCCGGCCGCCGCTGTCCTCATCGCGATGTCGGCCTCGATTTTCTTACGAGGTTGTGGGACTCTTCGCTTTTGAGATGTGGACTCATCTTCGTCGGCGCTCACGAGCCCTCGGTGATGCCCTGCACTGTCCGTGGTCCGCCAGAGCACTCTCTTCAGCAGGTGATGCTCGTTGGCGCCTTTACGCTCGAGTTACTGCGCCGCGGCGTCGGTTGGACTCACTTCGCGCCGCTTGGCTGTCGCACTGTCCGTGCTGCACGGAGGTACGCGGCCGATCTGATTTCAGCGGGTTTACGAGTTCCTTACGCCTTCGCCCCGAGTTCGAGCAAAGCGTGCCCGCTCCTTGCACGCCACCCTCGTGTCACTCTCTGGAGGCTCTTATCGAGATACGCGCAGAGGAGACTCGTTTGAGTGGTGCTGGCTCGATGCCACTCCTCTCGTGCTCGCCGCTCGTCGCTGCTACCGCCTCCTCCGGCTACCACAGTGGTGGTGGCCGCCTCGATCTGGAGGTGGCCGTCCTCACTGCTCCTCTGCGACAAGGATGGCCACACGAGTCCCGGTGCTACAAGAAGAAGCGGCATCTTTCACGCCGTTCTTCTCGGCACTAGTGCTTCTACGACGACGCCCGCCTCGACTTCTTCAGCAGCTTCTCTCACCGAGCGGAGATAGCCGGACTTCGACGCCTACTTGCCGCCGTGTTCTCCTCAACAGTTCTGCAGGTTACGCTCATCGACTCTCTGAACCGAGAGACCACCTCCTACGGTCAGTACCTCCCGTGGATTCTTGATTCGGAGCATCCTTTCACATGACTCCCGATCCTTCCACTGTCTTCCATTACACCTCTTGATTCTCCCCCGGTGTTCTTACTGCGATGGTACATCTCTTTTCGTCTCGGTCGAGGATCTCTTAGCAACTCATCTTTTCATGTTCCTTCATTGCTCATGTTCCTCGCCTTACCTTGCACTTCTTTCTCACTGGGCGATTCATCGACCTTGGTTATCGGGTTGTCCTCGAATCGACTCTTGTTGTGTTCGGGATCGCCACACGGAGCTCGGTTGGTTCGGCCTCGCGCCGTGACTCACGGCGTCTCGGGAGCTTGACTGGCTTCACCTTCCTTCCGCTGCCACCATCGCCGGTCTCTCGCCGCCGCCGCCGTCTACCGGCTCTTTCAGCGGTGGCATCATCGCCTTGGCCATCCGTGTGGATCCCGCCTGCCGTCCTTAGTTCGTCGTGGTCTTCGGGTCTGTCTCGGAGACGTGTCTTTAGATTGTCGGGCTGTAAGTTAGGTAAGCAGATTCGCTTCCTTATCCTCATAGTGAGGCGTGTCTCGGCGTCCTTTGATCTTGTTCATTCGGATGTTTGGGGTCCGGCTCCTTCGTTTGAAAGGGGTCATCGATATTATATCATTTTATAGATGATTTTTCTCGCCATACTTGGATATATTTCATGTCTTCTCGTAGTGAGGTTCTGTCTATCTATAAACAATTTGCCACTATGATCCATACAGTTCTCCACTCCTATTCGTGTCTTTCGTGGCTGATTCTGTTGGCGAGTACCTCTCTCGTTACTGCGCAGCTTTCTTGCTGGCGAGGCACTCGCTCGTTCTCTTGTCCCGGTGCTCATGCTCGAATGGTGTCGCTGGCGCAAGCATCGTCACCTCCTTGAGACGGCTCGTACTCGATGATTGCCGCCTCTATTCCACCTCACTTTTGGGCCGAGGTCGTTTCCATCGCCACCTATCTCGTCAACATCCAGCCCTCTTACGCCCTTCGAGGAGCGATCCTGTTGAGCGTCTGTGGTCTTCTTCCGACTACTCTACCCTTCATATGTTTGGCTGCGTTTGCTACGTTCTCCTTGCCCTCGAGAACGCACAAACCGACCGCTCGATCTGTTGAGTGTGTCTTTCAGGATCTGATCACGAGCACAAGGGCTATCGGTCTGGGATCCGATTGGTCGTGAGATGCGGGTTTCTCGGGATGTGACTTTTGACGAGTCTCGTCCATTCTACCCACGTCCCGCCACTCCTTCGGTTTCCTCGAGGAGTCTCGTCCTTCTTGACCTTTCCAGATACTCCTATATCTGTTTTGCCCTTGTCCACCTGTCCCACCGAGTCTCCACATATTCCCCGTGGCCTCTCCGCCGTTGTCACCGCTCGTGTCGTCTCCTCGACTCCCGGTGCTCCTCCCACTCTGATACCTCCTCCTCTTATCTTCTACACTCGTCGACCTCGTATTGAGGATCTTCCGGATGAGCCATCTTCTTCGATGTTCCCTCTTCTTACGATGCTCCATCTTCCCGATGGGTCATCTTCTCCTCGCACGCTCTCCGCGATCGCCGATCGATTCGGCCTCTGCCCGTTTTGCTTTTTTGTGCGCAGCTACTCGTGAGCTTTGTCTCCACGGGATGTTTGTTACTCACCCTGAATGGCAGCTTGCCATGGCCGAGGAGATTGCTGCTCTTGAGCGCATCGGTACTTGGGATCTTGTTCCTTGTCCATCCCATTCTCATCCCATCACATGTAAGTGGGTCTATAAGATTAAGACTCGCTCGATGGCTCTCTTGAGCGCTATAAGCGCGTCTTGTTGCTCGTGGTTTCAGCAGGAGCATGGTGTTGACTACGACGAGACTTTTGCTCTGTGGCTCACATGACCACTGTTCGCACTCTTCTTTCGGTGGCGTCATTCGCCATGCAGTGCATTTCTCACTTGATGTCAAGAATGCCTTTCTTAATGGTGAGTTGCGTGAGGAGGTCTACATGCATCCGCCACCGGGTACTCTGTTCCGAGGGCATGGTCCGCCGCTTTCGCCGCTCTCTCTATGGCCTTAAGCAAGCCCCTCGTGCTTGGTTTGAGCGCTTCTCCTCGTGGTCACCGCTGCTGGCTTCTCAGCTAGTGATCATGATCTGCGCTCTTTGTCCACACTTCGTCTCGTGGTGGACTCTTCTTCTCTTGTATGTTGATGATATGATCATTACGGAGATGATTTCGAGTACATTGCCTTTGTCAAGGCTCGTCTTAGTGAGCGATTCCTTATGTCGGATCTTGGTCCTCTTAGCTACTTTCTTGGGATTGAGGTTACTTCCACTCCAGATGGTTTCTTTATGTCCCAAGAGAAATATATTCAGGATCTTCTTGATCGCGCCTCCCTCATCGATCGGCAGATCGTTGAGACTCCCATGGAGCTCAATGTTCACCTCCGACTCTCTGATGGTGAGCCTCTTTCTGATCCGACTCGCTATCGTCATCTTGTTGGGAGTCTTGTCTACCTTGCTGTTACTCGTCCGGATATCACTTATCCAGTTCATATTCTGAGTCAGTTTGTTTCAGCTCCCACTCAGGTCCACTACAGCCACCTCCTTCGAGTTCTGCGATATCTTCGCGGGACTATCTCTCGCCGTCTCTTCTTTCCACGTTCCACTCGTTCTGCTTCGTGCCTATTCGGATGCTACTTGGGCGGCGATCCTCCGATCGTCGGTCTATCTCGCATCTTGTGTTTTTCTTGGTGGTTCTCTCATTGCACGGAAGGCGAAGAAAGCAGATCGCAGATGTCCCGTTCGAGTGCAGAGGTGAGTTGCGAGCTATGGCTCTCTTTGACAAAGCAGAGATTACTTGGCTACGGTGGTTACTTGAGGATTTTGGTGTTTACATTACTACCGACCCTCTCTTGTCGACGATGCAGTGCTATCGGTATTGCTCGTGATCCCGTGAAGCATGAACTTACCAAGCACATTGGTGTTGATGCTTCTTTCATGAGGACTTGTGTGCATGATCGGTGATTACTCTTGATATGTGCCTTCGGAGCTTGGATAGCGGATTTCTTCACGAAGGCCTGGACTCGAGCACAACCATGATTCTACCTCTCCAAACTCGGTGTTGTTGATCCACCATGAGTTTGAGGGGGGGTGTTAGAGATATATGTATAGTTTGTTATTCCCCATTGTTATGAGGGGTTCTTTGCATATTTGCCACCTGTACTTTGTGTATATATACCGGCCCATTGGCCTCATATGAATACATGCGCTATTCATAACAGTTATAGCCAGCTGAAAGCTGTATGATCTACCCCTTCCTCTTACAAAGTTTCTTGGTTTTTATACTTCAGCTGGCTGTAAGCTTACAACCCACCTCTCTTCTCTCTCCTCCTCTCTCTCCTCCACCTCAGCATACAACCAGTTTACAGCCTCTTATAATACTTGCTCTTACGCGCTTGCGTATCCCATATACACACTAGAATTTTAGATAGAGGCTTAACAGTCCCTAAGGTGTGGACACACGCTATACCACTAAACATGCACACGTGTATACCCACTCTAAGGGCCCCAAGGCGAGCGCATGACGAGCAAAGCTCAAATGTAGACGGGCAGTGGAGGCAAGCCTAAGTTCTCTGCTTCGTAGACAAGAAGGATTCTCCCGATAGGGGTGGAAAATGGTAACGGGTAGTCTGTTTTGTCCGATATTCGTATCTGAGAAAATACGAATGTGGTAAGAAAAATCTGTATTTAAAAATATTTGTATTCGTATTCGAAAATATTCATATTCGCATTCGTATTCATATTTGTATTTGACACTGTTCGATTTATATTCGATTCATTTCTGGAACTCGGAAAAAATCGGACGAATTTTGTGATTTAAAATTTGAATTTAGACAGTTTGAAACCAGTAACCATTCTAGTAACGGGTAAAAATCGGCAAAACCACTAGGAATTTGTTCTACTGAAATTTGTTACAGAAATTGTAGGAGGATATTCATATTCGGCCGAATAAAGTACATATTCGATTCAAATTTATATCCATTATGACATTCAATACGTATTCGTATTCAAGAATATTCAAATTCATATTTATTTTAAAATATAGATTCATATTTATATTTAAAACTATTGATCTATCAGATCCGTTTCCGTCCTTTTACAGTCCTGCACGAAGGGCCCTTTGTTTCTCGACGACCTCAGCCTTCATTCATCAAAACATACAGAAAGGCCAATACAGTCCTGTTTGATCCAGGCCGAATAAGAGAGCGCCACTGCTGCAGCCCATCTATTTTATAATTCGCCCGCTACGTAGGGTTAGCTTCACGTCACCTGCCTGCCCATGTTCACGATGCGTTGCAGGCCATACATATGTTAGGGCCACTGCGCAAATGCCGTCGATCCGATCCGGATCCGATACGCGAACCCAACAAAACTGGTAATGTTTTCGCCTAGTTTACCTTTTTTATTTGATTTCCAAAAATAGCCTCTTTTGAAAACTATTTGCAAAAATGACTCCTTTCTTCGATGTCAGCATGAACACGCCGAGTACGATCGTCTCAGCTATCAATACTGTTACAAAACCTAAAATGTTATGATGTAGGTAAATGTTATGATTGGATCAATTACACGAACACGACTTAAAAAGATTAATCAACAGGTGAATTCGTTCCTAATTAATTTTGGTTTTAGTTTACATGAGAACTGCATACTACCTCATGCAAATATTCTATGCATTCTCTCGATTTGAAGCTTTTGAAGTTGTATCAATGAAGGAGAAACACATTGGGCCAAGCCAGGGAAGACACGTTCAAGCACTCGTGGCCATATCGGATTGTCCACAAGTCCGACCAAACTCACAAATTCACTCCAGACGTTCGGACGAGTCCAATTGGCATTAAAAACAACTTCCGGATCAGGCTGAACGACTTTGAATACAGTCGGCACCATTCGATCGTCTTCGGACCGTCAGATCGCTTTGGTGATGTTCGGACCACTGCTGCTTTCGACCATGGTGCCTTCGATCGCTTCACTGACTATGACTTGTCAACCATATCTTCGGCTACGGCCTCATCGACCACTTCATCGACCCTACGACTATGACTACTATGACTACTGTAGCTACAATCACCGTGTGGCTACGACTACGACTTCTACGACCTTAGATTTATTTGGGACCATTCGATCAACTTCGGACCATTCGATTGCTTCGAACCGTTCAGATCAGTCCGAATAACTTCACCGTCCGATCGCCCATGAACCACCAATCGCTTTGGTGATGTTCGGATCAGTCCGAACATTCACACTGTTTGATCGCTCACGAACCATCCGATCAACATCGAGCGCTCGAATGGTCTCGGAAACGTTCGGACTAGTCTAAACGACTTCGGCTGTCCAGACCGTCCGATCAACTTTAGAGGCTCAGATGCCTCAATGACGTTCGGACCAGTCCAATCGATCTCTTGATTGTTTAGCGCAGTTTCGAAGGAATACTCGGTGATTAAAAGGCAATAACTTTTACATATGGAGTCCGATTGAAGTGATTTTAGACTTATTAGAAAGTTTATTTCAAGGACTATATAATGGAAGAGGATTTATCTTTAGAAGCATCATAGATGTTTATCTTATTTTATTTTATTTTCTTTTTTGTGTGAGTTCGAATATAAAACTAGAGTATACGTGGTAGATAATAATACTTCCAGGTTAGAACTCAAGAAAATTTCGTGATGGTGGCTACATGTGGCCTCGCTCATTTCAAGTTGAGCTTCTGACTTCGGGCTTAATTTTCATTATTCTTAAAATTTTTGTCTTTTTTAGATTTTTGCTTTTTTGAGCTTTTTTGCTGATTCTTTTTTCATATTCGTTTGCATTGTCTTTGATGGGATAAAATATTTTTTTCTGTTTTTAAAATTTTTAATTTTAATTATGTCAAATAAGACACTATCAGTTACAGTGTAATTTCAGTCATCTACAATATAATTTCAGTCATAAGGCATTTTTTTCAGCCCAACTGAATGGGCTGACAAACAGGTTCTGCTTCCTGTAATTAAGGTTACGGGATCACTTGAATTTATTGATGTCTAGCCATTTCAGATTTACGTAAAAAGGAGTAAGCGACGAGACTACAACCTCACTCGGAAAATCCTTAACAAAAGCAGGAAAAGTCATTAGCCTTTATGTCTGAGGTTGGGACACTTTTGAAGACATATAAGAACGGAATTTTTTGTACGGATAATCCGTTTTTATTGAAAATACATAAATATACCCGCGACAACATTTTTACAAAAATAATCTCCGATCGCCACCCCATTGGGCGATCGACCTTTCGCCCAACCGGAGGCGACATTTAGGAATCTGTGTACCGTTGGCGACTTCTTCAATCGCTACGGTTGGCGGCGCATTGAAGTCGCCCAACGGTTGAGCGATCTGAATTGCGATCGCCAACCGTAGGGCGACTGCAATTATGCCGCCCATTACCCCCGGGCACATTCCCCTCGTTCTGCGCAGAAATCGTTATTCCCTCATTCTCCCTGAGAGAAGAGAGGAGGAAGAGGAAGAAAAGAAGAGGAGAAGAGAGGGAGGAGAGGAGGAGAGAAGAGAAGGAGAGGAGGTGAGGGAGGAAGAAGAAGTCGAAGCTATTCCATCGATTTGGATCCAGGTATTTTTTGTAATTATGTTGTATTTACAGTCTTCAACTCCCATGTTATTTGACATGTCGTAAATTTCAATCATACATCTAGGCATACATCATTAATGGCCAGTACTACATTGAGAGTGTATTATGGTGTTGGAATGATTCGTGAAGGTCCGACTGGTGTGGATTTGAGCGATTTTCCGCAAGTCACTCTCGTACTTCCGGATGACGAATGCTCGAATGCGGATGTGCGGCATTGGCTGACCCGAGTTTTCATTGGACCCCGAGGTGTGCGCGTCGTTGTGCAAGGGCTTTGGAGCCGGTCTTCCACGACATCGGATGGGAGTTGAAGACATTGGTGCGCTCTCGCCGTGGAAGGGCTTTGTGCAAGGGTGCGCGCCGTGGATACGAGTGTGTCTCGCTTGTGCAACCGTGCTCACTACAAGCGGTGCGCAAGCTCGCGCGTCCGCCTATGCTTCGGAGGTGCTAGCACCTCGGGCGGGCCGCACGTTGGTGGAGCTGATGAAGTTGCTCGTGATGAAGGCGATGCGGTACACGGAGGAGAGTTAAGGCCGTCAAGCTATAGAGAGGGAACTGGGCAAGCCGATGCGGTACATGGAGGAGAGTTACAGGTTTGTCAAGCTATAGAGAGGAACTGGGCAAGGCGATGAAGGAGAGCATAATGAGTATATCGTGCATCAGATGGAATCTGATGACCAGAGGGCATGGGATGAAGAGCAAGCTGTAGAGGACGACGAGGAGGACAGTTCCGATGATGAAGAAGTTCCTATCCCCGAAGAATGGAACCAGTATAATGCGGAGGGTGTTTCCGCACATGATGAGCATGAATCGCCATGGGAGTATCATCAAACAAAGGTTGGTGCATGCTATGTTTGCTGACAAGGAAGCGCTGCAGGATGCCATCAAACTTTGGGCCCTTTCAATGCAACGGACATTTCGCGTCGTCAAATCAAGCCAGGAGCAGTACACTGTGAAGTGCGAGCAGACTGGTTGTCCTTTTAGGGTGCACGCACGTAGACCCAAGTATGAGACTCACTGGATTGTGTCCAAGGTGGAGCCGCACTCCTGCATTCTAAACACAGTCTTGGCGAGGCATCGTAACCTTACGTCCGGATTTATAGCCAATTTGATGTATGGGGAGATAGTGGAGAAGAAAGATGTTGCGGCCACACATATTATGCTAGCTATTGAGAATAAATTCAAGTATAAGATTAGCTACGCGAAGGCGTGGCGTGCCAAGCAAAAGGCGTTGGAAAAACGTTTTGGCACTTTCGAAGCGGCGTACGATAACCTTCCTCGTATGCTTAAGGTGTTGCAGCAAAGGAACCCGGGCACGTACATCGCGGTGCACGACAAGCCGTCCATAAGTCCACCGGGATTTGCGGTGTTGCAGAGAGCATTCTTTGCATTTGGTGCTAGTATTGAAGCATTCGGACACATGCTGCCAGTTATCTCAATAGATGGGACCTTCTTGACAGGCAAATACAAAGGGCAGCTCCTGACGGCCATAGGCGTTGACGGTAACAATCAAATATTGCCGCTGGCCATTGCATTTGTGGAGAGTGAGAATTATGAGAGTCGGCTGTGGTTTCTCGGACATGTGAGGGGTGGAGTTGTAGGCACCGATCTGGTGTGTGCATAATCCATGATCGCCACGCCGGTATTATGAAGGCGATACGAAAACTTCAAGAAGACCCTGAGGAGACCTTTTTTTGGCCGGACATGAGAAACCGGTGGTGCAGTCGTCACTTAGGGGCCATCGTGGAATGTGTTCTTCACAGCACAATCCGCTACTTCAGGGAGAGGCACGCGAGTGCCTCGCTTCATGCGGCCAATCCCGGAGCCCTGTATTCGTAAAAAATTACTGCGTACATGGAGACGAAGGCACAGAAGGGTGGGAAGGGTCGGCGACAGAGCCGACGTATTAGAAACGACATGGACGAATCACAAGCTGGAACCTCGTGCACGTTGTGGGCGATGCGGTCGAGAGGGCACACGACTAGACGATGCAATGCATTTCGGATCGTAGTTGGTGTTGTAATGCATGCTATAATTCATGTACCATTTGTAAACCTTGTATGTTACATCCGTTTCAGTAATGAACTTATTTCGTTGAACGATCGTTTCCCTTTTAAGTATTGCAATTTATTGGTGCCTACGAATCCACTTTTATTACTTAAACTACAGGCTCTAAAGTGCCTACATAGAGTCATTTATTGCGAGATGACAAAAGAGGGCTTACAACACGAAACAACACATACATTGCACATGCAGGATCTATGGAAAGTACTACACCCAACAATTTTACTTAACACAACAGTCCTACCGCCACAGCATCAACACATCAACAAATACATGAAATAAAATACGACACAACCATAACCCTCGTTACCTACATGCCAAACGAGCCTCGTGGCACCCACATGGAGAATTGCTGGGGGGCCGCCTCGGACGTGGCTGGCCGTCGTGGGAGTGGCATGCACATATGCAGCTCGGGTTCGCGCAGCAACATGTGGGATCGTAAGAGCTTCCTATATTCACGACCTCCTCGTTGCCCCTCTCGCGTTGCATCTGTTCGCGGAGGTCGTTGTTCTCCTCAGTGAGACTCTCCATTCGGTACTCCAAGTCCCATATTCGAGCCCACAATGTATCCACATAACGATCAACATATCGTTCATGAGGAGGGTCGATCCAGCGGGAGAAGTCGCATTTTGCCATCTGCAAAAAAAAGGACGCTAAACTTTGAGGGTCCATAAGCAATAACAAATGTAATATTACTAATTTGTACCCCGGAGCGTGAGCATCGGAAGAAACGTCGCCCGCCATCGTTTTTTTGCACATAACGATCAACATTTTTTTGCATCTACAACTTACATTGAACATAAACTTCTATTACAAATTTATCTGATTTTTACGCAGTTTATAACTACAAAATTGACAAAACATACAAAATTCACGCGGATTGCAAACCCTTAAAACATACCAATGTATATATCAAACGTTCTACAGTCAATTGTACTTAAAAAAAATTCCTCAAAATTTTAAATGCACCTACAACATACAATAAACATAAACTTTTATTACAACTATACCATATTTTTTCCAGTTTAAAACTACAAAATTGATAAAACTCTAAAATTCACGGGATCGAGTAAAGTCGCCCATCCATTGGCGATCGCAATTGCGATCGCTCAACCGATGGCGATCGCAATTTCGATCGCTCAACCGTAAAGCGATTGAAGAAGTCGCCCAACGGTACACAGATTCCCTAAATGTCGCCTCCCGGTTGGGCGAAAGGCAGCAGTCGCCCAATGAGGTGGCGACTGGAGATTATTTTTGTAAAAAATGTTGTCGCGGGTATATTTATGTATTTTCGAATAAAAAACGGATTATCCGTACAAAAAATTCTATAAGAACGTTACTGGAATATTCGATGCAATGCATGTCGCAGAATTTCTGTTTGCTACCGATCGGCTTACCGGTGATTTGCCAAATGCCAGTACAGTGGATGCGACACGTCCGTCCAACATTGCCACTTAGTTTCTCTTTCTACTGGTATCATGAAAGCTTTGCTTCTCTACCAGCGCATAGTACTCTACCAGCGCATAGTACCCGAATCACCGGGGGCTATTCTTTTTAGTTAAAGCTTATAATTTTTTACTGTGGTTTTTGGTTTTTAAGTTGTTCGTACGAGAGATTACAAAGTAACAGTATTTCACGTATGATTTTTGTCGATATAAATGAAGTTGATACAGTATGTACTACAATTAACTAATAGACCCCGTCTTAAAAAGATACTCCCTTTAAAAACTAGTTACTGTAACAAAACTAAAAAAGAACTGAGCCATAGCAGTGTCTCCAGAGTTTTTATTTTGGAATGCTAGCTCTGTGTGGATCTTGGACCTAACCAGCCTTTTTTTTGGCTTGGTTTCGTTAATAAAATACAATGTGATGATGTTCTTCCGCATACATAAATAAATAATAATATACGTGGAAAACTCTTCATGCGCAGCAATTGCCAATGAATAAGCGGTGGCCCAAGAACGCACAATGTGATGGATGTGGCCGGAACAGTACAGGACAGCGCAAAAAAAAAATTATGTGTTGGTATTAATTCAGCAGGGCATTTCCTCGGCTCGATCTCATTCCTAAAGACAGTAATAGATTACATCCTGGACGTTCATTTGTTCTTGGACGGCAGTAGATTGGTCCAACCGCAAAGGAAACAGCTCGCAAATGTGATGGCAAAACATCGGCTACAGCACAACTCTCTCTATACCTTTCTTTACCTCTGCAGCCTACAGCAGCACAACTCACTCTTCACTTCTTTAGCTCTGCAGCCTACAAACACCTACCTCACCAGTTTTTTCCTTCGCCTCTGCATTTTATACGCCTCCGCATTTTATACACAAGAAAATAGAAGAGAGACGTACTAGTTTACAAGGAAATTTGATCCTTCGCTCTAGCCCATTTCTCGAAAGGAAATTTTTATCGTGGCAGCTTCATCAATCGTCATGGCCTCTCTACCTTTTTCTCCTCAAGGTAAATTATAGGATGCATTTACTCCATTATTTCTCGGGTATCTTGTGATGGGGCACCCACCCACCTCCAAGGAATTTGACATCCAAGAAATTTGACATGCGCCAAACACAAATACAAAAGCTGCACACCTACCTTTCCCGTTCTTTCTACCTGTCTCACCGTCACACTGTAACCAAGAAGAATGGCCACCGGCGAGGTCATGCTACCGCCGCGAACCTTGCTCGCGTCGCCATGGTCAACTCTACACGCGTCGTGCATCCGGCGCCAACGTCGTCGACCTTGAGCCGCCGGACCCACCCTGCATCCTGTTGGCTCCGAAGAAGGTGTACGTCTAGGGGCGCAACCGGAGCTCACTAGCTGTGATGAGCATTTGCATTAACATCCATGCTTGCACATGTAAATTTCTTAGAAACATATTTATGCTAGATGGCAGGAGATGTCATACATTTTTCCCTCTCCATGGTCACATTTACAGGAATTAAGGATGTTGCCAATAATTTGCCTACAAAGTTCACAGTGCATGCTGAAGTAATAGAAACTGGTGAAACAGCAAGAGATTTTGATGGAACCGAGTTGAAGCTTTACAAATGCACATATAGGATTGGACCAGTTGAATCCCCCCAGATGATCAAAAAGGGGAACCAAGTGTTACAACAATGGCTTCAAGTTACACATTCCTCCGTACCATTAGGCATTCTACTAGTGTGTTGGTAGACAATTATGCGAAGGAGTTTATGGTGATTTCATGTGTTGACGGCTCATTTCACAAGTGGTTGGCCAATGTACCTTCTACCAATCTATACAGTGATCAAGTCACTCTGCTTCCATGGTTACTGTAAGTTCACCTTTATACTTTTACAACCTAATGCCTACTCTGTTCAGATTGTTTGACTTATTGTGTCTTTGTTGCACATAGTGAACTTACTAGTCTTATACACACTGTATTGGACAAAAGAAAATATCTTGAAAATCTTACTAAGAAAAATTTGTTCATTAAACTTGTTGGTGGCTGTCATCCTAAGCTACAAGTGCTGCTCCACAAAGGTATATACTCCACTGAGTTCTGTCAGCCGATACTAGTACTAGTCAGCAAATTTAAGTCTTTTTTCTTATTTAATGTAGTACGAGATGTGACTGGCACCACTCAGCGTGAGAAGACTTGGGAGTGTTAGACATATAGTTCAAGAGTGGTTTAGCATTTGTGGATTTTTCACCCAATGAAGTTACAAAGAGCTTCTGTTCTTTTGTTAGGAAACGAACTGCTGCGCAACTCAATGAGTACCCGGATCAATGGGATGATTATAGGAAGTCCATATTTCTGACAGAAACATGTGCTCACAACAAAAGAATGGCTACAAGGATCAACACTTTAGGTGTAAACTAGCCAAGAATGTCTAATGTAGCACTAGAGCCATTGCTAATAAAGATAATTGCTGGTGATAAGAAAGCATCTTAATATGAACAATACCATACAACTACGTTAGGTTGTGTAGAGACAGCTACAAGCACTTCGATAAGTCGCCATCATAAGTTAAGGTGCGTGACTAGCTGTAATTTAATTTTAGACTGAACTTGTATGAATGAGATTGGATTGTGCCACATGACAACAATACTACGGTCCAGTATAACTATAAATATATAGGGGTGTCCCTCTCTATATACTATGTACCATGCGTGTGATATGAAGAGACATTGTATGAGCCTCTATGGGCCACCAAGTTCACCATGAGTATGGAGAGATATAGGAGCTATGAGAAGCAAACGTAGCCACATGAGAGGTGTATCTTATTGTAATGTAAAATAAAAAATATGCGATTGGCGAAGGGTCAAATTTCCTTGCAAACTAGTATGTGTCTTTCTTCTATTTTTCTTACGTAGAAAATACTGAGGCAAAGGAAAATCACATCCTTCGCTCATATGATGGAAGAAAGAAACATACTAGTTTACAAGGAAATTTGACCCTTCGCTCTCACCCCTCTCTCGAAAAGGAAATCCTTGTCGTCGCAGCTTCACCAACCATCAATCACATAATTTTTTATTTTATATTACAATAAGATAGACTTTTCGTGTGGCTACCCTAGCTTCTCATAGCTCCTACTTTCTCTCCATACTCATGGTGACTTCGGTGGCCCATGGATGCTCATACAATGGCTCTTCATATCAAACGCATGGCACATGGTGTATGGAGAGGGACACCCCTATATATTTATATTGTTGTCATGTGGCATAATTCAATCTCCTTCATACAATAATATCCAACTTACTAGAACATTCACCTAGAATATCTTAGTCTCCACATATTTCCTCGTGAATATCTAGTTTCTTGATATTTCTTTACTTACCATATAGCGTGTCAAAGTAATATGTTCTAGAAATTTCCTTGGATAATATATGGCTCACGATAATTCCCAAACATTCTAGAATATTTCTAAGTATGTATTGATCTTATTCTTGGTATGTTGTGTTGATCGCCTCTATGCTTGGAATACAGATATTTTACAAAAACATCACGAGAAAAAGTCGGATAGATATGAGCATGGGATTGTATTCCAGCCACTCATTGTGCTTTTGAGATTTGTGCCCGAAATTAGATTTTGCAATTTGTTGGTGTTTGTCGAAATGCAAGCATGGGGCTTAAATAGAGATGATGTCACAATATTTTCCAATTTCGAGTATATTGAGAGCAAGTCCAATAATGGTCTTATAGCCAAGCTAGTCAACATTTTTGCTGATGTGGAGGAGAGAAGAGAGGAGAGAGATGAGAGCTTGGCTCTCATGCAAGCAACAAGCTGGGCACGGGAGCCTTTGCAGTGGTGGGCTCAGATAATAAATATATGTGAGGAGGAATAGGAAAGAGAATGTGAGATATGGTACCACATAATAATAAAAAACTTTTTGTAGACAAATAGAAGACAAATTATTGTATAACTTAGCTCTTATAACTTGACTTATAGCCAAATACTTGACTTTATTATTGGACTTGCTCTGACACGCTCGAACTTTCTAAAATAGACTCGCAGAGACCTTACTGCTCTCGATTAGCAAACCATATATAGGAGTACAGGACTGAATGAGTACATAAAATGGAATCTGCTGCTGTAAGAAAGAGAACTATAGACTTAGCCGTACGTTCGTAGTATGATTATATATGCTTTTACAGATTCCCTCATTCTTTACATAAAAGAGGGGTTGGATCATATACCCTCCTTTAGTTGAGAAATTCAGGATTTACCCTCCTCATCTCAATGACATGTGGGGTCATCATAAGTCACTGACACGTAGGCCAGAAGGGTAAATCTTAAATTTCCATCTAAATGAAGGGTATATGATCAATAAATCCTACATAAAAGGGCTGAAAAAGGAAGAAGAGGAAAAATAAATCAACCTCAGATGACAATGGCATCCCGTGATGCTGTCGCTAGTGTACATTTAACATTACACAATGATGTTTCCTATCATTCTTTCCATCAGCCTTCCTTTCCAGAATCCTTCAATCTGTAGCATTCTCAGGCAGATGGTGAACCTCGCAGAGACTCACGCCTAAATAAACTGTGCATATAAATCCACTGACTAATTTCTGGCCATCATCTCGCGAAGAAACGCGACGAGAAAGAGACTGCAGGTGATGTCATATGTTGCACTACGATCCACTCTCGATTTGGTTACTGAATGGCAACCGGTCAGCGCCCCTCTCAACGGCATCCCTCCACAGCCGATACCATATACCGAGCTTGTCATATGACACCGGCCAGTTCCAGACGTTGGCGCCATTGATCATTCGTTCTTGCTGCCCAAGCACTAGCCGCAGATCCTCATTCAAGACCAGTAGAAGATCATTCAAGACTATCATAATCAGAGAGAAGAGAAAAGGAGAAGAATTCCCAATCGTTCCTCAGTTTGCAAATGACAGTTACCAGTCAGTAATTTAGCAGTTATCATGTTGTTACCCTTTTTTTAGAGAACTATCCTGTTGACATCTCATAGATTGCATTGCAAAAAAGGGTAATTACAGTCCGGTGCAAACTGTGATGAAAT
Organism: Dendrocalamus sinicus; assembly: GCA_036346575.1. Taxonomy (NCBI): domain Eukaryota; kingdom Viridiplantae; phylum Streptophyta; class Magnoliopsida; order Poales; family Poaceae; genus Dendrocalamus; species Dendrocalamus sinicus. Next base: position 62,748,626 of record CM070641.1, read on the forward strand.
GAGTATACTAGTTATGAAGTTGCTCTGAATTTCGGACTTGCCTTCTCAGCGAAATGTGACCACAGCAGGTGCATGAAGGGGATGTGCTTGAGCCAGGGAGCGAAGCCTGGTTTTATTCCTAGAGGAGGGCAAGCAGACATGGAGCTGGTGGAGATGCGTCGAACATTGCTGGGTGCTCTCCCTTCGAGCTTTCCAGGCTTTGAGATGCCGATGGTTGACAAGACCATGCATGGCGGTCGGAACTCCATGTCGATCCGGGAAAGAAGGGCAAAAGAGCTCACCTTTCAGGAGCAACACCTGAAAGAAGGCTTGTCCTGCTCAAAAAGAGCTTTTCCTGAGTGATTTATGGCTAAAAATCAATATAGCTGACTGAAAAAACACAGAACATTATTTAGCATAATTAAAATAGAAAAATAGAAAAAACATATTAGCACATCACGTATAATACAAACAAATACGAAAAAACCGGTAAAAAGATCAAAACACTAAAATTATAGGAAAAAACGAAATTTATAAATAGTACAAAATAAATCTGCTAAGAGAAGTCGAAACGAGTGGAGAATGAGCAAGTGCGGCACCAAAGACAGCGAAGCCACAGTAGTCATGGAGATGGACGCCGCCGCCGCCGCGATTGAGCAGAGCAACCGAAAAAAGAAAAAGGAAATCGATGAAATGCTTATATTTCTCCGAGAAGGTGGTTGTGTCCAATTTTCTCCCGGGAAAATTATTTTTTTCGCGTCTGAAGTGGCCTTGTCCATGAGAGGCCGGAGCTGCCCGGGCAGCGATCTCCATGAGCTCCCACGCGCTGACACGTGTGATCCCTGGCTAGGCTTGAGCAGTGGGGTGGCGTCCTCGAGCATCGAGGGATAAAGTGTTACGCTACCTAAGAGCATCTCCAGCAGGAGCTCTCAAATAAATGCCCCTATTTTTGATTTGAGGGCTCTCCTAAGAGCAACTCCAGTAGGGCCCCTACTTGAGCCCTCATCCTACTTTTGAGGGCCGAGGGGCAAAAAACTCACTTCAGCAGGGCCCCTACTTGAGCCCTCAAAAGTAGGGGCCTCAAATCTCCCTCGAGCCCTCATTCTGGGAGTGCGGAGAGCCCTACTTTTGAGGGCTTAAGTAAGGGCCCTTCAAGTGAGTTTTTGCCTCGGCTCTCAAAAGTAGGATGAGGATGAGGGTGGGTCCTATGTGTCATCCCCTCTAAGAATGAATTTGAGAGTCCTGTTTTGAGGGCTCCTGCTGGAGTGTAGCCCAAAAAACAGAGTCCTCAAAAGTAGGGAGAGCCCTCAAATAAAAAGTAGGGGCCCTGTTTTGAGGGCTACTGCTGGAGTTGCTCTTAAGAGCTTGATTTTTTTGCATCTACTTCAGCAGTAGCTCACAAATCAGGGCCCTCAAATTCATCCTAATAGACAATGCCATGTGGGACCCATTCATCATCCTAAACCAAAATTTGAGGGCTGGGGACAAAAACACAGGTCCAGCAGGGCCCTTACTCAGGCCCTCAAAAGTAGGGGCCTCCTCCAGGGTCCCCAGGAATGAGGGCTTGATGGGTGAATTTGAGGGCCTCCTACTTTTGAGGGCCTGAGTAGGGACCCTGTTGGATCTGTGTTTTTGTCCTTAGCCCTCAAATTTTGGTTTAGGGGCTTGTTTGAGGGTCCTGCTGGAGTTGCTCTAAGGTTATAGTGTGGGTAAGTAATAGAACAATACTTGGAGTGTTACGAAATCTAATATTACGGTGTGGGTAATATTAGAACTATTTTTAGGAGATTTTGATTATAAATAGAGATGACTATATAACATGAGAATAAATCTAAAAATTAATAAAGACTATGTTTTAGTGTTCTCTCTTAATTATGTCTCCTGATGATTGATCTATTGTATTCTTGGTGATTGATTGTGTTGATTGCATTGCTGTTTGTCTATTCCTCAACGATTTATTAACACATTATTAACACGAATCGCTCTCCAAAATAAAAGGTATGCAAATCATGAACCAATCTAGATTGATACTAGATTTGTTTGCAACTAGCCTCATAGGCACGGAGAGAGAGTACAGAGAGATAGAGACTCGCGTGCGATTTTGACCGATATAAATAAAGTCGTTACAGTGTATACTACAATCGTCTTGTAGACCTCACCTTAAAAAAGTAATTCGTTTGAAAGCTAGTTACTTTAGAAAAGTGGTTTTTAGAAGTCGAAAAGAAGAGGGTCATTGCCTACCGATACATTTGACCACATACATTACCTCTGGAGTACGGATCTTTTTTCTAACCTTTGGATCACGCGTGGAGATTCATGCCTCGACGAGCTCATCTTCCTTCTCTTTGGTGCCTCTGTCTCCCACCGTCGCTAGGTTATGTTCGGGTTCACCAGAGCCCCAAGCTTACAGGGAGGGAGGGGCGACAAAAGCACTACAGTAGGCGACGGTGGCGGGCAGGTCGGGGATGAGCCCCTAGAGGGAGGAGAGGCAGCGATCGGCACCATTCTCAGTGCCGGCAGCCACATCCGGTAGCGGAAGCACTCGGGGATAGAGATGGTCGGTGGGCGATAGGAGGCGGCGCGCGTAGGGAGGGGTGAGGGCGGCGGTGACTGGAGGCGGGGGTGGGAGGAGAGTTAGGGTTAGAGGTGGGTTTATAAGTGGAGTTATGATGTGAATGGTTGGATCTAGATTCAATAGCCAAAAAATCTACTGAGATTTGATTTATTTTTTAGTTAATTGAGAAATACACAGCCACTTTTTTTGGGATCGAAGCAATACCAATTTCCATTATTGAGTGGCAGAGTACATGCAGTCTTGAAACTACTCGAAAATAGAAAAGGGAACACCTCCGCAGGTAGTGAAAGAAGTCTCGGAAGGGAACCCCTCGCATGGGTGACAAATCAGTACTACACTACTACTACAAATCAGCGGCAGCAGACTAGTGCAAACAAATACTAGACAACCTTACAGACACTGCAAGTATTGCCGCTGCTGGTCTTCTTCGTACATTCTGATCGGGGTCAAGGAAGAGAATGTGAAGGGGGCTGACGATGCGGTTCATTTTCTCGGCAGCAAATGAAATGATAGCCCACCGTCAGAGAGAGGCCAGATAAGACAGAAACAACTCCATGACAGCGAGTGGTAGACAATTGGGGAACAGACGGCAGAATTAAACCATCGAGGTAAAACAGCAGATGTACCATCCTTGAGGGGAAGAGGTACCAAATTTGAGCCGTTGATCACACTGATCGAACGGCTGAGATTTGGCAGTACCTAGTGGTACCGGATGCGAGGTACCAAGAGGTACAAGGTATCAAGAGGTACCAAATTTTGAGCCGTTGATCACACTGATTGAACGGCTGGATCTAATTTGGTACCTCTTGGTACCTTGTACCTCTTGGTACCTCCTCAAAGATAGGAAAACTGCTCGAACACTTAACAGCAGTAACTGGGTTCGCTAATTCGAGCTAAGCGTCCTCCACAATTTCAAATTGATCATGGGTCATATCAAGATATCAGCTGTTTAGATAGAATAACAATATTAGTTTTGTTACATTGTCCCATAACCTGAGGCGGTTGCAACATATACAACTACGTATAAATCTTAATTTGCATGTGGACGGGCAACGGACGAGATGAGCCTGATTTCCAGCTGACAAGCGTCCTTGCTGGTCTTGGAATCTGAGACACGTCAAGCCTGCAAGGTAAATTACACGGCAGCTTTCTTTTAGACGGCGTGCCTAATTTCGTTATCCAATAAGCATGTGCAAATCACTGAAATTTATGACAGAATATACATACTGGCTGAATTATGCCAATCCGTTTTGCAACATCCATCTTCTTGGCAGCATACTTCTCCATGGTCTTTGATTTACGAAGCTGAAAAGGGGATTCAATTACCATTGTGCAGAATATAAAATAATAACAAGCATGCAGAGTTTCTCATAATTCCTTAACCTTGTTGTAAACTGCCCGTGTAATCAAATCCTGAGCTTCATCCTCTTCAGCCTAAAATCAGACAGACGTGAAATCAATGTAATTAAGAACGTGTTCCAATTGCATATACATGTCACACAGTATCGTACTTACATTCTCAGGGATGTCCTCCACGCAAGTATCAAACTAGAAAAGAAAACAAAGGAAATTAGGCCTTGGCAATATAAAAGCATAATTAATAATCAGACAATATTCACCTAGGAGCTAGGCGCTAGGCGGGCGGTGGGTGGCCACCTAGCCACCTAGGGCACCTTTTTTTAGATAAAGGATAGTAATATCCGGCTTCATCTATCAACCAATAGAATCAGGCCAATTATTACAAAAGGTAGCTCATAGGCTGTAAAAGGTTCCAACTTTACAGCAAAACACATGGATAAACAAAACGCATGTAAAGTTTTGACTAAGAAAGGCCAATAAATCTTGTTGATAACCATCCATTGGAACCGAAGAATTGCAAAGTCGATGACTCAAGATGTTGCCCGGCTAAGACCAAGTGATCCCGTAGATCATCACGCCATTGCAACTTTGCCCATTGTCGGAGCGGTGAGTTCCCTGAATAGTACCGCAAAAAGATTTTGGTCTACATTTGTCAAAAACCACCTCGTTTCTTGTTATCCAAAGCGCCCAACAAAGTGCCGATGTCTTTGTCAATAACAATGCGTTTTGTTTCTTATTACCCTTCTTTGACCACCCAATAAAAAGGTCATCTATACTCTGTGGAGGTGTTAGTCCGAACAGTAAATGTACCGCTCGCCACAAAAACTTGGCATAAAAATAGTCCAGAAAAAGGTGTTGAATAGTTTCTAGAGAATGACAGAAGCAGCACTTCGTGTCACCGTTCCAGTTACGCCTAACTAGGTTATCCTTAGTTAAAGTCACCCCCTTTTTAAGGTACCACAAAAATATTTTTATTTTTGAAGGAACCTTAATTTGCCAAATATCTTGTGACACTCGCACTCCATTGTTAATTAACGCAGCATACATGGATTTGACAGAGAAAATTCCTGATGAATGTAACGCCCACACAAAAACATCCCTTTCTTCACGTAAGTTCACATCCTGTAAAGAGGCAACAATTCTGTCCCAATCCCTTAGGTTTGTGCCCACTAAATTACGGCGGAATGAAATATTTAGTGGGGATGAACTAAGGATTTGTGCCTGATGTCTTGTTTCCTTCTTACGATATTGAACAACGATGGAAATCTATCTTTTAGTGGTTTGCTCTCCAACCAAGTGTCAAACCAGAATCGGATTTGCGACCCGTCTTTCACTTTGAAGGAACCAAAACCCATGAAGGTGTCTTTACATTCATCAAACTTTTCCAAAATGAGAATCTGTTGGTTTTTAACGCAGCTCCTAGTGTCTTATCTTTTATGTATTTATTCCTCAAAAGTTCTGCCACATGCCATCCTCATTTAACAATTTAAATAGCCATTTACTCAACAAGCATTTGTTCTGAATGTCCAAATTTTGTATGCCTAAACCACCTTGTATTTTCGGTTGGCACAAGATTTCCCATTTGGCTAGTCTATATTTTCTCTTGTGTTGGTCGTTTTGCCAATAAAATCTTGATGTAAAACAATCGATTTTTTCTAACACTCCCCTTGGGATCTCAAAAAAAACATCATAAACATCGGTAAACTAGAGAGCACCGAGTTTATTAAGACCAATCGACCCACAACCGAAAGCATTTTACCTTTCCACCCGCTGAGCCTCTTTTCAATTCGGTTCTCAATCATTTGCCAATCTTTATTGTTTAGTTTCCTAGTATTCATTGGTAGACCAAGATAGCGAAAGGGGTACTTCCCCACTTTACAACCAAACAACTGCGAATAGTACACTACATGATCTTGTGCTTTCCCAAAACAAAAGATCTCACTTTTATGAAAGTTTATTTTGAGCCCTGATAGTTGTTCAAAAGTACTAAGTATTAATTTCATATTTATCGCTTTCTCAACATCATGACTCATAAAAATCACCGTGTCATCCATGATTGGAGAATAGATAATCCATCTTGAATAAGATGAGGAATAACCCTTCAACTCGCCCGCTTCCTTGGCTCTAGCAATCGTATGGCCGCATGTCACCACTATATTAAATAGTATTGGCGACATTGGGTCACCCTGCCTTAAGCCTTTTCTTGTTTGGAAGTATGAACCTAGTTGGTCATTAACCTTAATATTAACATTTCCTCCTTGCGTGAACTTCTCCACCCATTTACACCATTTTTGTGAAAACCCTTTCATCCTTAGTGTTTGTTGTAAAAAAACTCCATTTTACCTTGTCGTATGCCTTTTCAAAATCAATTTTGAAAATAACCCCATCCTGCTTCTTCGAGTGAAGTTCATGTATCGTCTCATGGAGTATTACCGCACCCTCCATAATATTTCTGCCAGGGCACCTAGTCAGGGCTAGGCGGCCGAACAAAATTGCAAGCATGTCTAACCGGGGCTTATGTTTTACACTACTACACCAAGCTAAGATAACAGCAGCAATCATAGTTGAGCACCTTATGGACAGTTTAATGGTATCTTTCTAAACTAGGAGACCTTTCTAAAGCCAGGAGTCCTGCACGGAAGCATGTCTGCCATCGCATGTCTCTCCAATTCCACCATCGCCCACCCACCCACCAAATACGCTTGCTCTGTAGTTTCTTCTCACCAGAAGAGACCAGGCCGGCACTGCTCTCCTCTGCGGCTGCCAATTGCCGAATTCCTAGAGGACACCCCACCTTACGCCGGCGTCCACTAGCGCCGCCGCTTTGCCTTTGCCCACTCGCCTCCCCGCGCCGGGCCTCCTATTCCTACCACTTCCACGCCGCCATCGCTAGCTTAGGCGGCGATTGAGACACACAGACAAAAGCAACAAACCCGACACCGAGCCCGAGCTGGCCAAGCCCGAGCTGCCCACCGCGTGGCTGCTCCTGCACGCGCTCTTCTGCACCACTTCCATGGCCATGGGCTTCCGCTTCTCGCGCCTCGTCTACCTCCTCTTCCTGCCCACCCCACCAATCAACCCCCTGCCCACCTCGTCTCCCCGCCTGTCATTCTCGCCGGTGCCAACGCCACATCACGACGACAACGACGATGACCACCACCACTGTCCGTGGGCTCCAGACCGCCCAGCACCGCCGCGCCTTGCCCGCCTAGCTCCGCCTGGGACCGGCGTTGACCGCCTTGGCGGGCCGAGCGCCCAGGGGGCACCCAGCGCCTAGGCTGCCAAGGCGGCTGCCTAGGATATCACTGCAATCATATCTCAGAAGATGTGCTTATTGTTGTAAATAATCTTGTTTTAGAGTCATGTGCAAAATTTGGGTGTATCAAGTCGAATTGCAGCCGCAATTCAAAGTCGAGGTGGAAACCTAGTCAAAGTCGTATTAGAATCGAGTCGGAGTAGATATTGAGAACCCGTGTTGAAGTAGGACAGCCGGGTATAAAAGAGGCTTAGAGCCATGTAATCTATGAACCAAGCAATTGAGAAAAGACCAAAGAGGAGAAACACGAGCATTGTTTTGTCGTGTGTTTGCATAAGACGTGGTCGAAGGACTCACGATCACCGCAAGCGTGATCGGGAGGAGTTACGACTACGGCGTAGTGAGTCGAAGGTGGTCGTAACGAGCTACGACTACACCGAGAAGGCGAACGTGGTGGAAGCAACTCCGACCACGCTGAAGGAAGTGAACGTGGTCGCATGCGGTGTTCGACCACGGTGAGCGATGATCACCAAGATCACCTGCGTGATCGTAGAAGGCTTCGATCACGGTATCTTGAGCGGTGAAGGAAGGCGCGGCGGCGAGATCGCGGAGCGGTTGTAAATTACTCTGAAGAAATTTACGACCACGTTGAAAAAGCGATCGGAGGAGATTGAAGCGTTCGAATTGGTCGTAAGTACTCGAACCGATCGTATTTGATTCTCGCCGTCGTAAACGACTCTAACCGGTCGTAAAGGTCCGGGAGGTCGTAAGACCTTACGACATATGGTATCGAGCGGTGGTTAAACATGGCTGACACGGCGGCGAAGCGTGTCGCCGCAGCACCCGATCCTCGATTCGGACAACTATCCGGTGCGGGCGATGAAGATGAAGGTCAACATGATCGCGCAAGGCGTGCGGGTGCAATCGAACCAAAGGAGAAGGACAAGGTCCTCGATGATCGTCTCGACAAAATGGCGATGGCAGCGATCTATCAAGCCGTGCCGACTCAATGATGCGACGGCTAGTCGGCAAGGAGACGAAGGAAGTCCGGACTACTCTGCGAACCATGCATGAAGGAGTAGATCGAGTGAAGGAAGTTCGACTTCAAACCTTAAGAAGTGAGTTTGAAGCCATGAAGATGGGGAAGAGTCGATCAGTGGAAGAATTCTCAGTCGATTCAATGAAGTCGTAAATGAGATCAAATCTCTCGCGACGATCTAAAAGATGAAGTGGCGGTGAAGAAGTACTTACGAGCATCGCAGAGAAGTTTCTCCGGTTGTGACTACACTTATGTACTCACAGGACCTCTCGAAGATGAAGATTGAAGAGGTGACCGAGCGCTCAAAGCACACGAGCAGCTTCGAAGAGTTATCAGCCGACAATGAAGGACAAGGGCCTTACAACCAACAAGCATTGTTTGTAAAGGAAGACACGAAGAACCGAGGAGAATCATCATCAAGGGGCGGTCGTGGACGTGGTCGTGGCGCGCGCGCCTCATGGGCGAGGACAAGGACGAGGCTATGGCGAGTGGCCGTGGAAGAGGTGGTCGAGGAGGTCGTGGTGGCCGTGGAGATAGCAATCACCGCAGACAAGTCTGATATCGATGCTACACGTGCGAGAAATTCGGACATTACGCCGAATGTCGGAGCCACATCCATGCCACAACCGCAAGAAGTATGGTCACTATGCTGCAAATTGCCGGAGTAAGAAGAGAGTAGAAGAAGCAAACCTGGCTCAAACGGATGAGCACAAAGAGCCGACATTGTCGTTGTCGCTCAGATGCGCAGACGAACCGACAATGGTTCTATTAAACGAGGAGAAAGTGTTTCCAGTGCGTTGGAGAAAGGAGAGCGACTCAAGAGCGGATGGCGATCGTATCTCGACAACGGGCGGCAACCACATGGCGGTACGTACTCGATGTTTTATGAATTAAATAAGAATGTGCTTGGAAGAGTACAGTTCGGAGACGGCTCGACCATTCGGATAAAAGGAGAGGCACGATCGATGCGATGCAAGGATGGAAGCGAGAGGAGATTGTCGAATGTATACTACATTCCAAGTCTAAAGCAACATTATAAGCCTTGGACAATTGATCAAGAAGGTTGTCGGATTGAACTCAAAGACACCTACCGAAGATGTACGACCACACCGAACGACTACTAATGAAAGTACAGAGAACGGTAAATCGTCGTACAAAATTCAAATTGAAGCATGCAGGCGAAGTGTATGAAGACTACAACCGATGATGCGGCTCGCTATGGCACGCAAGATTCGGACATCTGAATTTCCGAGTCTCAACACGATGGCGGGAAAAGAGATGGTGGTCGGATTACCGACAATTGACCACCGAGCAAGTCTGCGAAGGCTGCAGTGGCGAAACAAACTCGTAGCGGTTTTCCACAGCGAGCGAGTTTGAGCTTCGCAACCACTCGAATCGGTTCACGTGGATTCGTGCGGACCAATCACACCTCGCATGCAGATGCCGGAATCAATACTTCATGTTGATCGTGGATGACTATTCAAGAGCCATGTGGGTGTACATGCGAGAAGAGCAAAGATGAGGCAAAGACGAACTTTCGAAGTTCGTAACTCTTGTCAGCAGAAGTCGACAAAAAGGTGAAGTCGGTCGGTCGGATCGAGAGGAGAATTCCTCGCGAAAGAGTTCGACTCGATTTGTGAAGAGAAGGGTATTACAAGACTCTTCACGGCTCCGTATTCACCTCAACAAAACGAGTCGAGAAAGAAGAAACCGGACCGTGGTCGAAATGGCACAAGTCTGTTGAAGAGCCGATTCTGCCCGGAGACTTTGGGCGAAGCGATGCGACATCTTTGTCTATCCGCTAAATCGTGCGACCACGCGATCACCGGATGGAGTCACTCCATATGAGCAGTGGTCGGAAGAAAACCCAATGTCGAGCATCTAAGGGTCTTGGATGCTTAGCCCATGTGAAGCCATCCACTTATCTCAAGAAGCTAGACGGCCGGAGCAGAGCGGATGATTTATCTTGGCTCGGAACCGGCACCAAGGCGCGGTGCTATGATCGGTCGAAAAGAAGATTCATGTGAGCGAGACGTGGTCTTGAAGAGAACAAACATTGGGAGTGGGAAGAACACGAGGACATTGAGAAAGACATGTCGAAGTGGGTAACCTTCGAAGTCGAAGCGATCGATGCGACAATACGAAGAAGCTACGACCACATCTCAAAGCCAAAATTCGGCCGGTCTTGATGATCGGAAGTCTCACCTAATGAAGAAGAGTCGATGAAGAAGATTCCGGTGATAGAATACAGAAGATGAGAAGCATAAGTGAGATTTATGCACAAACCGAACTCGCGATCGAAGAGTTACTATACACAACAATTGAAGAACTCGAAAGCTATGAAGAAGCGACGGAGAGGAACATTGGAGAAGCGCTATGCGGGAAGAGCTGAAATCCATTGAAGACAACAACACTTGGGAACTCACCGATTTGCCAAAGGGTCATCGAGCGATCGGTTTAAAGTGGATCTTCAAGGTAAAAAGGATTCCAAGGAGAAGTCGAAACACAAAGCACGACTTGTGGCGAAAGGGTATGTTCAAAAACAAGGCATCGACTACGAAGAAGTTTTGCCCCGAGAGCTCGTATGGAGACTATACGACTACTTCTTGCGTTGGCGACAAGCGGTGGATGGAAATTCATCACATGGACGTGAAAACAGCGTTCTTGAACGGAGACATTAAGGAGGAAGTTTATGTCTCTCAACCCGGGTTTTCAATCCAAGGAGCAAGCCGAGAAAGTCTTGAAGCTGAACAAAGCTCTCTACGGACTTAAGCAAGCACCACGAGCATGGAATTTGAAGCTTGACAAAAGTCTAACGGCACTCGGGTTCAGAAGAAGCAACTCTGAACATGCGGTATACTCAAGGGAGATATGAAGAACAGTGATCGATCGTGGGCGTTTCGTGGGACGACTTGGTCATTACTGGATCGAGTTCGAAGGAGATTATGAGGTTTAAAGAAGAGATGAAGAGGCTGTTCAAAATGACCGATTTGGGACTTCTGTGCTACTACCTCGGCATTGAAGTAAATCAAACCGACAACGGCATAACACTTTGTCGATCGGGATATGCTCGAAAGATTCGGAGAAGTCGGTATGGAAGAGTGCAATCCATGTCAAACCCCAATGGAGAATCATCGAAGTTGAGCAAGACAGGCCGGATCACCGGTTGATGCCACGACTTATAGGAGCATTGTCGGAAGTCTACGGTATCGGTGCACACCGACCGGACATCTCGTTTGCGGTCGGATACGTAAGTCGTTTCATGGAGAAACCGACTCGGGAGCATATGAATGCCGTGAAGCACATCTGAGATACATCAAAGGTACTTTGAATCTCGGATTGATCGAGAAAGGAGGTGGAAAGTCGTTGCGGTACCGACTCTGATGATAGCGACATGGCGGGAGATGTTGACGATCGAAAGAGCACGAGCATAATGTTTGTGCTCGGGAGAGTCCGATCAGTGGCAAACCCAGAAGCAAAGGTGGTTGCATTATCTTCGTGTGAAGCCGAGTACATCGCAGCGAGCGCAGCATCGTGTCAGGGAGTTTGGCTCGCTCGACTATTAAGCGAGTTGTCAAACGAAGCAGTTCAAAAGGTGACGCTCAGGGTTGATAACAAATCTGCAATATCACTGAGCAAGAATCCGGTTCTACATGATAGAAGCAAACACATAGACACAAGATATCACTATATCAGAGATTGTGTCGAAGAGGGGAAGATCGATATCAACTATATCAGAACCAAGAACGAAGCGGACATATTGACAAAGTCATTTGGGGCGGATAAAGTTTTCAGAGATGAAGAAGAAGATTGGCATGATCGAAGTTGAAAAACAAGATTAGGGAGAGAATGTTGTAAATAATCTTGTTTTAGAGTCATGTGCAAAATTTGGGTGTAATCGAAGTCGAATTGCAGCCGCAATTCAAAGTCGTAGGTGGAAACCTAGTCAAAGTCGTATTAGAATCAGAGTCGGAGTAGATATTGAGAACCCGTGTTGAAGTAGGACAGCCGGGTATAAAAAGAGGCTTAGAGCCATGTAATCTATGAACCAAGCAATTGAGAAAAGACCAAAAAGAGGGAGAAACACAGAGCATTGTTTTGTCGTGTGTTTGCATAAGACGTGGTCGAAAGGACTCATGATCACCGCAAGCGTGATCGGGAGGAGTTACGACTACGGCGTAGAAGTCGAAGGTGGTCGTAACGAGCCACGACTACACCGAGAAGGCGAGCGTGGTGGAAGCAACTCGACCACGTTGAAGGAAGTGAACGTGGTCGCATGCGGTGTTCGACCACGGTGAAGCGATGATCACCGGCATCGCTGCGTGATCGTAGAAGGCTTCGATCACGGTATCTTGGCGGCTGAAGGAAGGCAGCGGCAGCGAGATCGCGGAGCGGTTGTAAATTGCTACGATAAATTTACGACCACGTTGAAAAGCGATCGGAGGAGATTGAAGCGTTCGGAATTGGTCGTAAGTACTCTGAACCGATCGTATTTGATTCTCACCGGTCGTAAACGACTCTAACCGGTCGTAAAAGGTCCTGGGAGGTCGTAAGACCTTACGACACTTATAAAGTGGCAAAAGAGCTCTAAAGAAAAGAACTTGCCCGATGTTCCATTTTGAAGTATACTCTCCCCTTCAGTTCAGCCTCCATTACTGGTTTATGTAAATGAAACCTGCCCATTTGATAGACTTCCTCCAAAGCATCTCTGAAATCTCTCTTGAAATGTTAGTGAAAAGGTAAGAAACTTGCTTAACCACAAACAAACACCCACTAGTGGTTTATTTATACATAAGACCGAGTTAGGATGCTAACCCTTTGCTTAGCAACACGCTTCCAAATCTCAAAAAAGACAAGATCTAAGTCCTTAAGGCCCGCAATTTCGCGCAGGTTTGACAAGTACTCCTGAATCAAACGGATAGAATTGTCAAATATAACAAACACCAGTGATGAACACCTAAATTAACAAACGAGAGGATATCTTACTAAATATGCATTTCGAGCTAAATCAATAGTCATATGGGGAAAGCCTGCTGCAATCTTCAATGCTTGGTTCCATGCTATATGATTCATTTTCATAAACTAAAGAGAAAAGAAGTTAATTATCATGGTGCTAAACCATACATGTATATATATAGTAGACCTATATTTCATGGTTTTCTGTGGGCCATAGTTACCTCCGGAGACATCCAATCCAGTTCCAAATAACCTTCAATCCACTGTCCCAAGATAAAAGGTTATTAGTAAAAAATCCAAGTTCTGGACATATTTTAAAACTTTCAATAGCTTTATGGCATGATGTGTACCTTGATTTTCTTTGATAGTTCTCCACAATAATTGACATAATCATCGTCAGCTTCATATGTATTAAAACATGAGTGGTAGTCATCCCATCTCTGGTACTCACAACGATTATGCACCTAGAAGGGGAAGAATTAGATGACTTATCTGAAAATCCATTTAGGGAAGTGAATCAACGCTCTCTGAAAATTAAACCGCACTTTCAAGTTTCAAGTAAAGTGAGGGCTTGATTAATAACTAAACACTACACAAATTGTTTTTTGATTTGTGCAATTTGCATTCAGAGAGTAGAGAAGCACTATCTATTCAAGGAGCTCTGGCCTTGAAGCTGCAAATAATTATCCATTTAATTAAGGTTTATACAAGACAGCAGAGATGTGCTTAAATTCAGTAATGTCAAGGAACCGATCGGTCAGAGCAGTGAACCGATCGCTTGACCAATTCACTCATTGGTCCGTTTTCAAAAACTATGCTTCCAATTGATGAGTTGTACACTTCCAATCAATTTTCCAAAGAGCATTGGGGAATGCTGTGTTTAGCGGAAGATTAACTAAAACTCAGAGGAAACAGCATGAAATTGTTCACACTTTGAGTAACTGGGCCCAAAATAACATATCCAGAATTCCCAACTGATTTTTTTAAAAATCCAGACCTGAAGAATTCACGACCATCACTCAAAGCAGTCATAGCGAGAGCAGGCGGGGGGGCAGCGGGGCCACGGCCCCTATGCCGCAAAAAAATTTAGACCCCTCGGCGATGATGGCCTGGCCCAACAACAGAAGGAGAAAGGTCACGTCGGTCGAAGACTCGCCGCTCGCTCCTCGCGTCGCGTGTCACCGCCGATTGCAACTCGCGGACTCGTCCATCGATCCACTCGGCCGACTCGCGTCACTTCCGATTCCCCATCGGCCATCGCCCGATTCCGCGATTCGCCCATCGAGAGAGCAGCCGATCGCCGAGCGCAGAGGAGCAGCGGTAGCGGCCGATCATCAGTTCAAGGAGCAAGGATTCAAGGAGCAAGTCGCATATAAGCGCAATCGCAAGCAGCCGTAAAGTTACTAAGTTAGTATAATTTAATGATGTGCTTTCTATTTTTTAATTGATAATTTGCAATGATCATTCGTGCAAATTTTTGATTTTGTATCATTGTATGCATATACAATATCTTGAGATTTCATATATATACACTTTTGTGGTTTGTCTGGCCACACTGGCCCCCCCCTTTCTCATTTTGCTGGTTCCGTCCCTGGTCATAAGCCAGTTTGTGGTTACAGTGCTGTGCTATGCTGGGCTGCGCTATGGAATCTAGTTAGTTAAAGGGATCTTTACTAATTCCAATAAGGTTTTGCCGCTGTCACTCCAAAAAAAAAAGCTCCCAACTAACTGCTATATCCAAAAGTAGAAAAGGAACTAGTGTTTTTGAAAAGTCACCACAATGCTAAACATAGCCGTAGTCAAAGCAACAGGGTTCCTTAAGTTGTGGATAGCAAATTTATTGCTAGACCCAAGAAAAAATAGCTTTTCCCTAGGTTAGTGGTAATTACGAAATGGCCAAGAACCAACCAATTTTAGGGGTTACCCAGTAAACGCTCCAGCTATGAGACTTCAGCCTTTCTTCTCTAAACTTAGAATGAACAAAACTCTAAACTGTATTTTCTAAACTGGCCAAACTTTTCACAAACAAACCCAACAAGTATTTCCTGTTACCATCAGTAACTACAAAGCTAACAAGAATAGGGCAATAGATACAACAATGATCACAACCCTCATGAACCGCAAATAGAGAATATGGTTATGTGAGTCTAACAACCATCATCTATGCATTAACATAACCAAACGCTTAGCTAGTCAACTGAATGACTCAAGTATCGATAGACAAACACTTACATAATTAAAAAGGACAAGTCGTTGGTAGTCATCCAGGGGCGGAGAGGGGGGGGGCCTGCCCCCAATGGTCCACTTTCGTGTGGCTACAACAAGATTTTGGTAGGTACATTCCCTGAATTTTTCGCTGTTGTGGATGATCCTGATTCTTGAATGCTGCTTGGGTAAGCATATGATGGAGAGTAGAGAATTTCAGCAAGAAGCAACCTGATTGGACAATTGTAAGAACAAACAATATCGGGAGTTCTTGACCACGTGTGTTGTGATAACTTGGACATGGCCCCGATCAATTGGTGTTGGCAATTGAGAGACACAATGGGGAGATACATAGTCAGTCACTTACGAGGAATTGGCAGTTGCGGCGAATAAATGTTTGTGGAGAGCTGAACATCCCGCTAAGATAAAGATTTTCAAGTGGTGGTTTGTAGCAATGCGATTTCTAACGAGGCAATTTGATTAAGATGGGATGGCTGCAGTCTACTAGGAAGATAATTGTGTGAATTCTGTACACAACCTGAGGACTCAAAATCATATGTTTTTCACCTATTAGGCAACTAGCCAGGTGCTTGTGGGGCGCCGTCTGTCAATGGAAAGAAGCTTAAGGATCCTGTTGACGCTCTTTACAAAACCATGATGCTCTTGCCTTCTTGGTTTACTGGGCAGGGATGCTTGCAGGGATGTAGCCAACACACACGGCGCCTTGGCGGGTCGGCCCCCCCTTTGTCTGGATCCTGACTCCGCCCCTGTAGTCATCCAAGTCTGCAATCCGGCTGTGCTCAGGATGGAAGTACTACTCAAAACTGTCGTCGTTCTCTAAATCCACAAAGTATCTCTCCTTCTCAAGTTCAGCTGAAGAGTACTCTGTTGAATTCTTCAGCTTATCTCCACACTCTGGCTTTGACATCTATAGATAATAAGAACATAAATGAGATAAAATTATTAACACAAACCAGCGGAGTGAAGCTATATCATACATAGGATATATATAGATAGATAGACACACACACATACATATACACTAGTTAGTAAATAAGTTAACTCGACATCCGAAAAATTCCAAACTTTTTTGGGCGTGATACTAGGGGAAATACCGTTTTAGACCATGGTGCGCAGGCAACATGAATATTGGCACGCATGTGCGCCCATGGAAGTACATACTTCTAGGAGTATAGAATCATTCATTACATACACACACATACATACTCCTAGGTGTAGTTACTCCCACTTATGATATATCACCTAAATGAACTTGGAATACTCCTTTATCACTTAGGAGATACTTATATACTAATTATAAGATGCTCCAATGTGAACCACACGGAAAATTTGCAAGGGATTCTATAGTTTTTAGCGTATTTTGCAAATACCTTCACATACACACATAAAAATGAGTATGTTAAATTCGTTTAGGTGGTATATTATGAGTGGGAGTAACTACACCTGGGAATAAATGTATTTTTCCTCTCTCTCTCTATATATAGGATCGACCATGGATGTACTCCCTAGTTGCTACCCACAAGACAATCATAGAAAGTAGAGCAGAGAAGCACTCACAGGCACACAACACAAAAGGACAAATGAGTGGCATGCGCTGATTGATCTGATACCATGTAAAATCTGATGCGATAGCGTGCAAGGCGCTCGTTGACCTCGAGGAGCTCTGCACCATGCAGCATGGAGTAAATGTCGATCTCCGGAATGTTGTGAGACAAATATTCAAAGTAATCTAGGAACTCGTCATAGCTGATATCTACTCCCGGTCCCCAAAGCTCTTCTTGTCCATCTTTGTGTTGGCTGATATCTTCTCCCGAGGCTGTCAGCAGCTCATCTTGTCTTTGGATGATGTACATGTCTGTAACATGCAAAACCTCCTTGGGATATTCTTCATGATCCTGCGGGACAGTCGTCGTCTTGCCGGCATAGGCAATCTCGCTGGAATCCCGGTGAAGAGATGGCCCTAGGTACTTGAGCCTCTTCTCTCCCATCTATGCCCTTGTTCCATCTCCATCATCGCCGGCGCTGCCCAGCGGACAAGATTGGCCGGGCTTCTCATGCAGCATCTCTTCCCGCGAGCGTATATGTGAAACCCTAACCTGTAATACTTGAGATCAATTTCAGATTGTTCAACAAGATTTATATGCTTCTTCTATAGAGCATTACCTATTTATCATTCAATTTTCGGCAAACAGAAGGATTGTAACCAATCCTTCTGTCCAAACAAGAACAAGGAGGCGGCGTCGAGCAGGACTCACCGGGATGGAGGCAGCGGAGACCGGGAGGCGGCGGCGAGGAGGGACGGAGGAAGGCGGCGAAACTAGGGTAGCCGGCGGTTGGTGGGTGAGGTGGAAGAACCCTAGGGGGCGGCGTCCTGGTCGCAGGCAGGCACGGTGTGACGAACACAACACAACACAACAGATGGCAATCTCTACCCCTCTATAATACACCAAAATTTTCTTTACTAAATCCACCCCCTCAACCACCCCCACAGTCATGCCTAATCTAAATCCACCCAGATTTGTGTACCAAAGTAATCCAACTTCATACAAATGAATGGCCTGGATCTCTCCTCAAGCCTTCTTCTCTTACTCATTGAAGATCCTAAGGCCAAAATCATCCGGATCATGCACATCATTGAACCCAGAACCTTCTTAAAAAAGTAGTCTGATGTGTGGGCCCACCACCCCCTCCAACCGCCCGTGCGCCTGCCTCCCCACACGAGCCCGTGAGCCTCCTCCCCCTGATTTCTCCCTCGCCTCCTCCCATAATATTATCTTAATAAAATAAATTATTAGAGTTGCTTTTGCTTTATTGAAGTTTGCTTTTGCCAAGTTGTTTCTTTTATTGTTTTCTTATGTTTTGCTGTGGGATGGACTTAAAAAACCCTCTCAGTACTTTCTATCTTTCCCTAACCCCTGGACATGGTACATGGGGAGGGACACCCCTATTTATAGTTATACATGACCATTGGATTGTTGTCATGTGTCACAATCCAATCTTCTTCATACAACAATATCCAACTCACTAGAATATTCACCTGAAATATCTAAGTCTCTACATACATCCTCCTTAATATCTAGTTTCTAGATACTTCTTTAGGTTACTTGATGAACATTATGTATATCATTTCTTTTGAGTAACAAAGATAGGGAGAGGCTTCCCTGCTACTTTGTCTCTTGGACTACCACTTCTTATGCATGCAGATTTGTGCTTGTTGGGAATCAAGGTGGTCTAATACCCACTTTGATGAGGACCTACACACGCTACACAAAATACCCTCTAGTTGGCTAGCCTTCTTTTGTATTACTTAGTGCTTTTCTTATACACAGGCGGTAGTGTCAACCATATGGCTTCTGGACGACTGGGCCACTCACGTCAAAGGCAAGATCGTTGTGATTTTAGGCGACCGAGCCGCTTGCGTCAAATCACACCTTAAAGCACTAAAACTAGAAGTACAGTGCTTATCAGGTTTATTACACTTACACATAAGAGAGGGATAACTTAATTCTTATTGCCTACTACAACTTTGATACAATAAGATACACTTCTCTTGTGGCTACCCTAACTTCTCATAGCTGTTACTCTCTCTCCATACTCAAGGTGACTTTGGTGGCCCATGGATGGTATGGCTCTTCGTAGCACATGCATGGCATATGATACATGGGGAGGGACGCCCCTATTTATAGTTACACGTGACTATTGGATTGTTGTCATGTGACACAATTCCATCTCCTTCGTACAATAATACCCAACTCACATGAACATTCACCTGGAATATCTAAGTCTCTACATACTTCCTCCTTAATATCTAGTTTCTAGATATTTCTTTACTCTGACATAAAGCGTGCCAAAGTAATACGTTCTAGGAACTTCCTTTGGTAATATATAGCTCATGATAATTCCCAAATATTCTAGAACATTTCTAAGTATGTATTGCTCTTATTCTCAGCATGTTCTGTTGATCGCCTCCTGTATGCTTGGAATACAGATATTTTACAGAAACATCGCTAGAAAAGGTCAGATAGATATGGGGATGGGATTGTATCATAGCCACACATTGTGCTTTTGAGATTTGTGCCGGAAATTAGATTTTGCAATTTGTTGGTGTTTGTCGAAATGCAAGCATGGGGCATAAATAGAGATGATGTCACATTGGACAGATGTGGATGGTACTTAAATTGTAGGGGTAGTGGAGAGTAGGGATGGAAACGAATCGGATATGATCGAATAGTCTTAAATACGAATACAAATTTGAATATTTTTGAATACGACTACGAATCAAATGTCATAACGAATGCGAATTCGAATTAAATATGTACTTAATTCGGTCTAATATGAATGTCCTCCTACAACTTCTAAAACAAATCTCGGTAGAACAATTTTATAGAACATGATCAAATATGAATCTTAGTCGGCATAGGAAATGGATCAAATACAAATCGAATAGTCTCGAATACGAATACGAATGTTCTCGAATACAAATACGAATATGAGCATTCTCAAATACGGATACAAATATTGTCGAATACGAATACGAACATTTTTAAATACGAATTTTACTTACTATATTTGTGTTTTTTCAAATACAAATATCAAATAAAATTGATTATTCATTACCATTTTCCATCCCTGGAGTGTGCACAGGTAACTGACTATCCTACTTTTCTCGCTTCTCGCCAACAACTCTTGCCTTTCTTTCTTCTTTTCACAATATTTTCCAATTTCAAGTACATTGACACGCTCGAACTTTCTAAAACAGAGTCGCAGACCTTACTGCTCTCGATTAGCAAACCATATATAGAAGTAAAGGACTGAATGGGTACATAAAATGGAATCTGCCGCCATAAGAAAGAGAACCATAGACTTAGCCGCACGTTCGTAGTATGATTATATATGCTTTTATAGATTCGCTGATTCTTTACATAAAAGGGCTGAAAAAAGAAGAGGAAAAAAAAATCAACCTCAGATTACAATTGCATTCCGTGATGCTGTCGCTAGTGTACATTTAATATTACACAATGATGTTTCCCACTATTCTTTCCATCAGCCTTCCTTTCCAGAATCCTTCGATCTGTAGCAATCTCAGGCAGATGGTGAACCTCGCAGAGACGCACGCCTAAATAAACTGTGCATATAAATCCACTGACTAATTTCTGGCCATCATCTCGCGAAGAAACGCGACGAGAAAGAGACTGCAGGTGATGTCATATGTTGCACTACGATCCACTCTCGATTTGGTTACTGAATGGCAACCGGTCGGCGCCCCTCTCAACGGCATCCCTCCACAGCCGATACCGTATACCGAGCTTGTCATATGACACCGGCCAGTTCCGGACGTTGGCGCCATTGATCATTCGTTCTTGCTGCCCAAGCACTAGCCGCAGATCCTCATTCCAGACCAGCAGAAGATCATTCAAGATTACCATAATCAGAATTGTCAGGTAAACCTGTTGAAATCAATCCAGGTCCACTCCGACTTAGTTTTGTGTTGGGGTTTGGAGTTGGGACTGTGTCTAGTAAGGCCCACCGGTCCTTGTGTATATCAGTGTGTATATATGCCTCCTAGAGAGAAGAGAAAAGGAGAAGAATTCCCAAACGTTCCTCGGTTTGCAAATGACAGTTACTAGTCAGTAATTTAGCAGTTACCATGTTGTTACCCTTTTTTAGAGAACTATCCTGTTGACATCTCATAGATTGCATTGCAAAAAAGGGTAATTACAGTCCGGTGCAAACTGTGATGAAATGAGTATACTAGTTATGAAGTTGCTCTGAATTTCGGACTTGCCTTCTCAGCAAAATGTGACCACAGCAGGTGCATGAAGGGGATGTGCTTGAGCCAGGGAGCGAAGCCTGGTTTTATTCCTAGAGGAGGGCAAGCAGACATGGAGCTGGTGGAGATGCGTCGAACATTGCTGGGTGCTCTTCCCTTCGAGCTTTCCAGGCTTTGAGATACCGATGGTTGACAAGACCATGCATGGCGGTCGGAACTCCATGTCGATGGGGTAAGGATCCCAGTACCCTTGGAGCCCAGATGGAGATCTCAAGAATTTCACCAAGCTGACAAAAAAGAACTGTCAGTACATAACTAACAAACTGTCAGTCTTATCACTGTGAATTCAAACAAGCTGGACAAGATGAACATGTAGTCACATTTTTGAAAGGAAGAAAGCCCTTTTACATAATGCGTTAATGCTAGTTGATACTGTAAAAAATCAAATTGCAAAAACAGAAGAAGCAAGTCAAAAGAAATGTTTGTCAATTTCATATATTCAACTTTTAGGATTTTAAGTAATAATATATCACTTTCAGTTCTTACCATGGTAAGGGCATCAACTCACTGAACCAAGATGAAGAGGGCAAGCTCTGTGGGCACATGTGTTCTGATCACATCCAGGCCTTCCGTCTTTTCCTCGAAATATTACCCACTGCTCCTCGAAACAATCTATTGGTACCTGAGAACACACATATGACCTCATCAAATAAACACAAGTGTCTGTGACTGCTAACTCTGACATCGTATTGGCTTGAAACATGCATTGCTTTACCATTGTATCATCTTTCAGGTCACTGGAGAAAGCAACTGGGTACCAGAAGTTTTTCAGACTGGGATTGTAAGGCTTCACTGCACCAGACACGTTGAGACTCCGACGTGGCTGTTTCTTGGCTCCGACATGGGTTGTTGATGATGTACTTGGAGCAAGGGAAGTGCACTTGGCTGTGGGTGCACTAGAGCTTCCATCCTGCAACGGCCTGTCGTTGACCAGGGTCTCCATTTGTGCTAACTTATCAAGCGCTGATGATACTCTTGTTTACGATAAATGAACCTGAATCAGACATGTCAGACATCAGGTTCTAGACTTCTAGATGATATTAAGTGTTTTTGCTTGGCCACTTTCACTAGCATACCTGATTGTGAGCTTTTGCCAGTTCTTGCTGTAACTCAGCAAGCTCTTTCCTCAAGGTTTCAATTGACTTGAGCTCTCTCGCTAAAGGATTGAGAACCTCTACCACCTGCACTTCATTTTTAGCAATGCATGGCATATAATCTGTGTTAGTCATCCTCGACAATTTCAACCTCAAGCAATTGATTTGTAAAATTCGACAAATGTAGTCTGAAACTTTTTCTCTGAACTTACTACTGAGCCGGTATTTCATACCTTGTAGTGAAGCACCATGATGGTGAGGAGGTCTTGCCGCGCCCAATCGCAGTACTGGATGTCGAATCGGACCACCTCAAGAGCTTGGTTCATATCCAAGAACTTCCCTTTTGCAATGGGAACCCTTGGCCCAGCGTCATCGACATGGAACAAGGCCTCCCGGTTGTTATTCTTTCAATATTCAGCTCTATCATCCGTGAGCACTGCATACACCTTGATTCCACCATCTCTACCAACACCCGGCAAAATTTCCCTCATAAACACCATCATCAGTTCCCTCATAAACACCATCATCAGTTCACCATGCCAGGGGCTCTAGTTTAGCAGACAATCGGATAACTACATGGCTCAGTGAAATTTAGTAAATTCAATCTAAATCAACCGCAATGCATTTCGCAGAAATAGGCCTCAACCGCATATTCGCATGCGGATTGCCAAAAATTTCACACAAGAGGCGTGTTCAAGAACTGGCTGTACTCCATCAAAGATTTCGGTTTTGCTGCTTAACTTGACAGGTCTTCTTCTCCTGGTCTCTCCTTTTCTCTTCTATCTGATTATGGTAGTCTTGAATGATCTTCTACTGGTCTTGAATGAGGATCTGCGGCTAGTGCTTGGGCAGCAAGAACGAAAGATCAATGGCGCCAACGTCTGGAACTGGCCGGTGTCGTATGACAAGCTCGGTATATGGTATCGGCTGTGGAGGGATGCCGTTGAGAGGGGCGCTGACCGGTTGCCATTCAGTAACCAAATCGAGAGTGGATCGAAGTGCAACATATGACATCACCTGCAGTCTCTTTCTCGTCGCGTTTCTTCGCGAGATGATGGCCAGAAATTAGTCAGTGGATTTATATGCACAGTTTATTTAGGCGTGAGTCTCTGCGAGGTTCACCATCTGCCTGAGATTGCTACAGATCGAAGGATTCTGGAAAGGAAGGCTGATGGAAAGAATGATAGGAAACATTATTGTGTAATGTTAAATGTACACTAGCGACAGCATCACGGGATGCAATTGTCATCTAAGGTTGATTTGTTTTTCCTCTTCTTCCTTTTTCAGCCCTTCTATGTAAAGAATCAGCGAATCTGTAAAAGCATATATAATCATACTACGAACGTACGGTTAATTCTATAGTTCTCTTTCTTATAGCAGCAGATTCCATTTTACGTACCCATTCAGTCCTGTACTCCTATATATTGTTTGCTAATCGAGAGCAGTAAGGTCTCTGCGAGTCTATTTTAGAAAGTTCGAGCGTGTCAATATACTCGAAATTGGAAAATATTGTGACATAAGCCCCATGCTTGCATTTCGACGAACACCCACAAATTGCAAAATCTAATTTCCGGCACAAATCCCAGAAGCACAATGAGTGGCTGGAATACAATCCCATGCTCATATCTATCCGACTTTTTCTCGTGATGTTTCTGTAAAATATCTGTATTCCAAGCATAGAGGCGATCAACACAACATACCAAGAATAAGATCGATACATACTTAGAAATATTCTAGAATGTTTGGGAATTATCGTGAGCCATATATTACCCAAGGAAATTTCTAGAACATATTACTTTGACACGCTATATGGTAAGTAAAGAAATATCATGAAACCAGATATTAACGAGGAAATATGTAGAGACTAAGATATTCTAGGTGAATGTTCTAGTAAGTTGGATATTGTTGTATGAAGGAGATTGAATTGTGCCACATGACAACAATATAAATATATAGGGGTGTCCCTCTCCATACACCATGTGCCATGCGTGTGATATGAAGAGCAATTGTATGAGCATCCATAGGCCACCAAAGTCACCATGAGTATGAAGAGATAGTAGTAGCTATGAGAAGGTAGCTACAAGAGAAGTGTATCTTATTGTAATATAAAATAAAAAATTATGTGATTGACGATTGGTGAAGCTGCGACGACAAGGATTTCCTTCCGACTTGTGATGCCTTGTATCCTCTGTGCGTCTTTTGATGTGTTCGTGTGGCGATCAAGTTGGAGACTTGATTTCTAGGGTTTAGATGGGGTTGTATCTACATGGGCTTGATCTTCTGCGAAATTAGCTGATCGTAATATTCTGGTGGTCTTGCGGTCGTTTGTTTTGATATATATAAGGGCCTCAGTTTTGTCGCGTTAGATGAGGTGGGCATCAAATTTGGTCTTACATGGGAAAAGGTCCAGATGTGGCCACTTAACTCTTTCAGCCATCTAATTTTCGTCCGCAAGTTTCAATGATATTTAGAATCCATCCTCCCAACTATCAAAACCATGTTAAATGACGTTCCTATACCGGTTTCGTGGTTCATTTAGGAGCTGTTCCAACCGGCGGTGGAGCCCAAGTGAACGCGATCAGATTGCATTTTCTTCTTTCAAAGTTTAGGTTCAATCCTCTTCCAGGTGAGCTGACAAACTGAGGTCTGATTAGGACATGTGTTGGTTCGTGAGTGCATATGATGGAACTATGATTATACAAATTCATCATAAGCTGATGCATGCTATTATCTTTTTTCCTGTCAGATGGGCACACTTGGGGAAAAAACAATGGAAAGTCCAGATCTGAACAAAGGAACTAATAAAGAAAACAAAGTAACGGTATGTGTGATTTTAACTTTGGTTATGAATTGTGCATTTTTCCTATTAATTTTTCTTTTGAAATATTTTATCTAATAATAACAACTCTCAAATAGTTAATCCCATTGGAGATAGCTCGATTAAATTTGACGCCAGAGAAACGGATTGATTTGGTGGCCAACTTCCAAATCAATAAGCCTTCTACTTTACCGGTTTCATGCCGACTTGCGCAAGTGAACTGGCCAACAGTTTGTTTAGATTTAAAGAGACCAGAAGATCTGTTCCAGTTGGCTATTATGCAAAGGATTAATCACAAGAATATCATGCGCATGGAAGCTGTGAAAGAAATATCAACAAAAGATGGAAAGTTGCTTGCTGTTTTTTATGAGTGTTATAGTGGCCTTCTACTAACATATCTTGAGAATTTTAAACTGGTGAACGAAACTGGCCTTGTTCCTTCAAAAGAACTGTCAAATGTGATAAGGTAAAAGCTAGTGACTTTGATTCAAACTGCGTATAATGCTCTTACTGTTTGTAATGTAATATAAAAAATTTACTGTAGGCAAATCATCGAGGGTGTGGAAGAACTCAGAGTAAATGGATATTACCATGGGAGTTTGTGTTTTGATAACATCTACTATTGCAATGAAGACAACCATAAAATTATCATTAAACTTGCAAATTTTCGAAACAAAGGTAAAGCTATTTACAGTTACAGTGTTTGTCAGCAAAAGAAATTCAGATATAGATATAATAAATCTTGCATTTCTAGGTTTGATTGATAAAGAGGTTGCACAATTGGAAGATTGGAATGCAATTGGGATGCTGCTTGATTGTATTTCAGCTTGTGTGAAGGTAGACGCAAATGTCAATTGTGCACCATTATTTTGCTCGCTTATTGATGATTTGCCATTGAAATTGAAATCACTCACAGATGTGTAAGTGTATGAAATTAAGGTTTTAGAACATGGAATGCCTACTCTTTGCGCTGATACTTGTCTTTCAGTGGGTTGTTAGAAAGAATTAAGGAGGACACCCTCAATCATCCCTTTTTCTGGGACAAGAGAAGACGGACAAGATTCTTTATATGCGACATCCCGAGAGCATTAAACAATCCTTCCTTTCTTAACAAGGTTCACTGTGCCGATATATGTCAGCTGCCGTGGGACCACAACCCGCATTTTGGACTTGTCAAAGGGATGGACGACTATCGCAAAAATGTATTGAATATCGGTTCATATGATGGATGGGATCGAGTTCAAAATGTAAAATTTGTCAGCGGTGGCTACACCCATGAAGAGCAGATAAAGGTAAGATTTTTGACCCAAACAAAAAATGGATTAAAACAATCACAAAATGAAGTTATGGTATATGCGCCCTAACGATATGTTGTTGTAGGGTTACCTTGAGCACAATGGACAAGCCTTGACGGTTGATTCAATTGTTCAATATAGCCAACCAAGATTATGTCTCGAGCTGCATAGACTTCTCACGGGTATGTTTAACTTTGTTTCCTATCTATGATTTAGTTTATTATGAGGTGAAAATATTTATATTATTGGTAGGCAAAGTAGAAGTGAAAAAAAGGAATAGGCAAATTAGTTGACATGATGAAGTGGTGGTGCTACTGGCTGTTAACAAGGGAAGTACTGAATTTTACACTTTCAGGATCTGTCCATGCCTTTATCTCCTTAAAGCTTGTGTATTAAGATATTTTAATTGCATTGCTCTATACTTTCAATAACTAGAGCCATGAATTAGGTTTGTGATAAGTGAATAAAAAGGTTAGTTGAAGTCATACATGGGATTGTGGAAAGATTGTATAGTTAATGAGGGTTTTATGTCAAACAAAAGTAGGGTTCACTGTTGTTTGCCGGCTGATATGAAATCAGTGAATGATAAACGAATCAATTTATGATAATATCCATGGATGGGTAATCATTACTCAGTAAAAATTTAACTATTGCCGATGCTCTCCATAATGATTTGGTTGATAATACTTTCAGAATAACCTGACGAGGAATGAATCTGGAACATTGGCTCGACCTTGCAAATTGATGTGAAGTAATCCAACTAAGGATGCGGATACAGCTATCAGGAGGCTCACTAGTTATGAGATCTGTCCTTTTGTTTCACTTGCTGTTAATCACCTACAGAAAGTCATTTGTAAGGCTAGAGTCTAGACCGCCAGTAAATAAAAATACCAAGGCTTAGTTTTGTATGTAAGGGCTAATATTGATCTTTCATGTTGCACATGAATTATCTGGTGACTGGTGTGTTTTGCATGTAGCAGTAACAACACATATTCGGGATGCAGTTCACAATGGCTATGTTTCTCCCCTTCTTTTCATCGGACATTTCCTATGTTTATGCGTATTTCTGAACGAAGAAAAGAGTTAATTTGAATTATGAAGTTTATTATTGCTTCATTTGATACTCTCTATTTTTATTTTCTTTAAGGGTCAGAGCCCCAAAGGGGCACAATATATATTCAGGTTCGGATAAATCTATACCTCTATACATACATCTACTAATTAGGCACTGAGGAAATTCTCACGTTAAACCGTAGAAAAAGAGAAAAACTGACCGTTAATCCGGTACATCTGAGTATGTACAGAAAGTTTAAAATACGTATGGAAACGATGTTTTGGTTGCCGCGGAAGGTGATGTCCTCTACTCAATTGTTTCTTTCCGTGATTGACTCGTGAGTTTTTCTCTCCGTGATTAGTTCAAATTTCGCGAATTCTGTCCGGGCGGCAAAGCTCGGCGAGGGAGGCGGCGCATAGGAGAGAGAGGGAGCCGGTAGCGGTAGGGTAGCGCAGAGGCCGGGTCGAGGCAGGCGCGTCGGTGGAGCGACGCCTGGAGGCCGGAGACGCGGCACAGGGGCGGAGCCGAACCCAAATGGCGCGGTGATGCGGCGCGGGAGGCCGGGGCGGTGCCGGTGTGAGGGGAACCGGAAGAAGAGGGTGGAGCCGAGGCGGCGCGGCATAGGGGAGAGAGAGAGAGAGCCGCGACCGCGAGGGAGAGGAAGCAGAGGGGGAGGCGTTGAGGCGTCGGTGGAAAAAGGGGAGGAGAGGAAGAGGCGCTGGCGGCGGAAGGCACAAGAAAAGGCAGAAAGAAAAGAAGAAAGTGGAAAGAACGAGGGGAGTCGCCGAGGTGGGAGAGTTGGGCCGAGCCAACCGAGCCGCTCGCGAGCTGGCTCGGGCTCGGCTCGTTTAGATCCTGAGCTTTTTTGCTGGCTCAGTTCGGCTCGTTTCATTCACGAGCCGAGCCAAGCCTTCATGAGCCCGAGCTGACTCACGAGCCCGAGCTTTTTTGCCAGCCCTAGCTACAGATGCCACAGCTTATTTATTTGCAACATACCACACATCGATCGGAAGTTACGAATTCACCGTACACCTACACTACTACTGTATGTCGGCTACCGAGTACGCAGCATTTCACTCCTGTACGGTTGTACCGTACGTTATTCGCCGGCTTAACCAACGCGACAATTGATCAACCCATGCAAGCTCCAAACTCAGGAGCGCAAATCGAACGCTAAGCTATCGCTTGCCTAACACACCGGCCGGCGACTTACTTACCCTGCTGAGGGGCGACTAGGCGGGCGTTCCCCCTCCCCCACCGGATCTCGCCTCCTCGCCGTCGCCGGAGCGCGCCACCATTCGCTGATGGTCGCAAGGAGGGCGGCGGCGGGGCTTTTTTTTCCTCCTCTCGGGCCTCTCTCCCCCAATCGTCAGAGGGTAGCTTCTCCGAGTGCGGGCATCTCGGGCCTCTCTCCCCCCTCCGCCCGGATCTCACCTCCTCGCCGTCGCCGGTGCGCGCCGCCGGCCGCCGGTGGTCGAAAGGAGCGCGGCGGCGGGGTTTTTTCCCCTTCCCAGATCTGGTCGGTGGGGAGCAGAAGGTCGAGAGCTTCCCGACAACGGCGGGTCCGGTGGCCCGGTGGCCAGATCCGGCGTCTCTCGGCCGGGTTTGGGTGAGAGGGAGCTGGAGTTGCCGTCGGCAGAGCGGTGAAGAGAGTAGGGGCCTAGCTGGAGGTAGTGGCTGGGTTGGGCCGAGCAGCCGGGGTCGCCCTCCATGAGAACGGAGCCGGCGGCGGGAGGCAGCAGAGGCCGCCCTCCGCATCCAAGGCGGCGTCCATACCGGCTTGGACGAGTTTGCAGATCCGGCTTTGGGTGGCGCGTCAGCAGGCTGGTGGTGGCGAGGTGCGAGGACACCCGCGTACCAGATCCGAGAGATCGCCGCGGGGCTGGAGGCCAGCGGCTGCCGGTTCCTGTGGGTGCTGAAGGCAGCCGTGGTGGACCGTGAAGACACCGCAGAGCTCAAGGTCGTGCTCGGTGTCGGGTTCCTGGTGCGCGTGCAGGGGCGCGGCCTGGTGACCAAGGCGTGGGTGGACCAGGAGGCGGTGCTGAAGCACCCGGCCGTGGGGCTGTACCTGAGCCACAGCGGGTTGAACTCGATGACAGAGGCGGCGGCGTACGGCGTGCCGATGCTTGCGTGGCCGAGGGGCGGCGACCACCGCTTGAGCGCGATGGTGGTGGTGAGCGGCGGCGTCGGGGTGTGGTTGCAGCCATCAACGCTGGATTATGCTAGTCGTTGGCGTGCTGTTGTTGGGAGTGGGTTGGGTGCCAGGCGAAAGCCTTTGTCTTCTTTGTTGGTGGCGATGGCGATACCTTTGGGAGCCGTATTACTCCTGGGGCGTCGTGCGCCGATGCACCCTCCTTTCTCGATGTGGATCTTGCGGGAGAAATCCTGTCCATGTTGGACGAGCGCGGCGGCGTGGCTACGTCGTGTTCCTTCTGGCGTTGTCTTCTGATTCCACGTGGTTCCCACTTTGGTGGTTTTGTTTTGATATCAAAGTTTCTAAGTAAACGAGGATGCGAAGGATTGTTACTGCACAAGATCAAATTTTGAGGCCTGACATCAAGAGTTTCTAAGTAAACTAGGATGCGAAGGATTGCCAGTGCTCAAGGTCAAAGCAAGTTTGAAGCAAGGACATAGAAGTTAGAATTTTAGTCTTTCTAGCTTTCTTAGTCTTTTTGCTTTTTGTTTTTTGCGTACCTCAGTTTTGAGGCTTTGAGTAATTGAGTCTAAAGGCTCCTGTAAACTTTGGCTGCGTATATTCACGTGTGGATATAGAGTCCGGATTTCTATCCATTATCTAAAAAAACACACCGGCCGGCTGCATGCCTAAGACTATATATCTAGTCTAGAGCACGAGGCTCTCTGCAGCCTCCACGACGGACCACGGGAGCTCCTTGTTGCCGGCGTTACGCACCGTGCAGTTCTTGCGGATCTGCCCCTGCGCGCCCGTGAGCACCTGGATCTGCCCCATCTTCACCATGGAGAAGATGAACTGCTCGAAGAAGGCCGACTGGTCCACCGCGAACTTGGTCACGATGGGCTTGGTCCTGGCGTCGGTGTACATGTCCTGGTCGGAGGTGAAGAGCCCCTGGCGGTTCAGCAGGTCGACGTAGTACTTGTTGTCGAACGTGTTGGGCGTCCGGATGTCGTTCACGGTGGTGTTGGTGGTGTTCGCGACAGGGCAGGTGAGCCTGAGCTGGCTGGCGAACCACTTGTCCATGGTAGGGTCCTGCTGCGGGAAGAGGCGGTTCTGGAAGGAGATGCAGTGCGCGATGCCGACGGTGTGCCCGCCGGAGAGCGCCACGAGGTCGTTGATGTCGAGGTTTTTCTTGGCCAGGAAGCTGAGGAGCTTGGTGACGTTCGAGGTCGGCGCCGGGAGGGCGTCGAAGACCTCCTGCTTTGACCCGAATTTTAGGCTATCACGCCTGCCGAGGGGGACCTTGTAGTTCGGCCCGCCGGCCTGCCAAAATTAACAGGACCTTATTATTTTTCCAGAGGTATACGTACGTCTTTGCCTTGCAGCGCTGGAGAAAATGCAGTGCGTAGCTAAAGCTATTATATCATGTACAATTATGTGGAGATATCCCGTGCCACCCCTTCTTAAGTTGTATTACCTGTGTAAAATGGTTTTTAAAAATTTCCTAAACAATTAGAGATAGAGGGGAGCACATATTCTATGATCATGTAAAACTTTAAGATCAAACTCTCAATTGCACTTGAGAGATATAGAATAGTCAAACTGTGCATAAATAGTGATTTTCATTGCTCGTTACTATTAATTTTTTTTATATTTTTCAAATATGATTGATTTTGATCTTAAAATTTTACATGATTATAGAATATATCCTTCCATACATCTCCTAATTTTTTAAAAAAATTTAAAAACTTTTTACATAGATAATACATAGGTAGCACAGTGCGAGGGGTAGCACACTATTCCCCCGTACAATTACAATACTGATCAAGGTAGGCGACGTGCATGACCAATAAGAGGAAAATGTGTGGAATAGTCAAGATGTCTTTATCTGCTGCCATTTCTCAGAGGCAGGCTATAGCAAGCAGGCAGGCAGGGGAAAAATCCAGTGGGGAAGGGCGTCGCGTAAGGCTTCTTCCTATCCATCATTAATCTAACGTTAATCTAAGCGGATGGGTGAGCCTTCCCAAAGAATTCCTTTCCAGCAGGCAGAGCATTCAACGTACGCCAGTGAACTTGAAAACGACTTCTCCGGTCACTAAGGCTAGATAGGTTCCTTACTCTGCCAATCTAGAGAAAATGTCAAATTAAAAGGATGAGAGGTGTAAAGAGTTGCCATGTGATGTGAGTACTGAAAAACTGATACAACAGGGGTGTGATCGGTCTATTGTTTTTGTATCTACTGTATCGGACAAAGCATCCTTGTCCGCCAACAAAACATGCAATATACGATATACTTTTGGTACTTTTGGTGTGAAGTGAAGTCATATCTGCTGTACTCGGTGCAGGTGCAGAGTACTTAGATTTGTGCATGTAATATGTATACGTACCAAGTGGACGGAGTCTCGGGCGGCGAGTGACGATGTCGGCGCAGGAGACGACGAGGCCGCATGCCTTGTGCAGGAGGGCTCGGATGTCGTTGACGGCCTTGAACGCCGACGGGCGGAGCGTCAGGTTGGGAAAGCCTCCTGCTCGCTTTGCTCGGTGGGCGTTCTGACCAACAGGATGGAACCATCGCAACCCTGCGCCGCACATGCAGTCGACATCAGTTGAAGAGAAACAGCAGCACGTCCCAGCGACCCACTGATGTGATGCTACTTCCTTTCTAATACGCGAAGGCGTACGTTCATGCAGGTTCTCTAGTCTTGTTTGTTTCCAGAAAGAAAGGATGATGTTTACTTGGACGAAGCAGTCGTGTAAGTGGAGGCGGATGAGCGCGGCGGCGAGGCCGACGTCCTTCCGGATGGCCTCCTTGAGGAAGGCCGTCACAATGGACTCTGCATTGGGGCAGCTCTTCTTGTAGAAATCGAACGAGAGGCCCTTGGCCAGCGGCGGGTACTTGCCTGCCTCGGCGGCAGCAGCAGCAGCAGCAGCATGGGAGCATACCACGACAGCTAAAACCGACGCTGCTGCTATGAGCAACGAAGCTGCACTCGACCTAGAAGCCATGTCTCTCACTTGTCCTATGGCTGCCTGCAAGGCTCGTCTAGTGCTCCGGCCAGGCTTGTCGAGACCTTGCGCCTGCCTTCATTTATAGCCCAAAATTTATTCGCCAGTCACTGTGCAGCTTGACCGATCGGTTTATAGGTGAGCTAGGTGGGTAAAAGGTTCCCTTCCTGATAGCTAGCTCGTGCCAGCCAAAGCTTAGGTACATTAGTAATTGGAGGAATAAAAGATACAGCATGTGTTTTTTTAGGTTTGATGCTTATGGTTTTTGGTTTGTGTTATAGTAACTATTTTTTAAACGATATATCTTTTTAAGACAATGTCTACCGATCGGTTTGTAGATATTGTACCGACTTTAATTATATCAATTAAAATCACATACGATTATCTCTCTTCATATCCTCTCTCATATGAATAGACAAAATTTAAAAGCTATAAACCATAATCTAAAACAACTCTCTATAGTATCAATGAGCTAGGTACGTGACATGTGCTCATACGGCACGCCTATCATTGTTGGTTTCTCCATGGTTACGTGTATACGCGAGGAGCTTTGAGTCAAGCTTTATATATACAATACGCACCTTGCATGACTCACATGGAAAGGACACACGTTGACCAAGGGGCTCGGCGATTTGCTGCTAATTCCTTCTTTCTAGCTTCTAGCTAGTACTGTTTCTAGCTTTCATATAAGATTCATTTTCCAGAAACATCACAACTACAATAAAAGAAAAAGGTTGAAATATCACCTCAGGACAAGTTCTCACTAGGTTCGCTTGGCGCTCGTGAGAAACTGCACTGTTCCAGTAGCATACTTTTGTTCCATCAGCTAGTACATCCGTTGATCAATAAGGAAGTCATTGTTTTATACAATGATTCCAGAAGGCAGTAGTAATTAACCAGCCAGTTTTTAACTGGTTTCAGTTGTGTTACCTCTGCCCACCTGCTAATTTTCAAATCTGCTTCTGCTTGAAAAAAATCGTAAGCTGAATTAAACATCTCGGCTTTTACACACGGCTTTCTATTTCCAAAAGCGACTTCTCTAAGCCGCTTCTAAAAGCTATCGGTTGGCCTCCATCGTCTTCTCTGTATCGCCTCTTCCAAAAACCGTTTTCCAAATATTATCTCAAAAGTCATTTCTTTCAGTTGTTACTATTCTATTTTAGCCAAAAAGATAAAAATTCCAGCCGATTTAGGCACCTCTAAGTTGCCTTGTGCAGATTAATGATCACCTCCTAAGTTGCCTTGTGCAGATTAATGTACTAGGGACAGGCCTTCTACATACTATTGTTGTTTAGAGTTTTGAGAAGGTTCAAGCGCTGAAGCGCACTTTTACTAAGGTTGGATGCTTGGATTGGAGTTAAAATTGTCACTAGATGAAGCAATGGGTTCTGATGAAGATAGGTCAGTATTTCTGGTTGGGGATCTTGGTTCGAGCTGTCTGTAATATATTTGCTAACGTATCTATTATGTTATATCTGTAGTATGGTGGTGATTAAAAACAACATATTTATTTTGAGGGCAAGATTTTTTGATATTAATCAAGAGAAGTAAAAGATAAACTAGAAATTTCGACATTAATCAAAGGTAAGGGGGGAAATCCATCTTTAGATCGCTGAACTATTGTAACTGAACATGTAACGTGCAGGACCTATTACTTGATATTGCGACCGAAAAATTCACATCTATGTGTTATATATTGGACTGAAATTCTCTCAATTCAAATGAACAATGACTTTGAAGAATTTTATTTTCTTACACAACTGTACTAGTCGTAAGTTATTTGAGCAATTAATTCTTCCAGACATGCATCATGCTCAGTTGTGCAGAATGTAGACAGCATGTACTAGTTTGCTAACTCTGCAAAGCCTCTATGGCGAGACTGAATCCAAATAAAAATTAACAAACTATCGTCTAAAGACTCCCAATTGTCCATTACACAAAACCGATCTTGCGGGAGTTGGGGCTGTTAGAGATATATGTATAGTTTGTTATTCCCCATTGTTATGAGGGGTTCTTTGCATATTTACCACCTGTATTCATAACATGGTATCAGAGCGTACCAAGGGTTTTCCCGTCGCTTCGCTTGTCGCCTCGCCGTCGCCGCCGTTGGCTCCGCCCGGCTGCGCTTCGCTCGAGCCCTTGTCCCCGTCGGCCCGCCCGAGCCCGCCCGCTCGAGCCGCCGCCGTCGGCCCGCCGACTCCCGTCGTTATCGCCGCGCCGACTCCCGTCGGCCCGCCGACTCCGGATTGGACGCCGCCGCCCAGATCCGAATCGATGCAGTCAAGCCGCGCGCGCCGGTCGCCTCGGCGCCGTCGCCCGTCGCGGTGCTCCCGCCGCCGTTGAATTCCGCCGAAATCGCCGTCGGGTCGCCGGTGCCGCCTTCGCCGTCGCCGGTGCCGCCTCCGCCGTCGCCGGTGCGCCCCGTCTCCGCCGTTGCTCCCGCTCCCGTTCGGCGAAGTGGCGCGCGACTCGGTCGGTTTGTAAACCGGCCGGGAAAAAAGGAAAAACGTCGTTCTAACCGCGCGCCGTCCAGCGCCGCCTGTTAGACTTCGTTGCCTTGGTCGCCGCGCCGTCCGCGCCGCCTACCAATGGGCACCGTTCCCTCCTCGCTGCCGGTGATTTTTGATGGTGTTAATTACACCGACTTCGTGTCTCACATGCGCATCCATATGCGTGGTCTTCGTCTCTTGGCGTCCTCTCGGCGATGTCACCGCCCGCCTTGCCCTATTCCTCCGCGGAGCCTCGCTGTTGCATTGCCCCGACACCGATAAAGGCTGCTGCTTGAACCGCTTCGCCTTGCGATGATGAAGTTGCCTCGCCTACCGGGAGGCTCGGATTCCTACAAGGATCGTCGGCCGTCTACACTCGGTGAGTACGATGGCGGCGCTCGAGCTCTTCTTGTCTTCATCGCGATGTCGGCCTCGATTTTCTTACGAGGTTGTGGGACTCCTTCGGCTTTCGGATGTGGACTCATCTTCGTCGGCGCTACGAGCCCTCCGGTGATGCCACTGCACTGTCCGTGGTCCGCCAGAGCACTCTCTTCAGCAGGTGATGCTCGTTGGCGCTTTACGCTCGAGTTCTTGCATGCGGCGTCGATTGGACTCACCGCGCTTTGTGTTGTCGTGTACTGTCGTCTTTGCACGCATGCGTCTTGACACAGAGTTTCAGCGGGTTTACGAGTTCCTTACTCGCGCCGTCCCGAGTTCGAGCAAAGGCGTGCCCAGCTCCTTGCACGCCACCCTCGTGTCACTCTCTGGAGGCTCTTACGAGATACGCGCGGAGAGACTCGTCGAGTGGTCTGGTCTAATGTCACTCCCCTCGTGCTCGCCGCTCGTCCCTTTGCTACTTTGCCTCCTCGGTAGCTACCACGGTGGTGGTGGCGTCCTCCGTCTGGAGATGGCCGTCCTCACTGTTCCCTCTGCGACAAGGTCGGCCACATTGAGTCGGTGCTATAAGAAGAAGCGGCATCTTTCACGCCGTTCTTCTCGGCACTAGTGCTTCTACGACGGCGTCGCATCGACTTCTTCAGCAGCTTCTCTCACCGAGAGGAGATAGCCGGACCCGGCGCTGCTTGCCGCTTGAGTTCTCCTCGGCGGGTTCTGCGAGTTACGCTCTCGACTCTTCGGGCACTAAGAAACCACCCCTACATCGGTACCTCCCGTGGATTCTTGATTACGGAGCATCTTTTCACATGACTCTGATCCTTCCACTCTGTCTTTTATTACACCTCTTGATTCTCCTATCGGTGTTCTTACTGCGATGGTACATCTCTTTCTGTCTCAGTGAGGATCTCTTAGCAACTCATCCTTTCATGTTCCTTACATTGCTCATGTTCCTCGCCTTACCATGCGACTTCTTTCTGCAGGCGATTCGACCTTGGTTATCGAGGTCATTCTCGACTCTGACTCTTGTTGTGTTCAAGATCGCCACACGGGAGCTCTGGTTGGTTCTGGCCCTCGGCGCCGTGACTCACGGCGTCTCTGGAGCTTGGCGGCTTCACCTTCCTTCCGCTGCCACCATCGCGCCAGTCTCTCCGCCACGCCGCCGTCTACCGGCTCTTTCCAGCGGTGGCATCACCGTCTTGGCCATCTGTGTGGATCCCGTCTGTCGTCCTTAGTTCGTCGTGGTCTTCTCGGGTCTGTATCAAGAGACGTGTCTTTAGATTGTCAGGGCTGTAAGTTAGGTAAGCAGATTCAGCTTTCTTATCTTTATAGTGAGTCGTGTCTCGGCGCCCTTTGATCTTGTTCATTCGGATGTTTGGGGTCCGGCTCCTTCGTTTGAAAGGGTCATCGATATTATATCATATTTATAGATGATTTTCTCGTCACACTTGGATATATTTCACGTCTTCTCGTAGTGAGGCCTTGTCTATCTATAAACAATTTGCCACTATGATTCACACACGATTCTCCACTCCTATTCGTGTCTTTCGTGCGATTCTGTGGCGAGTACCTCTCTCGTCACTGCGCGACTTCCTTGCGAGCGGGCACTCTCGCTCGTTCTCTTGTCACGGTGCTCATGCTCGAATGGTGTCGTGGCGCAAGCATCGTCACCTCCTTGAGGCGCTCGTGCTCACGATGATCGCGCCTCTATTCCACCTCACTTTTGGGGCGAGGTGTTTCCACGCCACCTATCTCGTCAACATCCAGCCCTCTTACGCTCTTGAGTGCGATCCTGTTGGCGTCTCGTGGTCGTCTTCGACTACTCGCCCTTCATCTGTTTGGCTGCGTTTGCTACGTTCTCCTCGCCTCGAGAACGCACCAAGCCGGCCGCTCGATCTGTTGAGTGTGTCTTTACGGGATCTGATGCGAGCACAAGGGCTATCGGTTTGGGATCTGTTGGTCGTCGGATACGGGTTTCTCGGGATGTGACTTTCGGCGAGTCTCGTCCATTCTACCCACGTCTGCCTCTCCTTCGGCTTCTCTGTGGAGTCTCTGTCTTTCTTGACCTTTCCGGATACACCTATATCTGTTTGCCTCGTCCACTGTCCCCTTTGAGTCTCCACATATTCCCCTGTGGCCTCTCCGCCGTTGTCGCCGCTGTGTCGTCTCCTCGACTCCCGGGCTCCTCCCACTCTGATACCTTTTCCCTTATTGAGGATTTTCGGATGAGCCATCTTCTCATGATGTTCCATCTTCTTCGATGCTCTATCTTCCCCGATGGGTCATCTTCTCCTCGCTACGCTCTCGCGATCGCCGATCGATTCGGCTTCTGCTGTTTTGCCTTTCTTTGCGCGCTACTCGTGAGCTTTGTCTCCTCACGGGATCTTGTTACTCATCACGAGTGGCAGCTTGCCATGGCCGAGAGATTGCTGCCCTCAGCGTCTTGGTACTTGGGATCTTGTTCCTTTTCCATCTCATTCTCATCCCATCACGTGTAAGTGGGTCTATAAGATTAAGACTCGCTCGATGGCTCTCTTGAGCGCTATAAGCGCGTCTTGTTGCTCGTGGCTTCAGCGGGAGCATGGTGTTGACTCTGACGAGACTTTTGCTCTGTGGCCCACATGACCACTGTTCGCACTCTTCTTTCGGTGGCGTCATTGCGCCAGTGCATTCTCGGCTTGATGTCAAGAATGCCTTTCTTAATGGCGAGTTGCGTGAGTAGGTCTACATGCATCCGCCACCCGGGTATTCTGTTCCTGAGGGCATGGTCTGTCGCCTTCGTCGCTCTCTCTATGGCCTTAAGCAAGCCCCTCGTGCTTGGTTTGAGCGCTTCTCCTCTGTGGTCACTGCTGCTGGCTTTTCGGCTAGTGATCATGATCCTGCGCTCTTTGTCCACACTTCGTCTCGTGGTCGGACTCTTCTTCTTCTGTATGTTGATGATATGATCATTACGGGAGATGATTCTGAGTACATTGCCTTTGTCAAGGCTCGTCTTAGTGAGCAGTTCCTTATGTCCGATCTTGGTCCTCTTCGTTACTTCCTTGGGATTGAGGTTACTTCCACTCCAGATGGTTTCTTTATGTCCCAAGAGAAATATATTCAGGATCTTCTTGATCGCGCCTCTCTCATCGATCAACGATCTTGTTGAGACTCCCATGGAGCTCAATGTTCATCTCCGACTCTCGATGGCGAGCCTCTTTACGTCCGACTCGCTATCGTCATCTTGTTGGGAGTCTTGTCTACCTTCTTTGTTACTCGTCCGGATATCACTTATCCAGTTCATATTCGAGTCGGTTTGTTTCAGCTCCCACTCGGGTCCCTCTGACCACCTTCTTGAGTTCTGCGATACCTTGGCGGGACTATCTCTCGCCGTCTCTTCTTTCCACGTTCCAGCTCGTTCTGACTTCAGGCCTATTCGGATGCTACTTGGGCAGATCCTCGATCGCGGTCTATCTCGCTTCTTGTGTTTTCTTGGGGTTCTCTTATTGCACGGAAGGCGAAGAAAGCAGGCTGCATGTCCGTTCGAGTCAGAGGTGAGTTGTGAGCCATGGCTCTCTTGTGCAGAGATTACCAGCTACGGTGGTTACTTGAGGATTTTGGTGTTTGTCACTACAGGCCCCTCTCTTGTCGAACCAGTACAAGTGCTATCGGTATTGCTCGTGATCTGTGAAGCATGAGCTCACCAAGCATATTGGTGTTGATGCTTCTTTCATGAGGTCTTGTGTGCATGATCGGTGATTACTCTTGATATGTGCCTTGGAGCTTCAAATAGCGGATTTCTTCACGAAGGCCGGACTCGAGCTGCCACAGCTTCTACCTCTCCAAACTCGGTGTTGTTGATCCACCATGAGTTTGAGGGGGTGTTAGAGATATGTGTATAGTTTGTTATTCCCCATTGTTATGAGGGTTCTTTGCATATTTACCACTGTACTTTGTGTATATATACGGCCCATTGGCCTCATATTGAATACAAGCGCTATTCATACGAGGCGATATATTGTGGGCGAGTGCAGCCTTGCTCTTGCCTCCTGCACAAATTCTTTTCCTTGAGCTCCCTTGAGCTCTCTTGAGCTCCTCATCGCCCGTTGCTCAAGCAACACTTTCTAAAGTCATTTAGGCACCGCACTCCAGAAACCAGTCTTGATATTTTCCGCATTGAGACTCAATGCTTCCACCCTACCTAGCTTTGCCTTGATGCGAGATAAAGCATGCGGATTCAGCGGAGTGTTATACTCGATTCATTCCTTCTAGCGCGCCCCAAAATCGAATCGAGTTACGAGATCTGATATAAACATGCACGATATCAAGTACAAAGAAAATAAATCTCGTAAAGAAAACCAAAATAATGACGTCTAAACAATCACAATGAGAATGAAAGATTTGGTGAAACTGACCGCAAAACCCTTAAGCACAACCTTAAAACAATACAAGGGATTATCGGTCTCTTACAACCATTTTGAACATTCTATGACCTTGATTCTTACCCTATACAAGAACTAGTGCTAAAGAATAACCTAACATTTAATCCTCTCGTCGCCTCTTGCTTTAGATGACTTAGTTTGTGGCTTAGGTTCCTATGGCTAGTACTTCTCATGGTTTTATACAATGCTCTAGTCTTGCTCCAAAAAAAAGTAGGAATCATAATCAAATTAGGAGTAGGAATTATAGTCCAATTAGGATTCATTTGAGAATCCTTGTAGCACACCTCTCCAACTCCTAGTAAGTTAGAATATGAGTTACCATACTCAACAATCTCCATATTGACTCTTATCCATTGAAGTTATCGTGCTCCTTCAAGAATTTGCTCTAAGTGGCTTGGCTTTTTTTTTTACTTTTTCTTCCCATCTTTGGGAGTGCCCCTACCATAGGGGCACATGCACATAACCGCAATATGCGTGTTAATGTCCTGTTCATACAGCCTTCTATGCCATAGGTTTGTGCTGTCTTCAAGCTCCACCTGCTCGCCTTCTATGCCATAAGTCTCCAAGCTCCACCTGCTCACTAGTACTACGTGGTTAGTCCCACCATGTCTTCCTTCTTCTAACTGTTCGCAGTTATGCCTCTGCGACTGCTAGAATTTGTAACCATCTTTACAGTTTTGCACATAAATGTAGATAAGATATAAGTATCTACTATTAATGATAAGGTTTCCTTCTCCTAGCCAGGAAATTTATCCGACCACCTATTGGATGTTGTTCCCTTATGGTTACCTATCAATTGATATCATCCATTTATCTAGATATTTTCCATGATTATCTGTCATTTGCATGTAACTCACATGATTTTATCTCGAAGTGATATCTCACAACCTTCTAGTTCAAGCAAGCTCACACATATTAAATTCTTCTTTAAGCGGAGAACACACTAAACTTCCATAAATGTGCGATGTGCTCTATCATACATTTTTAATGTAACTATTCCCACCTCAGTGACTGCATACTCCTTGATATCTGTTAAGTGAAAAATCATATACGCGGGGCATAGAGGTAATTTATTGAACATCTCCCTCGCTAAACATATATAAAAGCAACAACCTGAATCTAATATTACATCTATGAGAAGTACTCAATTGGCTAGCAACAAGTACATCCGAATCATCTTTCACTAGTGCCATTGGGCATGCTTCTCTCATTTGCTTCAAACTTAGACAATCTTTTATCATCGACTTTCCTCATCACAAATATAGCATACATGTCTACCCTTGCTCTTGCCCTTCTTCTTCTAGTGACTTTTGTTTTTGCCTACGACACCTACAGCAAGCAATGCTTGATCACTCGAGGATGAAGAATCTAATGGCTTCTTTAAGGACTTTGTCTCTAATAAATATGCTACGGTCTCATTAAAGTTGAGAATGCTTTTTCCAACGAGAATATTCATTACCAATTGCTCACGTGATGGCGGTAGAAATGACAACAATATGACGACCTTGTCATTTTCCTCAATGTTCTCATCCACACTAGTCAACAATATGATAAGCTTGTTAAAGACATTAAGATGGTCAACAAACTGTATGCCCTCCTTCAGACGCAACTGCATACTGATTGCCACTTTAGCTTCTACCAGTTTGTCAGCGACTTTGTCATATACAATTCTTCTAAGTGACTCCATAATTTCTTCAACAAATTCTTTTTAATCACCGAGTACATTATGTCATCGAAGATACATAAATGAATTGTATTGACAACCTTCTAGTCCATCACATTCCATTCTTCAACTGACGTCTTTTCTGATCTGTCCACTTCAAGAGCATAAATTAACCCTTGCTAGATAAGGACATCTTTCACCACACATTGCCACAAGCTAAAATTTTCTCAACCGTTAAATTTCTCTATTTGACTCCACATCATTGACATCTGGCCTTGGATCAAATAGATACAGTAGGAACATGCACATTATCAACTATGAAATAACTAAATCTTGTAGAGAACTAAAATAACGACGCTGAAACAATCATGATGAAACAATGGCCTCACGGTGCTCTAGCGCATGGCAATAGCCGGTGAGTGGCGCAAGAGAGGAGGAGAAGTGAGAGAGAGAGAGAAGTGGAGAGTCCGATTGCACCTAGTGCGAAGCTCGGGGAGCAATGGAGGCGGCCGATGATGGAAGGAGGCGGTGGTGGGGCTTAGCCATCGATGGCGTTAGTGTTCCAATGGCGGAGGAGATTGGAGG
This sequence comes from Dendrocalamus sinicus, assembly GCA_036346575.1. NCBI lineage: Eukaryota > Viridiplantae > Streptophyta > Magnoliopsida > Poales > Poaceae > Dendrocalamus > Dendrocalamus sinicus. The sequence goes on from CM070641.1 coordinate 62,790,798, forward strand.
AGTGGTCGGCGAGTCGGGGCCGGGCGGGAAGGTGTTGGTGTTGCCGCCAAAGCTAGGAGTGGCCCCTTCACCGGCAATTTCTCACCGGAGGATGGTTGGCACTCGGCGCGTGTTGGTGTAGGTGGGGCGGAGCCAAGGGATTCTTTATAGGGCCGAGGAGGACAGCGAGTGGAGGATGCCTCGCTGGAGATGGCGGGCGGCGATTGCGGAGCAGCGCGGCGCGCGAAGGGGAAGGGAAGCGCGAGGTGTGCGGGAGGGCAAGGGAAGGAGGCGGTGGCGCGGAAGAAGGAGGCGGGCGGGAAGTTGGCGGAAAAGGAGGCGGTGGCGGCGAGAAGGAGGAGAGAGGAGGTGGGAGGAAGAAGATGGGGTGGGGCCAGGGTGTCGGTGGGAGGAGAGAGAGAAGGAGGGGGTGGCGGGTGGGCCGACAGAGAGAGAGAGAAGGGGTGGCGCAAGCGCGGGGATGCACTACGTGGCTGAGAGGAAGCATCCGATCGACCACGTGGCGGCTGGGAGGGGTTGGGCAATTTAAAATTCTTTTTTAAAAACCAGAAACTCCCAAAAAATAAATAAAAGCTTAGCAAATAGTAGAAAATTCTAAATAAATCCTAGAAAATTCTTTAAAAATCTAGAATTTATAAGAAACCCAACAAAAAATAAAATCAACTTGATTTGGCTACAAGTAAATTCAAGTTTTCATATATCTTTTTTAGGCTAAAATAAAAAAGGAAGAAAATAAATCTAGAAAAATCCAATTAAATTAAATTAAAAAATTTGGGATGTCAGACAGTCTCGATAGCAATCACAAATCGTGCTCGTAGACAGTATAGTCGTCTTTGAAAGACCAACTAAGCAGGCCGTCGAGGCCAGAGCGAGACGTGAATGACTCCGACTCCTCGCGAGTCCCGAGTCCTTTAATTTCCTTATAAATCGTCCCCCTTCCATGCATGCATGCATGGCCCTGATCGATCGAACCGACCTCCTTAACGCACGCATCTATTGATTCTCCGGCGGCGACATCCTGCTACGTACGGTTAATTCCGGCGACCCTCCGAACCGAAGGCTCCGTACCATGTCTTCCACGTTCAACGGCGATGAGCTCGCCCCATTCTTCGGCTTCATCGGGGCCGCCTCCGCCCTCGTCTTCTCATGTAAACACAGCACCCCTAGCTCCCGGTCGCTTCCTTTGCGAGCTAGCTAGTACGTACGGTGGCCATGACGAGTACTAATATACGTACGTGCAGGCATGGGGGCGGCGTACGGCACGGCGAAGAGCGGCGTCGGGGTGGCGCACATGGGCGTGATGCGGCCGGAGCTGGTGATGAAGTCCATCGTGCCCGTGGTCATGGCAGGAGTGCTCGGCATCTACGGCCTAATCATCGCCGTCATCATCAGCACGGGGATCAACCCCAAGGCCAAGGCCTACTTCCTCTTCGATGGCTACGCACACCTCTCCGCCGGCCTCGCTACTGGCCTCTGCGGCCTCGCCGCTGGCATCGCCATCGGGATCGTCGGCGACTGCGGTGTCAGGTATATCCATCCATCTCTCATCGATCCATCTCTTTGCTGCTAATTACTTAGTATTGCATCTTGTTGTTGCATGGTTACATGTCTTGTGCTGATTGAGCTGTTACTAGCTTGTTAGTGCCTATATATACTGTTGCACACGCAGGTTAGCTACTTAATTTCAAGGTAGATCTCATCATAATGTACTGCTTAATTTGCATGCAAGCAGGGCCAACGCACAGCAGCCAAAGCTGTTCGTGGGCATGATCCTGATCCTCATCTTCGCAGAAGCCCTTGCCCTCTACGGTCTCATCGTTGGCATCATCCTTTCCTCCCGTGCCGGCCAATCTCGCGTACACTAAAATAAAAGCTTCGCATCTCCTTCAGCGTCATATACTCCATCATCATTGTAATTTCTCATCATAGATATTACTCAGTGAACATCACCGGATCCCATCTTGAGTCTTTTATTAGCTATTACTCCCTTTATCCCACCATATAAGTCCGACATGTATATATAGAACGTACATTACTTAAATAATATTTAATAAAATTATATCATATTTTATCTCTAATAGAAAAGGTAATATTATGTTTATCTAATAGTTACGTTTTAATTCCATTAAATATTATTTAAATAATATGATTTCTAGACATGCTTGTCAAGTTTATATTGTGAGACAGAGGCAGTATTTATTGGTTAGTTCTGCAAAGTTAGACGAGGCAGTTTACGCCACTGAGAGAATTCTGACCGCAAATAACAAGTCTCGATAGTTTAGGATGTAACGACTAACGAATACATAAACAACCCTGGCTGCCGAGTCTATTATTTGTGTATTTCTTGAAGCAAGGCAGTTCTGCGTCTACGCAAAGGATTTTGTTGGCTGTCGGGCATTGGCTTTGATCTTATTCTACTTGCATTGCATTCCCTGATGCCTCAGTAACCCGTACCACGCGACCTGTCTGTGCCTCCCGAGGGTGGCGAGCCGGAGAAAACAAAGTTCCCTCTATTCCTCCCTGTTTCCTAATGGCTACCGCATGCCTCATGGGAATTTAAACCATGCCAAGAAAACACAGACTGTAGACAAGTAAAAAAAAAACGTAGACTGCTGACAAATCATCCTCAACTTGTCACATTATACAAGCAAGCACCTAACATGGATTTTATTCTGCTAAGTTTCTTCATTATGGACTGTAACAATTAGAAAGGCGCAGCCGACGCTCCAACTCTATCGCGGGGAATGAGGCGCAACTCCGAGCCATGCTTTAAAAACACGTTGCCTGAAAAAGAGAGAGAGCAGTAGTTCACATCAGCAAATGTAATAGAGAAATGGCAAGCAAAATGGGGGGCGTGATTATTTTGGCAAGACCAAGAAAAATTCCATAATATGCAATATACTCTGCGCAAACTCAAAACGGCGGCTTTTGACATTTTTAGCCCATAAAAAATCAATGAAGCAAACCAAGGCGCACCCAGTATCTAAAAGATGGAAATTTAAAACGTTACTGAGACGTGGTGATCATTTGGGCTTATTTTTTGTGGCTTATGGCTGAAAAGCACTGTAGTGGTGAAAAACAACATGTTGTGAGAGGCTTATTTAGCATAATTAAATTTAAAAATTAAAAATATGTTAGCCCATTACATATAATACAAACAAATACAGGAAAAAAGAACCGGCAAAAAAGCTCAACAAAAAGCCAAAAGTTCAGAAAAAGACGAAATTTATAAATAGTGAAAAATAAGCCGGAAGCTAAAAGCTGAAGCCCAACCGATCACCCTTTGAGAATGAAAACAACTGCAGGGCAACATATTACGCTTCATCAAATAAACAGTAATTATATGCGTTTTTGTGCAAAGTATTTGCCATTTTGTTTGCACAACATCCCAGGACTTTCCAAATGCATGTTTGATTGCTTTGCACGAAATCAAACTTGATGGTGATCATCTACTCCTTTTTACACCCAGGCCGATCGCCTTGTTGAAAACTCTAGTAGCCAACTTTAGTGCCAGCACAAATCAGGCGCATCATATGAACACACAATCAGTAGCCTTAAACAGTTCAATCGATCTTCTATAATCTAGACAAATAAACTGGTCCATTAGTACAAATTCTTCTATGGAACAAAAACATCCATCAGTGCAAATTCTTCTATGGAACAAAAACAGTGTTTCAAAAATATAGTATTGATAACCTCTTGCAGCTAAGAGAACATCGTTACATGTCATGTATACTGGAAAAGAAACACAGATCTGAGACAAAATGAAAGTGCAAGTTTGACAACTTCTTGTACCTGCACTTTGCTGTGGGTTTATGCCAACTCCATCTGCAGAGGAGGAAATGCAACGTTATTTCAAGATAAGTAAAAAATACTTTGCATGAAAAACAAATAAATAAAACAATTATGGATCACCATTTTCCTGCTCTAGCCATCTGGAGCTTATCACAAGCTTGATAGTTCATAATCAAATGATAGTTGGATTAAGAAGTTATAGGCTCATGTTAGTATGTTACTCCTCACCACCATCCACCAACAGGCAACAACAATACCACAACATTCTTACAAATAAACAACATGGGAAAGAATACCTCACATGCTGATCTAGCATTCCACTTGTGATGGTCTAAATTTTTCTGAGATTATCATTCTAAACCATCGAGATGGGAAAATCCAAGAACTATCATTCCACATTCCCAATCACTAATCCATCATAAAAATGGTAAGGTTTGAGTGACCACTGATCAGCCATCAACCAAGCAATAAAAGTATCATAATATGTCATGCCGATTTCTAGATGCAAAAGCTCAAAAGGTGCAAATTGCATTGACCATCCCCAAGGACACAACATCACAAAGTGTCGCCCATGATGAAAACCTACATTGCGTGGATACTTCCCAAAGTCGCGTGTCGATTATCGGATACCGTATTGGATACAAATACTTTTTCGATACGCTCTGATACATATCCTGACCATATCCATGATTTTTTGAATTTTCAAAAAAAGAAAATAATTTTGATACTTCGCCGATACTTCTTGGATACCCCCTGGTACGGTATACCCTAATTTGAGCCCCCCTACAATCAGCTGCCCAAATCCAGATCCAGATCGAGTTACCCCCTGCTCCCCAGCCTCGCGCCTCTACGCCATCCCCTCAGCGCCGCTGCCTCCACGCTGCCTGGCCACGCCCTCCCCTCGGCACCGCCGCCTCGACGCCGCCCAGCTGTGCTCTCCCCTCGGCGCCACTGCCTCGACGCCACCCAGTAGCGCCTTTCCTCGTGCCACCGCCTCGACACCGCCGGCCGTGCCCTCCCTCCACGATACATCCTCCTCTCTGATGCGGAACCATCATGGCGGTTTGAGGGTGTACAACTAAATCCCAAATAAAGTTCATTTCTTTTGTATATGCTCCATGACGCTTTCTAGTCTTAATTTGTCTATTTCTTATGATCATATGATGTAGGCTGTTGGGTACCAATTTGATTATGATGATTACCATAGGTACGGCTTCTCTCCAAAGTTGGTATCTGTTGTTTTGCTAGTAATTTGGAAAAGGAATGCTAGATTCTTAATGGATTTATTTGTTTTACAGCTTTGTTCATGGAAGGTTGGGTTATGAGAAAATCAAGCGACCACTGTACTACGAACATTCTCCTGAGCTTACCGATCCATAAAGTTGTATGTATCGCAAACTCAAATTTATATACCAAACACAAGTATTTGATTTTAATTATAATTTTGTTTTTGTGTGACTAGGTGTTCACAAATGGTGATAAAATCCATGCCTCAAGGGCCCTAAAGAGGCTTGGAATTGAAGACTGCTTCGAAGGAGTTGTGTGCTTTGAGACATTAAACCCAACATCTCTTGCTCCTGTACCAGCCGATGAGGTTGAAATCTTTGATATGATGAAACATCTAGCTCATCCAAAGCCTGGGGTTAAACCACCAAAATCACCAATCCTGTGCAAGCCTTCAATAGATGCCCTGCTGCATGCCCTCAAAGTTGCCTCCATCAATCCACAGACAGCTATAAGAACCTAACTACTCATTTTGTCATGCTCACAAATTGATCAGTGCCTCAAATGGTGTACTAAGTACTAACAGATTGTCTTGCTTGAAAAACACATCGACATTGTTTGATGACAGCATCAGTGTTATAGGCGTGGGCCTTGGGCCCAGCTGGGTTATTATTAGGAATTAGAGATTGGTTTCTATTTGAGTTAGAGATTGGTTTCCTTGTATTAGAGATATAGTTAGAGATATGATATTAATTAGAGATAGGATTAGGATTAGATTCCATCTGTTAGGGAGAGTCGTCTATATAAGAGGGCTACCGCATGCTATTGTAATCAAGCAGAATAATATCAAAGTCTTCCTAGTCTATAGTCTCTCCTCTCTCCCTACGTCGACGCCATCCGGCCATCTTCTTGGTGCTGTTTACCCGTTATGAACTAAGATTCATAACAACTTGGTATCAGAGCAGTCGATCCTTTCTCACGACTTCTGCTACCATGGTTTCCAGCGAGGAGGACAGTTCCGTGAGAGCAACATTTAAAGCAATCAAGAAGCAGATGGCTGGGCTCATGCAGCAGTGTGCCGAGATGAACTCCCAACTTGCAGATTTGACGCGGCAAAGTATTGCAACCAACGCCAGGATTGCAGCACTTGAATCCAGGGGGAGTTTAGCCGCCGGCTACGCCCCACCGGCCGCATCAGCTCCAAACCAGGGGGATTCCACCGTCGCAGCATCTTCTCCACCCCTCATCACCCCAGACCCAGCACCGTTGCTCTGCACGTCCGAATCCAAGTCCTCAAAAGCCGTCGAAACCGTCTACTCGGTGAAGTCGTCGAAGCCGACCGTCGACCTGCATGGGCCACCTCGCCAGATCTGCCGTCGCCCGAGCCGCCGTCTGACCTGGCCAGATCGGTACCGATTCGTCGTCGCCGCCGGGCTGCTGCTCCGCCGGCCGTCGCCGATCGCCATCGCCGCACGGATCCGAGCCTCGATGTTGGATCCACAGCCGTCGCTGCCGGCGTCGCCGTCCCGGCCGCCATCGCCGTCGGATCCGTGCAAGTCGTCGCCGCCACCGCTCAGTCGCGCGTTGCCGAGAGCCGTAGCGCGCCGCCGGGCCGCCTCGCCAAGCCCGCGTCGTCGCGGTGCCGTCGCCGCTTCCGCGCGCCGTGTCCGTGGCGCGCCGAGTCGACGAGATCGGGATCTGCCCGGCGCCGTCGCCGAGCCACCTCGCCGCGATCGGCCGCTCCGCTGCCGCCGATCCGCCTCTGCTTCGCGCTGCACGAGCAGTTCCGCACGGCCGCCGCTCGGCCGGCGCTCGCCTCTGCTTCACCGCCCGGATCCGGTCCGCCGGGTCGCGCTCTTCTTCGCGCCGACTGCCGCCGCCGGATCCGTCGTCGGACTTCATCCGCTGCCGGAACCGCCGTCGCCGCCGCCGAACCATCTCGGCCGAGCGCGCGCCCGATTCACCTCGCCGATCACTGCGCCGGGCGCCTCGCTGATCGCGCGCCGGCCGCGCGCTCGCCGCCGCTTCCACGCCGCCGCCGCTCTCGACCGTGGGTCCCCACTGACCGGTCTTTGGCGTTGTGGTGCGTCGTGGGTGTCGATCGGTTTATAAAACCGACCGATTAGTTCAGGCAAAAAAAATCAAAAAAAAAAAAAAATCAAAGAAAAAAATAGAGTAAAGTCCATTACCGGTCCTTAAACTTTTTATGCTGTGTCATCCCGGTCCATATACTTTTAAAGTGTGTCATCCTGGTCCATAAACTTTCAAAGTGTGCCATTACTGGGTAATAACCATGGATCGGGATGACACAGCATAAAAAGTTTAAGGACCGGGATGACACAGCCAAGACCCGTAACGGGCTAATTTTGAGACCCAAAGAGTGTTTAGGGACCGAGATGACACACTTTGAAAGTCTATGGACCGGGATGACACAGCATAAAAAGTTTAAGGACTGGTAATGGACTTTACTCAAAAAAATATGTAAAAAAATCAGAAAAAAAAAAGTTTATTTTGCAGGCATTATATACCAAGGCGCTACACTTCGTCGCCTTGTTCCGTTTAGATTTTGGCCGGTCGTCTCCATCTACTGCAGCAACCCGTCACCGTTCGTCTTCTACATCGGCGTCGAAGATCTTTCATTGGCCGTCGTCTAGCAGCTCGAGGACGAGTTGCATGTCCGGGAGGGGTGTAGTGTTATAGGCGTGGGCCTTGGGCCCAGCTGGGTTATTATTAGGAATTAGAGATTGGTTTCTATTTGAGTTAGAGATTGGTTTCCTTGTATTAGAGATATAGTTAGAGATATGATATTAATTAGAGATAGGATTAGGATTAGATTCCATCTGTTAGGAGAGGCGTCTAATATAAGAGGGCTACCGCATGCTATTGTAATCAAGCAGAATAATATCAAAGTCTTCCTAGTCTATAGTCTCTCCTCTCTCCCTACGCGACGCCATCAGGCCATCTTCTTGGTCTTTGTTTACAGTTATGAACTAAGGTTCATAACAATCGAGATCATCAAGCTTCAAAGCAAATCGGAATGCATCTTTGTCTGGTAGATCTCCCTACGGTTGATAGTGCACAAGTTTTATGCATAGCAAGTAGATAACATTCAGTGGCAGCTAACATGCAATGCGAATGTGGCCAATCTGCCTATCTTATTATGTAATAGTTATGGTCATGGACTTATGGTATGTTGAACTTGAACACTCTTTTGGACCTGTGGTACTGTGCTCTATGATTATCACTTTGATGATGTACCAAGTTTATGGTCTGTCGAATACTTATTATATGACTAATTGACTATATGTGAATGTGATTCTATTATTTATTTGCATACAAGATACATGTATTTATTTATTCTCTCATTATTCATAGATGGTTCGTTATATTGGTCTAAAGCCACGAGGGAGAACCAAGCAATTTGCTACATTAATATAAAGGTATTCTCAGTTCCTTATAAGAATTCATTAAGTTCTTTTTTAATATTAATATGTGTGTGTGTGTACACACACGTATTGTCGTATCGGCATTTTTGGAAATATGGCAAATCACACTATCGCCGTATCGCGCATCTGTATCGGTATCGGAGTAGCCAGGCAACATAGATGAAAACATCTCGGACATGTCCTGGCCAAAAAGACGAAGAAGAAGAAAAACGAGGGTTCCTAATTCCTATTCACATCATCCATATCTTACTGATTAAGTAAATGCAACCATCAAGAGGAATTGATTGGACAATAAAAACTACAGGTTGCCACTGGCTATCCCCTAGAACATAAGCTCACAAAGTGTCACCAATGATGAAAACATCTCAGGCATGTCCTGGCAAAAACAAATAACTACAAGAGTTCCCATTCGCACCATTCGTATCCCACTAATGGTGCAACTCATCCACAAAAAGCATCAAGCCACACTTGGAATCCCACAATTAGCTTGCCACAGCCACAATAAATCAGTCACCTTTCTGGACCAAACTAGACATGTAATCCTAGGCCTCCAAATTACACAAACCTTAAATTTTGCACTGAATCTCCACATCTACAGCAGCATATATAGTGCATCATAATTTTCCATTTCACAGGCATGTTTCGACCTACAGCAACATGCCAACATCCATATTTCTATGCAATCATTTCAATACACACACAGAAATTCCAAAATTGCAAACTCGATTCGTAAGAATTGGAGCATGAAGCCACGAATTATCATTTCCCGGTACATCACAGTCCGCAAGACCCTCAACACGCGCCAAAGCATCTAAAACGGATCGTGTAAATCGCGGAAGAGCAGCCGAAATTACGATTCGGCCAAACGAGAGAAATCTCATGAGAAGCCGCGACATGGAGGGTGAAGGTGCCGTACCGTTGGTGATGATGGCGCTGGTCTGGGGCGGGACCTTGAACTCCTCGGCGGCGAACTTGAGCACCGCGGTGAACGGCGCCGCCTCGGGCACGCTAAACCTGCGAGGAGGCAAAGCAACCGTACTGGATCAGAACAAACACAGGCGACCACAACCCTTGAGAGATCTGCTCTGAGAGAGTTACTACTACTCACACTTTGAAGGGAGCTTGGGGTCGGAGGTGAGGATGATCTTGAAAGACACCTTGCCTCCTCCTGCCGCACCGCCGCCCGTCGCCGCTGCCATGGGGTGTGGGCGTTGGTGGTTCGCCTCGCCGAGGTAGCGGATTGCTAGATTGATTCGATGGCTGCGCGCCTGCGCCTTCCAAGGCGCGTCGCGTCCTAGCCCTTCTTTTTGTGAAGGGGCGAACATGTGCTTATAAATCATAACTTTTGCAAAATACAATTTTACATACGAGTTCAATATTCGAGAAAAGTCGAATTTGATACTATTACATATCGTATTTATAAAACTAACCGTATCGTATCGTATTGTGAAATAACAATCTGTCATCCGATGAGCAGGCGGCATCGCGGAGAGACTACACATGGCGAGACGCGTGAGACGGCAAGCAGGCTACCGCTTGAGCCGGGGGCGGTGATTAAGCCGCTTAATTACATGTCTTAATTGTTTTCTGTTTAATGTTTGTTTGAATTTTTAAATATATCAAATGAGTCCAAAAATTATGAAAAATTATGTACGACTTAGGCATAACGTACTTCATAGTGTAATTTTTGGATAATTTTATCCGTTGTGCATGTTGCTTAAAAAATTCATACAATTTCGATATTTGTATGAATTTTTACATAAAGCAAACAAGATCTAAAAAATTACAAAATTTTATATGAAGCCTCCCGACACAGTCATACTTATTGAATAATTTTTTAGAAATTTTATTTGATCAGAATTTGCTACGTTTATTTGAGTTAATTTAATTATCACGCAAAAAACAGGAGAAAACAACACGACATAAGTGAAATGGAGAGAACGCAAAAACGCGACCACGCCGAGTTGGCGCGCCGTTTCATGCCGACGGCCGAGCGTACGCCAGTCCTGACTCGCGTACTTGTGAAACAAGTAACCACATTGTTGGTTTAATTGGGATAAGTTTGCAGAGATATAGCTGGGCATTTTATCCGTTGTGCATGTTGCTTAAAAAATTCATACAATTTCGATAACTATCTCCAGCGGTATAACGCACCAAAACCAAGAGATTTTAAATTGATTATTAAATAACAACTTGATCATAACATTCTAAGAGATTCTCAGTCAACCAACAGCTGCCTTAATTTTTCGAGAGTTTTGTCTAACAAAACAAAATCATAAACCATGTCTTAACAACCTCAGCTACAATTTGATAAACAAAATCCCACTGTTCCTCATAATTCAAAGATCAACAGAAGACGCCCTTGCGCGTTGGATATGAAAAGCCATTGGGCAAATCAAAGCTCCCCATAGATGAAGTATCACTCCATGGAAGATGCCCCACCACCGAATGCACCGCCGCCGCCGCGGCCAAAGCCAGGTCTGCTACCTGAACAACCAAAACCAACAAGGTATCGAGTTAGCTCCAAAACAGCTATTTGCATGCATTATATTTCCAAGGTCTAGAGTTCATATATGCAAACAGTAGATCTGATTACATAACAGGGCACGGAAACTGGATCATAGGATCTGTTTACACAGCAAGAAACGAAACTGGAGGGCGACAAGCAATGAGCAAGCAAAAAACCACTACAGTCTACAGGCTCAACTGATACAGGTAACAAAGATCAATTCAGCTGCTTATCAACAAAAACACAATACTGAAATTTCTGCAAAAAGTTTACCATATGTAAACATGCAAATCATGCATGGTAGGCACAAACAACTGCTGCATGATCACGATGAATGGCCAAACAACCATAGACAATGTAAGAACATTCCCAGGAGCTCTTACCCTAAAAGATGGCTGGAACTCAGCAGGAGCACCACCTTTCTCACCACTGAAATCACCTGGAGCACCACGAGGACCTCCCCTGTAACCATCCCTATCCCCAAACCTTGGTCTATCACCGTCAAAACGAGGTGGGCCCCTGCCAAACAAACAAAACATGTTAGTAATCATCAATGCACCACTAGATTCTTTAGGCAATCCCAACATACAACATAATATGAATAAAAAAAGAAACAGACAAGATAGATATCTTTCATCAAATGCATCTCAGTTTGCTTAGTATATCTTGACTGGTCAAATATAACTACTTCAGAATTTAACTATTCAACATGTTAGGGTAAATAAGCAATGGAATGTGAGAATGTAAAGACACATAAAGAATGCAAACCTACATACAATCCTAAATATACACAGGCTAGCAGAAGATACAATCCCATGTTCAGTACAACAAGGTTTGTCAAATGATCTCATCAAATTACATCTATTCTCTGATGCATAATAACTAGTTCAATTTGCACAATCTAAATTTTGGCAGTCAGAATGCTCAACTAGAACCAACACAATTCCACTGAACAATTGAAAGTCAATAGCCATCTTTGGTTAAAAAAGTCTAACAACCAATCAACCATCATGATTAAGGAGACTACTATAAACATATCTTGTATCTAAGTAAATATCCAGCTGGTCAAAGAGGATGCAAACCAGATATTCCCTCAAAACAACAGCAGCAACAGATTCCCACATCAAACAAGTGGTAGCATAAGCAGCAGCTGATGAGCACAAAATTAACAGAAATAGCAAAGTTCACCTGGGGCGGTCACCCGGCGGGCCAGAGCCAAAGGGGCGAGACGGGGGCTTGGCAGACTTCTTGAGGGTATTAGGCACAATCTCAGACGGCAGGTTGAGGTAGGTGCGGAGGTGCTCAATGCCATCATTGGTCAGGTACCAGTAGTAGTACTGCCACGAGAAGGTCTCCCTCACGTACTCCTTTGACTTGAAGCTCTGCATGAGCTTAATCACCTCCAGGTTGGTCACCTCGACCTTTGGGTGCTTGGCCAGGTTGTAGTCCTTCTTCGCGTACAAGACACCCTCTGATTCAAAGAATTCAATAAAAAAAACCTCCAATCTGCGATAAGGACTAGCCCTCTTTGTGCACATACAATATCAATTTACCACCAAATTGCTTCAGCAGGTTGTTTTAATACCAAATGTGTAGGCTCGAATTAATAGCATGGATAAAGTGGTAAACAAATTAACAAGCATAGTTGTGTCCATAAAACAATGTCCTATAGCACAAGCGCATCACAACCATCGCGCATAATGTTTGTATCAAGAGAGCATGTGCAGCAATTGTAGCCACTGCAGTAACTTTTTTTTTGGGCATCAAAGCGATTGCAACCACCTAAGTAACCCAACACTAAGGTGAACATATCGGGCCAGGAAATACCAACAAGAGAACATCTGAATTGCAATCACAGCCTACATGGAAACAATGAGGGTGGGGAGAAACTGACCTTGGAAGAGGTACTTGCAGATCTCGCGGCGGTTCTTCTTGGAGATGATCTGCGAGGGAGGCAAAAGACGGCATCGCGTCAGACTAGGGAACGAGCGGAGCAATGCAGAGCAAAGGTAAGCATGTAGATGTGGAGTTGCTTGGGGTAGCTCACCATGGTGAAGGACTCGTGCCGGCGGCGGGGGCGGCGGGGGGAGGGAGACGAGACGACGGCTTGGGGGTTTGCGGGGAGAGAAACCCTAGCTATGTGGTGGGTTGATATAGAGAGAGGGCAGCACCTGGGCCTTGTGGGCCCGTAGTAATCTTCTGGGTCTTATTGGAGCAGATTTGCCTCCTTTTGTTCTTGCTTTCACAAGTGTGCCGTAATGTACTTTACTTTGTCAAAGCCCGGTCGAGAAAAGAAACCTTGGCCCGCATCCAAAGGAGTTGAGGTCTTGAGGACAGGGCCGAAATGCTCAGGCCTAAAACAGCCTAGCACGGAACAAAGGAAAAAATGGAGGAAATTTGTAGGATTAAAATCCTATGAAAAATTTTCCTACATGTCCCCTTCGAATAAAGGAATGAGCCTCTGTAATTCCTGTAAATTTTTATGGAATGTCTCGGTCCATGGGAATTTTGGAGGAAATGAAACATGAGGTTGGATCTCATAGAAATTTTCCTTTGTGACTGTCGCCCTCTAACATCCTCTACTTTTCTTTCCTGCGAAGTATCCGAACAGCTCGCTCGAGAGATTCTTGCGTTCTAAATTACCTAATAATTTAACCAGACATGTCACCTTAATTCCTATGGTATTTTCATTCCTGCATTCCAAACAAACCTTTAATTAGGACAACAGAGAGAGTTGGGCAGCCATAGCATAGACGTCCGCTCTAAATTAGATGTGTCCTAGGAACACACCTACATGTATATGTGTGTGGGCGTGCGTATAAGGTGTGTGTGAGTGTGAGTGTGTGTGCGCGCCCTTCATACTTAAAATCCTAGCCGTGATGGCTATGCCTCTATCGCAAGTAGCAAGCAATTAATAAATTCAACAAACACTGGCTGCAACACCGACCAGCCGGCACAACATCACAGGGGTACGTCCCACCTCATGAGCCGAGCCCACAACCATGATGTTGACCAACTTAGGAGGTGCTTATTTGAGCTTATAAGACATGGTTTGTAGTTTATTTTACACTGTAGCGACTGAAAATACATTATAGCTGTTGGTAACTTTTTCAACATAATTAAATTTTAAAAAATTAAAAAGATTGTATCACCATTGACAATGGAAAGAAATAAAGCAAAAAAGAAAAGAAAAGGCAAAAAGCCCAAAAAATTAGAAAATATATATAATTAAGAAGCTAGAAGTCAGAAGCCTCCAAACAACTTTAGCTTCTAATTTATTTTAGCTTTCGGCTTATTTACACTGTTCCAAATCCTGATAAAACACAAAGCTACACTGTTCTAAAACCAATCCTCCACTGTAAATCCATCATTACTATTCATCCCAAAATCCATCCAACATACATATAGCCTTTTGATCATCTCGAACCCACTAACCCAATTCCAACTCCAATCAGTCAAACCACGCACCACCAAAACCTATTTTTTTTGTTATTTTATTGCATTTTTCTAGCTTGCATTCTATAAAGTTAGGAGCTTATTTGCCTTCATTTTTCTGCGCTAGAATTCGGACCCATGAGCTGGTCAACAGAAGAACAACAGGAGCAACTAAAGTAAGTCTGAAGCCTACAGATAAGACCAAAGATATAGGAAAAAGAGGAAAGTCCTTATATTGATCATGTTGAACCTAATTTTCAAATACAATATTTTGCTTTAAAATACAAATGCAGGCTTATCATTATTGTGTGTATAGATTGCCTCACTACACTATACAATGATACCTTTTGTTTCATATCTTGGTAATACTGTTCCTTGGTCACCATAGGATGCTCTTTATGATAATTCTGTTATAATATGGTTGTGCTTAGATATACTTTAGAAGTATTATTAAATTATGACACAAACATTACCAACTTAAAATGGGGAATATGATAATGGTAGTGGTGACATAGGTTACCACTAGAAACAGGGAATGTTTTATAAAATGGTGGGGACTCGGGTGAGTGGTTGGTTTGAAACTGGGTGCAGGTATTGCCTGAGGTCAGAATTGTTGGTTTGTCCCACTTGAATCGATTAAGGACCGAATCCATGTGCGCTTATTTCTACATCAAACCGTATAACCACAAGTCTGATATGGGATAGACCTAGCCAGCTAACTTGCTTTACTACAATATAGTCTCCTATGATAGTTGGGGATGACCTGCGGGGGTCATTGCCCAAAAAATGATATGTTTGGGGGTAAACCTATAGGGGTCACTGTCCGGGGGAGATCTGAAAGGTCTCTGCCCTAAGAGAGTGCACTCGTCATAAGCTAATAATGGAGTCCTTTAGCGTTGAGGGTCTATAACAATAAGTTAATAATGCAGCCCTTTAGCGCTGAGGGTCTATAACTCTGGAACAGGAGAAAATATTGGAATAAGCATTGTAAAATCCTTGCCATGATTACTTAGTTGTATGTCTATGGAAACGTGTAATGGCCAACATTATGAGATAATCATATTTTGTGGGTAAAGTTATACACCTCTGCAGAGTGTTTTAATTTTTGAATAGTCGTGCCTCGATGCGTGGACAAAGTGTGAAAAATACCACATTGTGTAGTTTTCATAAAATGGTAATTAGTATGGTGTTTTGGTAAAGGACATGGATAAAGTCCATGGACTGGACATGTGAAATACACGTGAGGAGAGTTGCTCCCACATAGTCAAATGCTTATGGATATTTTACTTATTATTTTATTTTAGTTAAATGACTAGGTCATTACTTTGAAAACTAATTATGATATGATATTAAAAATCTGGCTTCACGCAAAGAAACATTAAAACCATTCTTTGTTTTAACTTTGCATATAGATGATAGCCATATAATTACATTCTGCTATAGAGACTTGATGAGTCTTTGATTGTACTCAATCTTGTTGTATTTCCACCACGAGATACGAGAAGAAGAAAGGAGATTTCAAGCTTTACGCGTTAAGGTTGCGACGCACTCAAACATTCCTTTGGGTGGTTTCTTGGATCTTCTAATTGTAAGTTAAATTTTGGACTTGGGCGCCTTTTAGTCGCTAGAGTTGATCTGTAGCCATATTTTAATCAAACTAACCTCTTTTAAATGTTTGTGAGTAGATATGATACTTATTTCATCCATAACTGAACTTATAGACTATTACGGGACATACGATGATCCTGTTATAAAAAAATAAGGTTACATTACAGGGTTCCACCGACGGTGGAGCTTGGCGATTGCACTGGGCTGCGTCGAAGGAGGCTCCACCCCTAATCGAGTGGTTCGTGCCGGACGGATCCTTGAGTCTCATAGCGCGAACGAATAGCTGCAATTTTCAGAAGTAGGACAATTAGCTATCGCAGTTATCTCAAGTTCATAATTTACAGGTCACGAGTTCAAACTTTAGATAAACAAACAAGGCGAAAGCAAGCGCTGGAAAGGAGCGTGTGGAAGCCGCCGGCCAGTCACCAGCACAGGCACGGGCTACAGGAAGTGCGTGCGTCTTTCTTCAGATAAGCTTACCACGAAGCTATCATTCAACCACCATTAGTCTAGCACAAGTACTTTGGCAAGTGGCAATTTATGCAGAGCTGATCTATCAGCAGTTATGGCCCATGGACACCACGCTTGACTTCCAACTTGTGCCCCGGCCGGCCGGTCTTCTTCCTCCTTGCCATCACTCTCTGCACACTCCTTTCAGATAAGCACAAACCATCAACAGTTGATAATTTTTAATCCGTTCCGTCAATTTACTCCACAATTAATTAAGATAATCTCCATTCTTGTCATTTCAAAACATCAACAAGATGAGGTGTTACGAGAGAGAAAAAACGTCTAGTACAAAACTAGAAGTGTGTGCAGGTTAGTTTGTTGTGGAGAAAATTTGTTATATCAGACTACATGTGCTCACAAATGTTCTATAATAACTAGATGTATTATCTCCGTAGCTCTTGATTTGTGGTGTGCCGACACCGTACCTTAATTGTCTCCATCCATCAGTTACGCGTTGCGCAAGACAACGGTGGCAAAATCGGCATGTGTTACATTTGTCAAATTCAGATGCTGCATCTTTGTTAAAATGCACATGATATCTCACCTTTAAATATATGCTATTATTTTGTTGCTTAGTTTCACTTCTTTTTTCATTTTGCGAGGAGTTTCACTTGGGATTTTGCTCGAGTGATCAATTAATGATCATCATTTATTCATTTAGGCTAGTAAGTTTGACCTGCTATATTTTCCACCAGAAAAAGAAAAGGTTTCAGGTGTACATGGGCGGAAAACATTCTAGCACAAGTCACCGATCGAGTAGTGCAAAACCCAATAAACACAATGCGGCTAATCGGAGGTATGTTTTTTTTGCCTCGGCTTTTGGCTTTTAGCTTGCGGCTTGTGAGTTTTAAGTTATTTGTGCGAGAGATTACAGAGTAACAGAAACTTACGTGTGGTTTTTGTCGATATAAATGAAGTCGGTACAGTATATACTACAATTAACTAGTAGACTCTATCTTAAAAAAAATACTCCGTTTAAAAGTTAGTTACTGTAGAAAAGCCGAAAAGCAGCTTTTAGAAGCTAAAAAGAACAGGCCCGGAAGATGGCCTTTGGGGGAGTACGTACGCTTTGCAGTAGTTTTCGCTTCTGTATAACACGTACTAGTAGTTCTCTCCAGAGCAGAGTACGTACATTCTGATGATGAGCTAGGCTCTCCGCTCTCCTAGTCATATGCCTATGATGGCAAGATGATTAACAAAGTAACAGTCAAGACCACAAAAAAGTTGATTTGATCTGCTTCGGCCTTCCAACTTAATCTTATGCGTTGAGAAATTTCCTAGTCCAAGGCACGAGGAACACAAAAAGGAGAAAGTTAGTAGGAAATTTGCACAAGGCAACGAACCTGACGATGCACGATCTTCAACCTACTAACTTACCTAAAAATAAGAGGATTGCATCAGAATCACGCATTGGGCATTCCACGGAAGAAAAGAAACAGTGTACTTCTTACCTGTAGGAGGGTGAGCCAGAGTATCATCAGCCGATGATGAAACTCCCAAGGTCCCAACCAGAAATACTGACCTATCTTCATCAGAACCCATTGATTCATGTAGTGACAGTTTTAACTCCAATCCAGGTATCCAACCTTAGTAAAAGTGCGCGTCAGTGCTTGAACCTTCTCAAAACTCTAAACAACAGTAGTATGTAGAAGGCCTGTCCCTAGTACACTAAGGTGATCATTAATCTGCACAAGGCAACTTAGGAGGTGTCTAATCGGCTAAAGTTTTTATCTTTTGGCTGAAATAGAATAATAACGACCGAAAGAAATAGCTTTTAGGATAATATTAGAAAACGGTTTTGAAAGACGCGATAGAGAGGCGATGGAAGTGGCTAAGAGAAGTCGCTTTGGAGGCAGAAAGTCGTTTGTAAAAGCCGAGGTGTTTAATTCGGCTTTGGCTTTTTCAAGCAGAAGTAGATTTGAACACGCTCTTAGATGTGCGTTGGTTTGTACCTAGACTGATACAAAGCCAAGTCGCCATGTGTAAAAGCAAAATCTAGGTGATTTCTCTTTCACAAGTGGAGCTAGGGACAGTGCCTTTCCATTTCACTGAACAAAAAAGTTGCAACTCGCCAAACTTCACACCTAAGCTGGGAAAGAAAAGGTGAGACGGATGGAATCAAACTTCACAGCTAAGCTGGGAGAGAAAGGTAAGGCGGCTGGAATCAAATATTGGAAATTAGCTAAACAGTGTTGTTGAGGAGGAGGTGGGCAGAGGTAACACAACTGAAACCAGTTAAAAACTGGCTGGTTAATTACTACTGCCTTCTGGAATCATTGTATGAAACAATGACTTCCTTATTGATCAACAGATGTACTAGCTGAGGAACAAAAGTATGCTACTGGAACAGTGCAGTTTCCCACGAGTGTCAAGCGAAGTTAGCGAGAACTTGTCCTGAGGTGATATTTCAACCTTTTTCTTTTCAATTGTAGTTATGATGTTTCTGGAAAATGTAATCCTATGTGAAAGCTAGAAACAATACTAGCTAGAAGCTAGAAAGAAGGAAGGAAGGAGCAGTAGATCGACGAGCCCCTTGGGTGTCCTTTCCACGTAAGTCATGCAAGGTGCGTATTTTATATAATGCTGGGATCAGAGCACCGCGCGTATACACGTAACCATGGAGAAAACCAACAGTGATAGGCGTGCTGCATCAGCACATGCCCCGTACCTAGCTCATTGGTACTAAAGCGAGTTATTTTGGATTATGATTTATAGCTTTTTAATTCTATTTGTTCGTGCTGTCGCGCAAGCTAAGAGAGACGGTCGTATGTGATTTTAGCCGGTATAACCGAAGTCGGTATAATATCTACTATAATCGACTTGTGGACACCGTCTTAAAAACATACCATTAAAAGTAGTTATTATATCATAAATAAAAATCACAAACAGCAAACCTAAAAAAAACACAACATGTATCTTTTCTTCCTCCAATTACTAATACTAGCCACGTAGGCGTGGCGCCACGCCACGCCAGCCACCGTGTGGATCGAAGCAAAAGAGACGACAATTCGCAGGTAGTTTCATAAAAAAATCGAGAAAAAAATTGAGGACCCGTGTGCAATTTAGGAAAAACAAAAGGACTTTTTTTGGAAAAAATCGAGGACTTGTAAGGACCTGTATGTAAGTAAATAAGGACCTATACGCAATTTCGGAAACCCGCCGGGCGCAATCCAAAAATTTTTCCAAAGAAAAAACTTGCAAGGACCTATCCGCGAAAAAGGACCTTTACGCAATTTCAGAAAACGAGGAGAATTGCCTCCCCGGCCGTCTGTGAAGCAGGCGACACGCGGCCGGCGGGGGAGGCGGCGGCGTGGACACCGCGCCTGCCCGGAACCCCTCCTCTAATACCGTCCCGGCCGTGCGGAAGCAGGCGACACGCCGCGCCGGGGGCGCGAGGCGATGTGGACACGCGCCTGCCCGGAACCCTCCTCTAATACTTCGGTGACGATACCTAAGCTTTGGCTGGCACGAGCTAGCTAGCTATCAGGAAGAAACTTTTCCTTTTACCCACCTGGCTTAGCTATAAACAGATCGCTCAAGCTGCACAGTGACTGGCGAATAAATCTTTGGGCTATAAATGAAGGCAGGCGCAAGGTCTCCACAAGCCTGGCCGGAGCCCTAGACAAGCCTTGCAGCGATAGGACAAGTGAGAGATATGGCTTCTAGGTCGAGTGCAGCTTCGTTGCTCATAGCAGCAGCGTCAGTTTTAGCTGTCGTGGTATGCTCCCCTGCTGCTGCTGCTGCTGCGGCCGAGGCAGGCAAGTACCCGCCGCTGGCCAAGGGCCTCTCGTTCGATTTCTACAAGAAGAGCTGCCCCAATGCAGAGTCCATTGTGACGGCCTTCCTCAAGGAGGCCATCCGGAAGGACGTCGGCCTCGCCGCCGCGCTCATCCGCCTCCACTTCCACGACTGCTTCGTCCAAGTAAACATCATCCTTTGTCTGTATACGAAAGAAGCTAATTAAACATCCACAAAACAAACTAACAGCAAGCAGATAGCAAGTAGCAATATATACCTCCTCCCCGTGCAGAGGTGAGCTAGGCCGGCCGCAAGAAGCTTTTGCAACTGCACAACTTCTTTCTGGAAACAAACAAACCTAGAGAACCTGCATGAACGTACGCCTTCGCGTATTAGAAACGAAGTAGCATCACATCAGTCGGTCGCTGGGACGTGCTGCTGTTTCTCTTCAACTGATGTCGACTGCATGTGCGGCGCAGGGTTGCGATGGTTCCATTCTGTTGGTCAGAAGAACGCCCACCGAGAAAAGCGAGCAGGAGGCTATCCCCAACCTGACGCTCCGCCCGTCGGCGTTCAAGGCCGTCAACGACATCCAAGCCCTCCTCGAGAAGGAATGCGGCCTCGTCGTCTCCTGCGCCGACATCGTCACTCTCGCCGCCCGAGACTCCGTCCACTTGGTACGTATACATACTACATGCACAAATTAAAGTACTCTGCACCTGCACCGAGTACAGCAGAAATGACTTTACTTCAAATTCCAAATGCTTGCAAAGTTCTTTTACAGATACATTTTTCCCCTGCCTGCTTGCTATAGCCTGCCTCTGAGAAATGGCAGCAGATAAAGATCAAGAAGCAGGAACGTGTCCCTGTCTGCCCACGTGGATTATGGGCCTTGATCGATCCATGATATCTTGACTATTCCACATTTTCCTCTTATTGATCATGCACATCGCCTACCTTGATCGGTATTGTAATTGTACGGGAGAATAGTGTGCTACCTATGTATTATCTATGTATAAAAGTTTTTAAAAATTTTCAAAAAATTAGGAGATATATGGAAGGATATATTCTATAATCATATAAAATTTTAAGATTAAACTCAAGCGTATTTTGAAAGTATAAAAATGATGAATAGCAATGAAAATCACTATTTAAGCAGAGTTTGACTTTTCTATATCTCTCAAGTGCAATTGAGTTTCATGTTAAAATTTTACACGACCATACAATATGTGCTCCCCTGTATCTGTAATTGTTTAGGAAATTTTTAAAAACCATTTTACACAGGTAACACAACGTAAGAAGGGGTGGCACGGGATATCGATCTCCACATAATTGTACATGATATAATAGCTTTAGCTACGCACTACAATTTCTCCAGCGCTGCAAGGCAACGACGTACGTATACCTCTGGAAAAATAATAAGGTCCTGTTAATTTTGGCAGGCCGGCGGGCCCAAGTACAAGGTCCCCCTCGGCAGGCGTGACAGCCTAAAATTCGGGTCACAGCAGGACGTCTTCGACGCGCTCCCGCCGCCGAACTCGACCGTCACCACGCTCCTCAGCTTCCTGGCCAAGATCAACCTCGACATCAACGACCTGGTGGCGCTCTCCGGCGGGCACACCGTCGGCATCGCGCACTGCACCTCCTTCCAAGAGCGCCTCTTCCCGCAGCAGGACCCTACCATGGACAAGTGGTTCGCCGGCCACCTCAGGCTCACCTGCCCAGTCGAGAACACCACCAACACCACCGTGAACGACATCCGGACGCCCAACACGTTCGACAACAAGTACTACGTCGACCTGCTGAACCGCCAGGGGCTCTTCACCTCCGACCAGGACATGTACACCGACTGCAGGAGCAAGCACATCGTGACCAAGTTCGCGTTGGACCAGTGGGCCTTCTTCGAGCAGTTCATCTTCTCCATGGTGAAGATGGGGCAGATCAAGGTGCTCACGGGCACGGACGGGCAGATCCGCACCAACTGCTCCGTGCGCAACGCCGGCAGTGGCGGCCTCCCGTGGTCCGTCGTCGAGGCTGCCGAGAGCCTCATGCTCTAGACTAGATATATGGTCTTGGCATGCAGCCGGCCGGTGTGTAGGCTTGCGATAGCTTAGCGTTCGATTTGCGCTCGTGAGTGTTTGGAGCTTGCATGGGTTGATCAGTTGTCTTGTCGCGTGGGTTAAGCCGGCGAATAACGTACGGTACAACCGTACAGGAGTGAAATACGGCGGACTCGGTAGCCGACATAAAGTAGTTGTGTATGTGTATGCTGAATTCGTAACTTCCGATGGATGTGTGGTTGAAACCATGGACGTTGGGTGCAGCCATGTTGCAAATAAATAAATAAACAGTGGCATCTGTAGCACAAGCAAAACTTGTCGCGCTGGAATCAAGTGGTAAACGATGTCGGCTTCAGGACCTACCAATAGGTGCCTTCTTTTTCACTCGTGGCTTATGGTTTATACTACAGTAACTAATTTTTAAACGATATATTTTTAAGATAGGATCGATAGGAGAATTGTAGTAAAAATATATTGACTTCAGTTGTACCTAGATTTTCAATCTAGAATTCTCGTGATTCCAACGCACTATTCCTGAATCGGTAGATAGTACTCACGGATCTGATATTGAACATCAAAATACATATCATGCGGAGCGTGAATATAGTAGTAGATTTACTTATGGACCGATCAGGCCGAAATCAATAAAATGCGGCGACAAAAGCGAAGCACGGTGGGACCCTTAGGGCGTGCACACATGCGACCAGCGGGGTTCGTGACCTAGTTCTTGACATCTTCATCTTCTTCACCATCATGTCCGGTAGATTCTTTGAAGCGTAGTGATCGACTCGATTCGAATTAATTGAGTGAGCGATGGTAGCACAAACCGCGTGCTCTCGAGCCAATACACAGGATGCAAATAGATAACATGCATGGCTTATGAAGGTAAGGCTCAGCTATTTTATTTACCATAAATTGCTTTTACAATACGATACATAGAAATTTCACGAGATCTAGCAGTTTAAATAAAACATATTTTATCAATGTATGAAAGAATGCAATAATAATAGCGATCTAGATTCCATCCACCGTTATATGGTTTCTACACCATATGCTGACCTTTCAGCGTTATAATCGTTTACCTTATCACTAGGGCGACACTCAGGGCAACACAAATTAGGGCCTTTATCTGCCCACCACTTTTTCAATTTCATCCACAAAGTTTTGAAATAGAACTATATAAGTTAAGTTCTCATATCCGACCTTGACCGTGGGCACGGCTATTTGAATAATTTTCACTCTGCAGAGTTGGTACACTTTAACCCACAAGAGACAATCCGTTCATTGCTCCACACGATTCCTTAGTCATGCGGTTAAGTAGATCATCACAAGGCTGTTACAATACATCGTCCTAATGTCCCAACCAACTTATAGACACCATCTTAAAAACAAACCATTTTAAAAAATAGTTATTATAGCATAAACCAAAAGCCACAAACAGCAAACAAAAAAAATACATGCTGTATCTTTTATTCCTCCAATTACTAGTATACTAAGCTTTGGCTGGCACGAGCTAGCTATCAGGAAGGGAACCTTTTACCCACCTAGCTTAGCTAAAACCGATCGGTCAAGCTGCACAGTGACCGGCGAATAAATTTTTGGGCTATAAATGAAGGCAGGCGCAAGGTCTCCACAAGCCCTGGCCGGAGCACTAGACAAGCCTTGCAGCGACAGGACAAGTGAGAGATATGGCTTCTGGTTCGAGTGCAGCTTCGTTGCTCATAGCAGCAGCGTCAGTTTTAGCTGTCGTGGTATGCTCCTCTGCTGCTGCTGCTGCGGCCGAGGCAGGCAAGTACCCGCCGCTGGCCAAGGGCCTCTCGTTCGATTTCTACAAGAAGAGCTGCCCCAATGCAGAGTCCATTGTGACGGCCTTCCTCAAGGAGGCCATCCGGAAGGACATCGGCCTCGCCGCCGCGCTCATCCGCCTCCACTTCCACGACTGCTTCGTCCAAGTAAACATCATCCTTTGCCTGTATACAAAAGAAACTAACAGCAAGCAGATAGCAAGTAGCAATACCTCCCCTCCCCGTGCAGAGGTGAGCTAGACCGAACGTAAAGCCTGCCGCAAGAAGCTTTTAATTTGCAACTGCACAGCTTCTTTCTGAAACCAACAAGCCTAGAGAACCTGCATGAACGTACGCCTTCGCGTATTAGAAACGAAGTAGCATCACATCAGTCGGTCGCCGGGACGTGCTGCTGTTTCTCTTCAACTGATGTCGACTGCATATGCGGCGCAGGGTTGCGATGGTTCGATCCTGTTGGTCAGAACGCCCACCGAGCAAAGCGAGCAGGAGGCTGTCCCCAACCTGACTCTCCGCCCGTCGGCGTTCGAGGCCGTCAACGACATCCGAGCCCTCCTGCACAAGGCATGCGGCCTCGTCGTCTCCTGCGCCGACATCGTCACTCTCGCCGCCCGAGACTCCGTCCACTTGGTACGTATACATACTACATGCACAAATTGAAGGCAGTTTCTCGAAGCTGCTTCTTCAAATGGCTACTCGAGTTCTAAACCGTGTGGACGTTCTTGTCGGCGGCTCCCCCGTCCACCACCATTTCAAAAAACACACACAAAAACTATCAACGGTAACTAAATGCTATTAATCACAATCTAAAATAAAAAGAAAAGAGGTGAATTACTCTGCAACTTCACCGAGTGCAGTAGATATGATTTACTTCAAATTCCAAATGCTTGCAATGTTCGTTTACAAATTAGAAACTTATTTATCGATTACATACACACCCTATTGCACATAGATGAGTGCGTCTTCTTAGCATGCCCCTAGAAATAGAGACACGATTAATCCGTAACCTCATGAGGTTTTTACTAGAAGGATGCCAGATGAGTTTTTTTTTCTATAGTTTATGATTTATGATTGTGATTTATAGTTTTTTTTGTTATAGTACAGTGTTTATATAAATGAATTAAATATTGGTAAACAACTTTAAAAATACTATCTTAATAAGTTATTTTGAAACCATCGTATTTATATATTTAAAAACTATAAATTATAAACCATAAATGATAATATGTCATGTTTTGTCCATGGACAAGGTTGCTTTATCAGGCCAGTCTCGTGGGAGTTTCATACGCATTTAATAGGTATCACATAGACATTTTTGATGATATGACAACTGTTTAAATCTAACAACAACATTTTTAAGAAGAGAGAAGAAGTGAGTTTCATCTAGATGAAACTCTCTTGCACGATTACCTACTTTATATGAGTCATGAAATTAAATGTCTATGAAACAATAGAATGAAACTATGCATTGAAGATGGATGTTTCATCCATATTTCATTTTATTTTATATGATGTGCGACTTTGGAAATAACGCTATGAAACTCTCCACCGAGAATAACCTTCAGTGAGGTACAAAAACAAGACCTATCCATCACACCTGTTCACATGAAATCTGGACACAAGTGGACCTCTAAACACCGAAAATTCCGTTTTGGCCCTAAACAAAAAATTCCGTTTCGGACCCCCTCCAGGCAGCGCGTTTGCGAGATGGCGCCACGTGTCCCGCGGCGTGCGTCCGCCCGCCGCGCGCCAGCATTCGCCCGCGCATAGCGACCGCGCCGCCCGACGCAAGGCGTCGCGCGCGCTTATTGCGACGCTCCGTCGGCCATGCGTCGCTTGCGCCCCGCCCCTTAGCCGCGCGCGCTGCCGACCGGCAAGCGTCGGGACCGCGTGGCACCAGCTCGCGAACGCAGATCGGGAGGGGTCCAGAAAGCGGAATTTTTGATTTAGCCAAAAGTGGAATTTCGGTGTTTAGAATCAAATGTGTCAGATTTCTTCACATGACCACTGTTTGCCCCTCTCATCCTTGCCCGGAGAAGTCGTTTTCTAGTCCACTGGCGTACGTTGAATGCTCTGCGTAGCCTGCCTCTACCGAACCTGCATAAATGCCTCTTGAGCAGGGAACGTGTCCCTGTCTCCCCACGTGGATTATGGGCCGTGATTATTCCGAACAGTTTCCTCTTATTGGTCATGCACGTCGCCTATCTTGATCAGTATTGTAATCGTACGGGTTGGGCTACCCCTCTCACGAAGCTACCTACGTATTACCTGTAAAATAGAAGAGGTAGGGGGTGACATATTCAATGATCTTGTAAAATGTTAAGACCAAACTCGGTTGTATTTGAAATATATAAAATTGACAAACAACGAATATAATAAATAGTGATGAACAATAGAAAATCACTGCATACCGAATCTGTCTTTTTTTATCTCTTAAGTGCAATCAAGTTTGATCTTGAAATTTTACGCTGAAATAAAATATACCGTCTCCTACATCTCATTTTCTAGAAAGTTTTGATTTTTTTATATAGGTAATACGAATGTAAAGGGTAGCACTGAATATCTCCAGTAATTGTACATGATGATAGCATAAGCTAGGCACTACATTTCTCCAGCGCTGCATGGCAACGACGTATCACGTACGTATACCTCTGGAAAATAATAAGGTCCTGTTAATTTTGGCAGGCCGGCGGGCTAAGTACAAGGTCCCCTCGGCAGGCGTGACAGCCTAAAATTCGGGTCAGAGCAGGACGTCAACGACGCCCTCCGCCGCCGACCTCGGACGTCACCACGCTCCTCCGCTTCCTGGCCAAGATCAACCTCGACATCAACGACCTGGTGGCGCTCTCCGGCGGGCACACCGTCGGCATCGCGCACTGCATCTCCTTCGAGAACCGCCTCTTCCCGCAGGACCCCGTGATGGACAAGTGGTTCGCCAGCCAGCTCAGGCTCACCTGCCCCGTCGCGAACACCACCAACACCACGGTGAACGACATCCGGACGCCCAACACGTTCGACAACAAGTACTACGTCGACCTGCTGAACCGCCAGGGCTCTTCACCTCCGATCAGGACATGTACACCGACTGCAGGACCAAGCCCATCGTGACCAAGTTCGCGGTGGACCAGTGGGCCTTCTTCGAGCAGTTCATCTTCTCCATGGTGAAGATGGGGCAGATCAAGGTGCTCACGGGCACGGAGGGCAGATCCGCACCAACTGCTCCGTGCGCAACGCCGGCAACGGCGACCTCCGTGGTCCGTCGTCGAGGCTGCCGAGAGCCTCGTGCTCTAGACTAGATAAATAGTCTTGGCATGCAGCCGGCCGGTGTGTTAGGCCGGCGATAGCTTAGCGTTCGATTTGCTCTCGTGACTTGAGTTTGGAGCTTCAGTTGTCGCGTGGGTTAAGCCGGCGAATAACGTACGGTACAACCATACAGGAGTGAAATACTGCGTGCTTGGTAGCCGACATAATAAAGTAGTTGTGTATGTGTATGGTGAATTCGTAACTTCCGATCAATGTGTACGTGGTTGAAACCATGGACGTTGGGTGCGGCCACGTGACGTTGCCAATAAATAAGCAGTGGCATCTGTAGCACAAACAAAACCCGTTGCGCTCGAATCAAGTGGTAAACGTCGTCGGCTTCTTTTGCTATCGTTGGCACAATAACTAATGCTACTTAAGCCACAGAGATTAAGTTGGCGGCAGGAGCCACGCACCTGACACATGTGAAATCAGGGCGTGCAGCAATGGCTGCAATTCTCACCAACAATAAAACAGCAGGGCGTGTTGTACTTGCGGCGCGTAGTACAACACGCGCCGGCCGGCGCCGACGTAAAACAGCAACAAGAACCTGCAATTTCACACGCCGCCCACAGATGATGCATGCACAAAACCGAGATATAGCACGGGCGGCCATCAAATCAGATCAAACTAATTAAGCTGCTAGCCACTCCATTAACGGCAGCACAAGCGGACGGCGAGCCAGGCGGAGAAGGCGCAGACGATGGCAAGGGCTAGGCCGCCGCACAGGAGCTCGGCGACGAACCCGACTCGGTCTCGCTTCGTCTTCGGATCGGTGAAGGCCACCACGATCAGCAGAGCGCCGAAGGCTGACATCACCACGGCCGCGCGCTGCGGAGCACGGTGAACTCCACGTGCCCGAAATAATCTCCCGGCGCCGGCGCTGCGAGGACGCCGCCGCCCGGGTTGTTCTCCAAATCCATGTATAGTGCGCGCGCGTGGTGTGACGAACGAACGTCGACGTCGTGTTGTTTCGTTGCAGTACAAAAAAATATGACATCCGCTTGCTGCATGCCAAATTTATCTGTTACTATGTGGATCGATGTTTAAACAACAGAAGAAAATGTATAAGCAACGATGATGCATTATAGCATCCTA